>CM025248.1:19448577-19476963 GCA_013677275.1 Gossypium schwendimanii
TCCTAAAAATAATCCTTAATAATTATCTCAATGTTAATTATCCTAATATAATTAAAATAGAGTTTAATACAATAAAATCTCTTCTTTTTGCATTTCAACCCTTGTGTCCTCCATGCTTGCACTTTTGACACCAACTTTTCCTTGTGTCGCACAGTGGTCCATTTTATCTCTAAATTCACTATTTTGGCCCTTAATTTTGCTTTTGCCTCAAATTTAGTCCCTATGAGATAAAAGATCATAAATAGCTCAAATTAGCAGGATCATACTCATAATAAATACATAATTAATACATAAAAATACGTTATTCTAGATTGTTATCAAAATTACAACAAGAAGCGATAGCTACACCAACTTCATCACAAAGGTTGACATGAACTCAACAAGATGTTGGTGAGAGTAGTCATCCAAAGCTAGATTGGATTATACAATGGATGTAACTGTCAGGGCCAATTTTTCAAGAATTTGTTAGGAAAAGCAACATTCGAGTCCCCAATTATACACCTGACATGTTTGGACCAACAAATCTAGAACAAGAAGAAGAGGTGCATGAAAGTGAAGAGGAATGAGAGGATAAGGAGGATGACAGAAGTGAGGAGATGGATTTTGAGGAGAAAGATTGAACATTTTTATAATTCTATTTTTAAAAGACTTGTATTAATTTTTGGAAGATTTTAATTTACATTTTGTAAAAGTAGGATTAATAGTAGATTCTTAAGTTATGTTGCATTTGAAGTTTTCTATGTAGGAACCCAACATGAATGAGACACAAACAATTCGAGCTTAACACGATCAAAGGAGGAAGAACCCACCGTTAGTAGTTAGAACGACCACGAACAATTGAGTAATTTCCTTCCTTATCTTTTACATGCTACACATGAAGGACAATGTGTCAACTAAAGTGTTAGGGTAATATAGAAAATATGTTTTAAATTTTTACGTTGTTCTTTGATTTTTTTTCTTTTGTGTGCTTGAGCTTATAGAAATACAAGTGATTGGTTAGAAGCATGTACGTAGGTTGCTTGTGTTTATAAATAAATTTGGCATGATGGTAGATGATATTAAACTTTTGATTATTAGACTCCTAAGTTCTATATGTTACAGTATAGGCATTAAGGAATCAACTGTACAAAATGATACAGAAAATATAAGTAAATAAGCATCCTAGTATGAATGATAAATGGTTGAATTTGAGTTTGTTTGGTTAATTAAATTTGTGCATATTGAGATATTAAGGAATGACCTAAGACATTGTTTGGAACACATCCAAAGCCAAAAAGCTAACCTACTTGTATTTCACCTTTACTACGGATTTGTTAGCTTGTTGACACTTCTTGATGAACCTCATTACAAACTCTAAGCCTAAAACATTAATTTGTATTTTCTCTCTTTCTTTGGTCTTGCATTGCACGACTATAAACGTCTGGCCATGAGTATTGAGGGTTAGGTAGATACATCAAGGCAAATTTTGTAAAAATAGAGTGAAATAGGAAGGATTGGTGTGGTAAAGGAACTATAGGTTAGCCTGAGAGTGCAAGACAAAAGAAAATTTCAAAAAGAAATTCCATATGAGTAGAAAATGTTCTTGAAAAAAGAAATTCCATATGAGTAGAAAATGTTCTTGAAAAGAAAAAAAAATCGTGAGAGAGATGAACTAAAAAAGAAATGTGACAAAGTCACAAGGATAGGAAAAACTAGTTCATTAGTGCACATAAACTTATAGGCTAGTTGTAGTTACTATGTCTTGTTATGATTTCCTATGTGGAGAAACAAGGAAGCTGGGAGAATGAGAAATAAAGCGATGAGTGAGTAAGGGTCACTAAGATGGAAGAATAGGGATCGATACGATGTGCCAAACTATTTTTGTGTTTGTAACCCCTCTTGATGCTTACAGTTTTTGAATTTCATACCTGTCCTAAGCTTTAGAATGTTACAGGTTGAAAAGTCCAATGTGACTTAAATATTCCTATGCATGAATGGACATTACATTAAACTATCGCATAAAGACAATTTGTATTGTGCTCGGATAATCAAATTACATGTATAATTTGTTGATGGATTCGAACAGGTGAGACCTTTAATACTTGTATACTTTGTAACATACTGAACTTAGATTTTTTTGGTCAAAAGTGGTAAATCAATTATTCATCATGTGAAAGTTGTTAGTGAATGTGAAATACCTAAGTTATGTGCTTCGAAATCAATACTTGTATTATATTTGCTCAAGGGTCATTGCTTTTACTCTTAGTCCTTGTTCATGTTGCTAGAGGACAAGTAATGACTTATGTGTGGGGTGTTTGATCTACAGTAATTCGGTGAAGCAGATTAAACTAATTTCTACACTTTAGGAGCTTGAAAGCAAGCATTTCTATTAAGTTTTAGTAATGTTTTCATAGGTTTTCATTAAGTTAAAAAAAATATGCAAATTGAGTCTTTTATTGACCTTAGGGATCGAATGAGGCCTAAGGGCGAGTTAATGAACTTTTTAAGCATATAAGAGACCATTAGAAGGTGTAGTAAACAGATGATGGTCACTATGTCGCAACAAGGAATGGTCAATGTCTCATCATAGGGAGAAGAATAGAGAAATCATGAAATTCCTATCGCGACATACCCTCTGAAGACACCCTAAGAGGAGTATACTGACTCCTATGTCTTAACACAACTCCTGGTGTGTTGTGACATTAATTCTGGATGAAAACTAACATAAGTCAGGAGGCGTTTTTGTTCACACAATCAAACGTAAAGCTCAGAAGCGTCAACTAACCTTAGGTTAAGGACAATAGCCATCTAAAATCCATAAATAGGCTCCTTTGTCACATGTTACAAACAAAAATTACTTGGTTTAGATTTCTACTGTTAATTTCAATTTAGCTTTTCTTTCTTTTTATGTTTTAGATTTATTTTCAAGTTGTTCTCTGTTTATCTCGAGAGATCTGATTTGTGGAAGATAATCAAACTTGTGGATTCATATTCATCTTTAATAAAATCAGATGTTTTCTTAAAACTCTATACTTTTGATTTGTTTATCATGCTTATTCTTTATATCGGTTCTATATTGTTCATGAAAACCATGAGGAAATAATTCCTCTATGGGGGATTAGCGATTGGAGGTATGATCTATTAACTATTTTGTAGGGTTACTTAACGAATCAGGTGTTTGGGAAAGGAAGAACCCAAAATCCTAGGCTTGACAACCCTATGAAGTCATCAAGGTGGGAATTAACCTAAAATTGGTATGACCTATCCGTGAAAACCTTCACCCCAAATGAGTCTGGACTGTGAGGTCGAAAGATAGGTAGTCCTTGCTAACTCGTTATTTGAGTGGAAAATTGGAAGATCCTACTGGGATAGTAGCTAGTTGATTGGCGCAGAACCTGAAGTGACAATTGATGGGGATTACCGAAGCGAGTTAATCACAGATAATTAGATTTGATTTATTCCACTCTTTAATCTTTTGAATTTTTATTTATTTATGTTAATTTATTATTATAAAAACCCTAAAAACACCTTTTATTTTACTTTCGTACTATAACTAAATTAAAGTACTAATTAGATCTTTCGTTGTTTAGGTTAAAATTGATCGAGCACTTGCCTCCCTTGAGTATGATCCTCGAAGTACTCACCTACTCCATTGTAACTATATTACAGCTAGACCCATATACTTGCGAATATCGCCTCATATGTCCATAGAGTTTACTGCAGTATTCACACTTTGGACATTAGTATATCCTGATGCGATCAACCTCCGATTTAATTTTATATATTTTTGGTTTGATATTTATACTATAAACAATAACACATTTTTAGACGGTCAGATGCCATCTTGTTCTGATGCTAAGGAGATATGGGACAAGCTAGAGGTCACACATGAAGGAACAACCAAGTGAAGAAGTCCATAGTTGGAATTTTCACACTCAATTATGAAACCTTCAAGATGAAACCCGAGGAGGATATCAAAGTGATGTCCAATAGATTCACAATCATCATTGATCGACTCAAGTCGTATGGGAAGACATATCCCAAAAAAGAGATGGTAGCAAAAAAGCTTAGAAGCTTCCTAAAATCTTGAGAAGCTAAAGTGACCGCCATCGAAGAAGAAAAGAATTTAGAGACCTTCACTTTAGATTAGGTTATCGTTTATTTTCTTACACATGAGATAAGGCTCAACAAATGGGTAGAAGAGGTGAAAGTTGAAAAGAAAAAGATAGGTGTTGATCTCAAATCGACTACAAACAAAGAAAGTGAATCAATTGATGAAGTGGATGACCATAAAGAAATGGTAATGTTTGCTAAGAGATTTAAGAGATTCATGAAGTCAAACAAGGGAATAATATTTCAAAGAAAAGAAATATTGAAGCTTGAATCCAATAAGGAGAAAGATCTCGTAATTTTTTTTCCAAATGCAAAAAGTAGGGACATATAGAATTCGATTATCCCCAATAGAAGAAAAAGGGATCAAACAAACAACAATACAAGGCTAATGTTGCTACTTGGAGCGGTGAAGATTCTTCCGATGATGAAAAATAAGAAGTAGCCAACATTTGCCTTATGGCCATTAACGACTCTAAGGTAACTTCTTCCTGATGTAGTTCAATTCCTTATTCATTTGATAAGTTACAAAATGCCTATGATGAGTTAGTTTTGGAATTTTAAGTCATGTTTTCAAAACACAAGAAAAATATTTCAAAATTGGAAGTTGAAAATGACTTATTTTCCAAAACCAATCATGAACTTGACAAGAAAGTAAATGAAATGCAAGAAATTATTAATGATTTTGAGAAAACGAATTTTGACTTGCATAATTTCTTTCAAAGGTTCATGATAATCATAAAAAGAACTTGAGTTGCTTGAGAAAGAAAAAGCTTTATCTAACAAAGTTTCTCCAAAAAGATTTAAAAATAGAGAAAACTCGAAAACAAACTTTGCTAAATCAAGCTCTAATTTTTATAGATATAGAAGTCCCTCAAAAACTTATAAGGGATAACTTGTTAAGAGTGTATGGGTCCTAAAGGACTTAGTACTACTCAAGATAAGGATATCCTTTCTAAATGGATAACCAAAGAGACTAGAATTTTAGGCTAATGTTTATGGACCCAAAAGAATTTGGGTACCAAAAATAAAAACTTAAGTATATGTTTGTAGAGGAGCGAGCATTGCTTCAAGGTGAACAATTCAAGTGGAAACTCATGCTACCTCGATACTTGGTGCTCAATGCAACATCCCTCACTCGGTCCAGTCATCGAATTTTAGCTATAGGATGTTACAATAGTTAACATATTGAAGTACATACAATTTCGGCATCAAAATTAAATTAAACAATAAAACTTTCATAATCCATGCATAATATTATTTACAAACTAATATGAGTTTCAATTAAGCTTGTGAAAGCTCTTAAGTCAACCCGAGCATAAATAAGGACCCAATTGAAAACTTTTCAAAAAGTAGGGAAATTTTTAAAACAGGGCTCACATGGCTGTGTGCCCAGGCCATGTAATAAACTGTAACCGTGTAGAATTGGAGTCACAAGGCTGTGTCACTCACTGAGGCTTTGTGGGCTAAAAACACATTTTTCATCAAAACTCACACGATTGTGTACCAAACTAAAATCGTATGAAAACTAAATGACCAACTCTACAATACTCACACGAGCCTACCAGGATTAGAAGACATTTCAAGTCATTCAAAAAATTTGTTATCATTCATGTTATTCATGTTATGCCCCAGAACCTACCATTTTGAAATGGAATATACCTATGTTACCATTTCACATACAAATTCATCCAAAACCAACTTCATTCTTGGTTCAATTCCATGAACCCACAAGTAAACACATTTATAATGCAAGTTCTATATGCATATCATCAAAACATTCAAAGCAACATTACATATATAAACCATTCTCCTTAGCCAACAAAGGTATACACTTTGACATATCAAAACCCATATACATATTATATACACATTCAAAACAAGCATTATATATGAACTATTTAATCAACTTTCAAAATCAACACTTAACCATATTGAGCCCTATTTACATGCCACATAACTGAGTCTAGAATAGTTCAAAAGTCTACCAAAACTAAAGTAGGATAGTGTGAGCTTCAAGTAGATTCAATCTCCATGTTCTGAGAGAGACAACTACAAGATAGGAAAACATAACAAGGTAAACATTATATATGCTTAGTAAGCTCATAAGTGTTAAAACAGTAAACTTGCCTTATTTTATAAAACATTTCAAAATAACAAGTTTAACTACATTTCCTATCAGAACATATCACAACCGTAAGATAAGCATTTCATATACAACCATATAATCCATTAATTTGTTCATACAAATAAATTCAATATCATTTCATCAGAACTATCAAATGAATACATCATTTACTCACTCAAAACATTGGAACACATATAACCGTGTGAACACATTCATTTCCAATCATTATATAGAATTAGATAATTTGTTCCCTTCTTAAAATAACTAGCCCCATGAACTATAACAACAAATATGGATACGTGGGTAACTACACCACACTAGGAGGAACTGAAATGCGCTAACAGTAGGCGCTAAAGTGCTAAGTAGTATGCACCAAAGTGCAAATCAGTTGGTATCGAAGTGCGAATCAATAGGCACCCAAGCGCATATCAGTAGGCATTGTAGTCCAAATTCTATACAATCAGGAAACTAAACTTATTGGCATGTCAATTTTATCCTATCCTATGTTCATCTGAGCTCAATACACATATTAGAACAATTATTTACAATTCCATCCTTCTCACCCTTTTGTATCATTTTGAATACATTTCAAAATACAATTTATATAAAAAAAACTCATGATTTAAGCATATTCAATACATTTATAAACATAACTACACCATATGAACTTACCAGGCACAAACAACAACAATAGAGGTGTTAGGGATTAATCTGTCATTTTCTCTTTTCCTTATTCTGATTCGATTCTTGATCTTACGGTAATTCATTTCAAAATATCAATGTTAATTACCTTATATCAATTTATTTAATGCATATGAGATCCTATTATTAATTTTCTCAATTTCCCAAAGTATTACAGTTTATTCAATTTAGTCCTTAAAACCAATACTATCATATCTTTCACATTTAAGTACCATTTTACAATTCATTTTCAGTTACACCCTTTTACATCCCTCTAAATTCAATAGTTACAAAATTTTCATGCCAAATCCAACTATTTTTATTTTAGTCCCTAAACTCAAAACTAACCAATTTCACTTTACAATTTAGTCCATAATCAAATCTAAGCTTACAACCAAGCTATTTAACATCAAAAGCTTCAAAATTCCTCAATGGAAAACTTTTAAAACATTAACAATTTTACAAAATAATACCTAGGTTAGCTAGATTAAGCTACAACGATCACAAAAACATAAAATTTATGAAAAGTAGGCTTCGAAATTGCTTACATGCAAGGAGAGAAGCATGACCAAACTTAAACCTCTATAAAAATGGTGGAATCGAGTGGGAGGAGAAGAAATGGTGAAGATGACTACTTTTTACAATTTCTTTGAACATTTTATTTACCTTAACATATTATAATTAATAATTAAATATAATTTTAACATATAAAATTAATGGAATGAAGCACTAATTGTCCACTAAGTCTTTAACGTGGTTAATTTTTACTTAAATTCTTAAATATTTACCTTTTAAACCCTTTTAACTAATAAAAATTAATAGTGATTGACTTTTATAATTTTTACGATTTAGTCCTTGTACCTTAATTAACTATCAATTCAATAAAATTACCTAATCAAAAATAAATATATCACTATAATAAACTCATAAATATTAATAAATAATATTTATTGACTCAGTCATCAAAAAATGGGGTTCTAAAACTATCATTTTCGTTACCACTAAAAAATAGGTTGTTACACTCAAGACACATGATCTGTGAGGAGTCATTGCATTGAACTAGAGCCAAAAACTAGAGGAGAAGTTACATTTGGTAATAGGGCCAAAGGACTCATTGAAGGAATTGGTTCTATTGGTAAAAATTCTTCAATCTTTTTTGAAAATATTCTATATGTCAACGGTCTTAAGTATAAGTCAATTATGTGATAAATGTCTCAATTTCATATTTCAATCAAATGGGTGTAAATTTATTGACATTATTCCTAATAAGATTGTACTTGTTGGTCATAGAATAGGAAACATCTACATGGTGCATTTAGATTATTTGCACGATTCAAACATTTTTCTTATGGTCAAGAATGAAAATACTTCTTGGTTATGTCATAAAAAACTAGGACATGCTGGTATGATCATATTGCATAAATCGGCTAAAAATGATTTAGTAGGAGATTTTCAAAATTTTGATTTTGATTTAGATAAAGTTTGTGATACATGTGTTAAAGGAAACATAAAAGAGTTTCTTTTAAACATGTCAATGATGTGTCTACTAGTAGAGTTTTACAACTGATTCACATTGATCTTCTTGGACCTATTAGAACTACTTGTTAGGGTGGAAAACAATACGCTTTTATACTTGTAGATGATTACTCTAGATTTACTTGGGTTCTTTTCTTGAATAATAAAAATGAAGCTTTAGAAAAATTCTTCACATTTTCAAAAAGTAATCAAAATGAAAAATGTTACTCAATTTCTAATGTTAGGAGTGACCTTGGGACTAAATTTCAAAATCTTGGTTTTAATGGTTTTCTTAATTCAAATGGTACTAGCCACAATTTTTTAGCACTTAGAACCCTTAAAAAATGGAGTTGTTAAGAGGAAAAATAGAACTTTAGAAGAAATGGCTACAACCCAGCTTTGTGAAAATAATTTACCAAAATATTTTTTGATGTCAGCCACAAACACCACTTGTTATATTTTTAAATCGAGTAATGATTAGAGCTATTTTGAAGAAAACTCCATATGAACTTTTCAAAAATAAAAGGCCTAACATTATCTATTTCACCCTTTTGGGTGCAAGGGTTTTGTTTTAAATAATGGAAAAGACAATTTTTGCAAATTTGATACAATAAGTGATGAAGGAATTTTTCTTCGTTATTCTGTAAACTCTAAAGCTTATCCAGTCTTTAATAAAATAACTTTAATAGTTGAAGAGTCTATACATGTTGTTTTCGATAACCTTAACCCCTTTCCTAGAAAGGATTCTTGTGTTAATGATGGTGGTGTAGGAACATTTAACAACAATGAGAAAGTTGATCAATCATCAAATGAAAAGAGCTAAGAACAAAAACAAGATGCTCTAAAAGAACTCACTAGAGAAAGGGAATTTAGTTGTCCAAAAGAGTACAACTATGTGAAGGATAGTAAGATATTGGGAGATCCATCCCAAGGGGTAACTAATCAATCCTATATAAATACTTTTAATTTTGTTGTATTTATCTCATGCATAGAGCCTAAGAATATCAAAGAAGCATTAAATGATGAATATTGGATATTGGCTATGCAATAAGAGTTAAATCAATTTGAAATGAGTAAAGTGTGGACCCTAGTTGAGAGACCTTGTGAAAAATCAACTATAGGTACTAATTGGGTTTTTAGAAACAAACTAGATTAGAGTGGTAACATAGTGAGGAACAAGGCTCGATTTGTTACTCAATGGTACACTCTAGAGGATGGGATAGACTATGATGAGACTTATGCTTTCGTAGCTAGAATGGAATCCATTAGACTGCTTTTAGCTTTTGCATGCTCTTATGATTTCAAAGTTTACCAAATAGATATTAAAAGTGATTTTCTAAACTATTTTGTAAATGAAAAAGTGTATGTTGAACAACCTCCCGGTTTTGAAGATTCAAAATCTCCAAACCATGTTTTTAAAATTTCAAAAGCTTTGTATGGTTTAAAAACAAGCTCTTAGATCTTGGTATGAAAGATTATCAAGTTTTCTTGTTGAAAAGAGTTTTAGTACACGGAAGTTTGACACAACAATTTTTATAAAAAAAGGCAAAGATCTTTTAGTAGTACAAATATATTGTAACAGCCCTAACCCATCTCTGTCTCTGAATTAGGGTTACGGGTGTTACATTTAGTGGTATCAAAGCTATAGTTTAGTCAATTCTCGGACTAAACGTAGCATATATGGATTCTAAAAATACATGTCATTATATAACATGTGATAGTGTGATGCCTCCTAATTTTGATGGGATTTATTTTAGATACAGATAAAGATGTTTTCCAACCGAGCTAATTCCGATGATGTTGAAGGCAATATTCCAGTCCTTGAAAAAAAGTTGTTAATGATGAGCAGAAACTCATAAAGGTTAGAGTAAAGTTTCATAGTGTTTATATTAATAATGAATATTATGTTTGATGAGTGTATATGAAAATCAATTTTTATGGCTTTACGACCTCCACCCCTCATCCTCAAAGTATAATACAACAGAATATTTATAAGATTTCTGTTGATCAAGTCTGCAAAAAAGAAGCTGAAGAGTTCAGTAGTTGAATGAGTAATAATTTGGACAGATTTGAGAGTTGGCTAGCAAATACAAAGAGTTCTAGATGAGATATTAGGTCTTTCTGAAGACTATTTGGGATGTGCAACGTCACTGTTAAAGAAGAAGTTATTCATTGGTAATGGACTTTATCAGGTATGGTATCTAAAGAACAGGTTAACCAAGATTTCTTTTGAATTAATTACTTTAGTGGAACAGAGTAATGTGAGATGACCAATGATTTTAGTAGTCAGTGAGGTAGTGTTCGAAATGTAGATAGATCTGAATTCATCCATTATGGTCGAGTATCTCACAATCATCTCATCTGGGTATTCTATGTGTTCTTTTAACTCTAATGGCATATGCGGTTGTTTTATCTCCAGGTGTGGTTCTTATCGTTTGGGGATGCTAGCTAATCATAATGTTAGGCAAGCTGCTTCCAGTGCGTTTGAGTGATATTCTCCTTCTGGATTTTTCTTTAGGGCATCATCAATTTCTTTAGCAAAAATTATGTTCTTATTATGTCACATGGTCTTCAATAGAAATAGCTTGGATGTGGACGAGTGGATCCGGAAGGCTCATAAATTTACATATTTTGATAGAATAGAAATGGGTTATATTCTAAGGAGTTTTATATTAAACATGATCATATGTTTAAACTCATTGCTTATGTTTAAATTCATCATCCTTACCATATGATCATGTTTCATTCCATATGCTTACTTACTATTTCCAATACCATGAGATTAATATAAGCCTATTCAAGCATCATCAAGCTTACATGTTGGTAGATTCATTGACCATCATATAAACTCATTTATAACATAAATAGATTTCATAAGATACATTACATAAGCATCAACCTTTTCATACCATTATGAACCTTTCCATTAAGTCACCTACTGTTCCATTCATTTTCTTACCCTTTGAACCATCTAGAAATACATCAAATACTCGTGAAAGCTCACGTGAAGTGTGCCTTTACATATAATTGTAACATTTCCTTTACATCAATGCTCACACGAGCTATGAAATGGGCCTGCTCACACAAGCTATGGGTCGAAATGTAAGCTACACGGTGCTGCTCACACAAGCTGTGGAGAATTCGTAACAAATGCTGGACGTCAGCCATTGGTAGGACATTCAAGACTAGCACCCAAAACATGAAATCTCTAATGACATGTCATTTGTATCCTAAGAATTGTTAAGGTTCAACTAGGACTCGATATCTGCCAATTCATCATAATATGGATACGTTCACATATATATTTATTCATTTACATTAAAAACAACATAGTAAAAATTTAATTTAATTAACATTATAATGATTACAATTCATACGAACTTACCAGACTAAATTACGGCAACGACTAAGTACAAGACTATTTGGTAATTTTCTTTTCTCCCCAATTTTCCACTCGTTCTTGATCTAAAATAATAATTCCATTCAATTCACTAAGTCTAAAAAAAATCAATTCATTTTATGCAATTAAGTCTTTTTTGACATTTTTACAAAATTGCCCCCAATATTTTACTTTTATACAATTTAGTCCCTAAGCCCAAAACATGCAAATTAACCATTTTTATTAAATTTCAAGTTTAGCTGAATCATTTGGAACCCTATTACAGGCCATACTTGATGTTACTTCAGAGCAAGTCCTTGTATTTTTACTAATTTCACATTTTAGTCCTTAAACATTAAAATTACCAAAAATTACTTTACAAAATAGTTCTATCTAGCAAACAAGCTTAAGATTCTACCATAAAATTTTATGAACGTCTCAAATTCATCAATGGCACATTCCATAATAGTTGAAAATTTAGGAAATTGACACCCGGGTTAGCTAGATTAAGTTAATACGAGCTTAAAAACATAAAAATCATTAAAAACGGGGCCAAAATACTTACCATGCATCAAGATCAATTTGGTCGAATACTTCTTCCCTAGAAGAATGGTGTTTTGGTCACCCCTTCTCCCAATGAAAAAGATGATATCTTTTTCCTTTACTTAATTTTAAGTTTAACTAGCTAATTACCATTTTATTCTTAAATACTAAACCAATTCTCACCAAATGCCAAGCCACGTTCATCCACTAACCTTAAAATTGGTTGAATTAATACTTAAGGCCCTTAATTCATGCTTTTATATCTATTAAATACAAATAAAGCTATAGCTATTAAATTTCACATCTTTACAATTTAGTCCTTTCCAATTAATTAATCATTAAAATATCAAAATTTCTTAACGAAACTTTAATACAACCTTAATAACACTCCGTAAATATTTAATAAAATGTTTACTGCTTGATTTACAGAAATGAGGTCCCGATACCTCATTTTCTAAAACCACTTAACTTTAGGGTCATTCCACTTAAACTTAATTATTCATTCAAAAAGAATAAATTATCAATTCAAAATTTATTTTAATACCATATCTAACTCGTAAATATTAAATAATAACATTTACGAACTTACTCGTCAAATTTGTGGCTCTGAAACCACTATTTCTAACACCAATGATAAACGAGTTGTTACATATATGTTGATGATATTATTTTTTGTGCTACTAATGATCTTTTTTCAATAATTTTCTAAGTTAATGCAAAGTGAATTTGAGTTGAGCATGACGGGTGAGATCACATTTTTTTTGGGGCTCCAAATCAAGCAAAGGAAAGATGGCATCTTCATCAATCAAGCTAAGTACACAAGGAAAATGCTCAAGGAGTTTAGGATGGATATCCTCAAACCATAAGCTACTCCTATGAGCCCTTCTATAAAGCTTGAGAAAGATGAAGGAGGTAAATGTGTTGATGTTAAACTTTATATGTCAATGATTGGTTCTTAACTTTATCATACCACAAGTAGGCCGGTTATCATGTTTAGTGTTTGCTTGTGTGCTAGATATCAATCATGTCCTAAGGAATCACATTTTGCATGCATTATGAAAACCTTTAGATACCTTAGAGACACTCCTAACTTAGGCCTTTGTTATCCTAGAGACTCATCCTTTAGCTTGCATTCCTTCTCGGATGAGAATTTTGGAGGTTACAAGTTAGGAAAAAAACCACTTGTAACACCCTTACCTAACCTAATCGCCAAATCTGGGTATGAAGTGTCACAAATGGGCCAAATTTGAATCAATGACCAAGTTATAAACTTAGTAAATTTAAGACAGAATTTATTAATTAATGTATATATTCCTTACAACAAAAACACTAATTTAAAATAAAATTTTCTTATCTCCAATTTCGAACGTTAATATAACTACTTCATTACAATGTAATCAACCTCAAGGCGGAGCCTCTAAGGTACCCTCATCTATGTACATGACTCCTAAATAATGATGCTTCTTGGGTCATCAGGATCTGACTTGGTCCCTCTTGAGCTCCTTGATTTTTCCAAATATATCTGCAAACATGGACCAAAATCCTATAAGCTCAAAGAGCTTAGTGAGTTTCTTTGTCAGTATGTACATACATAAAGACTTCTAACTAAACCCTATCTAGTTGAGGTTTTGCTAAAAAGGAATAAAGGTTCTATTCCATGTTAGACTTTGACGCTTATACTTTATCTGGAGTGGCGGACTTTGTGACAACTTCCATATTTTCCTTGTTGGTTGATCGATCGCTTAATCAACCTTTACTCGGTCAACTTTATTATCGGTCATCGCATTATGGCGATTTCTAAACCTTATGTCATACTTGTGGATTCCCACTTTTCCTTACATATTTCTTATCTGGACTATCCTTTTTAGTTTTACTCTTGTTTGTAAACGCCATAGTTTCGGCAGATACACTAATATTCCACTCATGAAGCTTAATAAAAATGGGCTACACCGCATTAGTGGTCTTAACATTGTTTCATCTTTTCTACTTCTACCCTTCACTTGGGTTGCAATGTCATTTAGAGTACTCCCTTGTAATCTACCCTAATCATGATGCCTTGCTTTTAAGGTGAAACACATACATCCGTAGAGGACCAATTAAGCCTACAATATCCAACAAAATGTTGTCCTAACACCATTCATGTTTATTTTATGAGGTTTCCCCAATGGCTCTAACTCTAGGGGGTTATACTAGCAATAGCTTTTCCCTTAAGAGGAATAGTTGTGATAGGCACATATGTTACTAGGATACTTTTTGATTATCTCTCCCACTCTAATTTTCACTGAACACCTTCCGGTGGTCCCTTAAAGGTGGATCTTTAAGTGCGATGCTCAGATATGTCTTCTCTTGTTTTTGCTAACACTAGACATTACTTGTACATCATTTCCCGTAGCTGGTTCTAACCAAGTTACCACCCATACGCCCTATGGCTCTTCTAATTACTATTTGGTGGATTATTTCCTTTTCAAATTCCTTTAACTTATTCGACTAAGTCCCTAATAATCTGCTGGCTCACTATCATTTGGTCAATATTTTCATTTTTCATCCTATCCTTTTTCCTGGATTTTGTGACTTCCTACCATGTCGATCACGGTAATCTATTTCGTGTTTATTGTCCCGACAAATTACCTTGTATCCGTAGTTTCAGTGGACTACCCCGTGTTTAATGTCATAGCGGACAACCCTATATTTAGTGTACCGGCAGACTACCTCGCATTTAGTGGTCTGACAGAGTACTCTGTGCTTAGTGTCCTAACGAACTACCCCGTGTTTAGTTTCCCACTGGACTACCCCGTGTTTATTGTCCCAGCAAACTACTCCATGTTTAGTGTCCTAGCGGACTCCATTGGTTGCCAAAGTCGAGCTATGGTCTTAAACCTTAAACCTCTCTAAGGTGTCGCTCCGTAGGACATTATCATCGTCATAATGTCACCCCATAGATCCTACTGACTATCATGTGGTGTTTCTTTATGGAACCTAATAACCATCATCACAATGTCCCCCTCACCCGCACCCCCGAAAGGCTCAAAGCATCACACATTAAGGTTTTCTCCCAACAATCTCGGATGGTGAAATCTTAATAGAATTCCAATTTCACTATTCCTCTACCCATTCCTCCATTTCGCCATTCCTAACTTTGATGCTCAAAACACTGCAGTGTCCCATCTGCAGGGCCCAAAGCTTCGCACATCACAAATTGCACTCAGCAACACTGTATTACAGTATCTAATAGAAATTTCCCATTCCCAGGTTTTAACTTCATCTATTTCCTCAATTATTCCCCCACTGTTATGTTCATGTAGTACATGTGCTGCACTTACAAACTAGCACATAGGATTCTATCCTTTTAAACATGAAATCCTAAATATTTCCTGCATATTGATTTACGTGGTGGATACCATATATCAAGCAATCTTATGCATGTTTGGCATTCAAAATCAGAAAAATTCATACATCATCACATAATCATGCAAACCACACAACATTCCATGGATTGAGTATAGAAACTCACTTGATGTTTTTTCGTTTTATAAGCTTAGCTTTTCCAAATGTCAGAGCTCCTATTGTCCTGGCAACAACTTACTAGATTTCCTAATTTTTCAACTAATTCCTCACAATCATCGCTCCATACAGAGCTTTCCATAACCATTTCTTCATCCGAGCAACCAAGGAAGAAAATGAAAAAGGGGAGAAAATAAAACAGAATCGAGATAAATCCTCTCATGAAAGTCACCTCTCTACAATTTATAGCCATTCTCACACGGTCATCAATTGGGCAAAATCCATCCATTAATAATCATTGTGTCTACCACTGAAGAACCAATTGGTTTGAATCCAACGAAACCAACATTAGATTTCAACCAAGTCAAAGTCAGTTACTATCTTCTCCTGATTTTCTGATAGAGGCCACCAACTTATGGCTTTTTTCATTTTAACCCCTGAATTTATTTCTTAATTTCTAAACTCAGTGGAAACCGAGTGTGACAACTCTCTCACCCTAAAAAAAATTATCCTTAAAATTTCCTATTATTCTCTTATCCATTCCTTCTTATAAAATATGGAACTAATTTCCTTTCACCTTGACAGGAATCTTCAAGAATACAACCCATATAGAATGAGAAAGAGATTGATGATACCTCAAAGAAAATCCATAAGAAAAATATCGCTCATACGCACTGGAACCAGTTGTGACAGAGACAACATAAATTGCATATGTATAATTCAGAGCATATAGGATAACATCATATGAGTCTATCATTGAATCTTCTACTGAATATAATAGAATAAAATGACAAAGAAAAATAGAATAATACCGATCAAAATCAACCAGACTAACAATACCTATATGTAACATAATGATTAGCCAGCCTTTCTATATTATAAGAATCACATATTATCTCGTTTCATTAAGGAAATGAACAGTTCAAACACTATCCCACTGACTACTAAAGTCATCGATGATCTCATATTATCCCGTTTCATTAAGGAAATTAATACACAAGAAATCCCAATTAACCCATTCTTTAGATACCATACTAGAATACGTCGATTACCTGTGATTAACTTCTTCTTTAACAGTGACGTTGCATATTACGAATGATCTTCGAAAAAATCTAATCTCTTCGAGAACTGTCTTTATTTTCTAACCAATTCTCAGCTTTGATCACATTATTACTAATTCTATCGTTGAATTCTATAGCTTCTCTTTTCAGATTTAATCAACATAAATCTTGTATAAATTCTGTTGTATAAGACTTTGAGGGCGAGGGGGTAGAGATCATAACACCTCTAAATTTGAGTCTCATATATACACATAATATAACATTCATTAACAAATAATATTATGAACTTTTTC
This sequence comes from Gossypium schwendimanii, assembly GCA_013677275.1. Classification (NCBI taxonomy): domain Eukaryota; kingdom Viridiplantae; phylum Streptophyta; class Magnoliopsida; order Malvales; family Malvaceae; genus Gossypium; species Gossypium schwendimanii. Next base: position 19,465,768 of record CM025248.1, read on the forward strand.
TCTTACCTTTAGAAGTTTCTACTCATCCAAAGTAACTTTTTAATAAGATACTTGAGTATCGCTTTCAGCATTATCAGAATTAGCTCGGTTGGAAAGCATCTCTATCTAAAAGTCAAACAAATCTCGTCAAAGCTAGGAGAAATCACACTATCACAGGTTATATAATGGCATGTATTTCTAGACTTCATACATGCTATGTTCAGTCCAAGAATTGACTAAATCGTAGCTCTAATACCACTAAATATAACACCCCGAACCCGTATCCGTCGCTGAAATTGGGTTACAGAGCATTATCATAAAATCATAACATCAAAACATTCATTCTAAATCATGTTATGTATCACATCATATTCCATTCAAACACATGCATATTGTCCCTTATTCGAGCCTTTAAGGCCTTCGAAACACTTTAGAAATGATTTGGAACTAAATTGGAAACATTTACACCTTCATAGAAAAAGATGGAAAATTCAGACTACAAGGGTCACATGGCCTTGTGGCCAAGCCATGTGACACACACAGCTGAGACACACACCCATGCCTCTAGCCTTGTGGGCATTCGAAGTAGGGACACACGGTCATGTCCCAACCATGTTCGTGCCTGTGTAACTCTCTAACTTGGTTCACATGACCAAGCCACATACCCGTCTGCCAGGACGTGTAACTCTTGAAATGCAACCTTTAAAAAAACCTACAAGGGACACACGACCATGTCGCATGGCCATGTGTAACACACGGCTGAGACACGCTCATGTAGACAAGAAATAGGCCAAATTCAAGCCATTTCTTTCACCCAATTCAAGCATACCTAAACAAGTCATTTGCACATATGACCAAGGTATAAAAACATGTTCAACTTTGCATAAAATGACCAATTTCCATTCAACCAATATGCCATAAAGGCACCTCAAACACATACTTTAAACATACCTACAGATGTGCATATTTAACCATTTAGCAACTAACCTGTTTCCTTACCAAAACATAACACTTTTGACACATACCAACCTTACCAATTTAGTTTCATACCATAACAAAATAACTTTACCATTTGAACCACTTCTCTTATGTGTCAAAACCATAAAAATGACAAAAACTAGCCATTACCAAATGGTTCCAACATCCAATATATATACATATCAAATTTAGGTCCAAATGGTCATAATTCAACCAAACATATTTGATTAAATCCTATATCAAAACATGCTCTAAATGATCACTTTGCAAATATGCCAACATATACCACTTTGGCTATAAAATCATGCATCAATTTTATCATATAACACCAACCATTAAGCATCAAAGTGTCAAAAGCACACCAACCATCAAGGCATCAAAATAACATAAGATTCATAAATTTAAAGCAACATTACATGGCAGTATCACACACAGACATACCAATTTGGCCATTCAAAACATATCATCACTAAACCATTTCAACATTAACAATCAATCCTAAAAATGCCAATATGTCATCAATCATAAAACCATATATATAAGCCAAACACAGTGGCCATATCATCAAGCACAAAACACCTATACATGCCATTATAATCGTGACCAAAGCTTAAATTGAAAAAAATAATATATTAACATTCAATTTAATCAACATTATACATAATACAGTTCATACGAACTTACTTGGCTAAATTGAAAAAATGTCCAAGTATATGGGCATTTTGGTAATTTTTCATTCTCCTCGATTTTCTACCCGATCTTGATCTAAATTAATAATTTTATTCAATCTATTAATTTAGACAATAAAAAAATGTACTTTATGCAATTTTGTCTTTTTACTTTTTTACAAAATTGCCACTAAAGTTTTACTTTTATTCAATTTTGTCCCTGAGCCTAAAACATGTAATTTAACCATTTTTTTCCAAATTCAAGCTTAGCCTAATGCTCATGGCATCAAATATAGCCCACCTTTATAATAATTTCACAGAAAAATCCTTGTATTTTTTACTATTTTAATAATCTAGTCCCTAATCGACAAATTCATCAAAAATTACTTAAGAAAATACTTTTAAATAACAACTAATATTTCAAATTCATCATTTAACATAAAAAATAATTAAATTAATAAATGAAAACATTCAAAATCTTTAACAATTTCAAAATCGAAGGTACGAGCTAGCTGGACCTAGTTGCAACGTCTCAAAAACATAAAATATAAAAGAAACAGGTGAAAAATGGCTTACCATGCAAAGGTATAGCCATGGCCGAACCTTTTAAAATGGCTTCTCATGCTATGTTTTCTTCTTTCGTGGAAGATGATAAATAATAAAAGAAATAAAACAACATTTGGTTTTTATTTTACTTAATTTAACATATTAAATTAATTAATAATTATTTTAACATAAAAATAATTCATTTAACACAAGTATTACCGTCCCCTATTTTAAGGATGGTTAATTTACCCATTAAGGCCATCCAATTAAAATTCTTTAATCAATTAACACCTTTAAACTAATAACATTAACTTTTTCAACTTTTACGATTTAGTCCTTTTTGCTTAATTAACTATCCAAACATTAAAATTTCTTAACAAAACTTTACTACAACCTTAATAATACTCTGTAAATATTTTTATAAATATTTACAGGTCATTTTATAGAAACGAGGTCCCGATACCTCATTTTCTAAAACCACTTGACCTAAGGGTCTTACCACTTGAACTTAATAAATCACTTATATAACATAAATTATCAAATCAAAAAGCTTTTTAAAATCACATTTGAGTCATAAATATTAAATAATAATATTTACGAACTTACTCATCAGATTTGTGGCCCCAGAACCACTGTTTCTGACACCACTAAAAAATAGGCTATTACATCCATTCGTTAAGAGATTTACTATGTCATCCTTTTTCTCTCTTGAAAATTGCATGAGATCCGTTGATTGTATAGAATTAGAGAGAGATATAGGAGTGGTATAGTACTTCGATATTTCTAATGGTGATATCAGAACTTCTCTTCCCCGAATAATTACTTGACGCCATGGCATGTCCCATTGTTAATTCATTTTAACTTCTCTTAGGGCGGCATAAATTTTTTGTACAACCGAGATACATGCAGATTCTTTGGGGGTCATACAAAGTTTTTCCCAATCGAGTGACTCGACTATGTCTCTCGTCCCACTTGTCAAGGATGCTAAGAGCTCGAACCCTCTCTCATAGAGTGGAGTTTTTCGCTAAATCTATCTTAAGTGATTTTCCTTATCCCTTCCTCGAAGATATTCAAAATTATCAGCAATTAATTCTTCGTTGAACTAGTTGTTCATCATGGTTTTGGCAATAAGAAGAAAGGAAGAGGCAAAGGATTCGTGGAATCTTAAAGGAAAGGCTTGCAAACGTTGGTTTGGGTGGCTGTGACGACTTGAAGGGTACGGTGGCTAGAATGGGCAATATATAAAATCTATCTAGGGCTTTACTTTACATCCAATCTTGGTGAAAATCTCTAAAGATTGGGTTGAATTAGTAACAGAAAGCTAGCAAAATGACTTGTGTGTCGTGCCACAAATAGTGCATGGCATGACATAATAACAATTTTTCCCATGATTTTGGTTTCAACCAATAATGTTTCACGCCATAGATAGGGTGTGGCATGACACGATGATAAAATTCAATGTTCTTAGCCTTGTAGGGGTTGTGTCACGTTGTGGGATTGTTATGTTGTGACATGACTCTGAATTGGTCTTTTTGGGACTTGTAAAGGGTCCTCAATTGCCCGTAAATGCACCCTACTAATGTTTATCTCCTCTGCTGTCATCGAACCTGGTTACTTCTAATTCTAACATAAAATAAAAATCTAATTCCTATTCTAACAAGTTAAAAATAAATTGGTTAAGTTCGATGGTTAAAATTTATGTTACACTATCGGATTTGCCTGGTACTTCCTTGAATTTTACCATCGACTTTAGATGTCAAGCTCACCCGTCTTGGCCTTTTCAATTGTTTCTTCTCCCACCAGAGTCTTGCCATTTGTCTCATTCCTTTGTAATCCAGTTTCCTACACCAACACAACTAAAGTGATACCTCTGATCGAGGTTGTTAGTGGTTAGATTGAGTAATACGTAACATTCCTCACTAGCTAATCCCTCGTTTTGGAAATTATGGCCACATTTTAACACTTATATTTTATTATCGATCTTTATGATTATCTCGTTTCGTTCGATATTGATAGTCGATTTAGAAATGGCCAAAAATAGCCTACTCAACAGAATAGGGATTTTTCGATCTTTCTTGAAGTTGAGGACTACAAATTCGACATAGATTATGAACCCCCGTGCCTTAACCAATACATCCTTGAGTACACCTTTTGGGTGTACTAAGGATCAATGGCTAATTGGAGTGTTATCAAGGTATTTTTAAGATCCCTAATTTTGAGTTTCCAATAAATTGGTAAGAGCATCGAATTTATACTATAATCCCCTATCACTATTAAGATAATAAAGCTACCCGAATCTTTTAATTTGGGGGGTATCTTTATTATGTTGTGAATTGAGATTAAAGGATTATGCACCGATTTAGCTACATCCTCGATTGACTCATGGTGTACAACTTCTTCTTTTTCCATGAGTTCATCAACTGCTTCCGAAATTTTCTCCTTTTCATGGATGGGCTTGATTGGCATCTTCAATTCCTAGTCTTATTGTAATGCAATCACATATATGTGCTCTTTCCCATCTCTACGAGGGTTGTTCCCCGTGTTATTAGGGAGACTCTGGCTATTTTGTTTCTGGAACATTATCATTGTAATGGAGAAGAAGATTTGGCCAAGCAAAAATCCATTGCATGTAAGTGATTTTGAGTCTGTTTTTAATGATTTTTTATGTTTTTAAGATCGTTGTAGCTTAATCTAGCTAGCCCAGGGACTAATTTGTAAAATGTTAAAAGGTTAGGGTTTTTCCATGAATGTATACATGTGGTTTTTATTTTTGATTGAAGAAAATGAATCCTTATTGATAAATAAACAAGTTTTGTAAAGTGATTTTTGTTGAAAATGTCAATTAGGGATTTATTTGTAAAATGTGTAAAATACAAGGTGAAATTGTAAAATATGAATTGTATGAGTTGCTATGAGTGTATATTTAATTCAGCTAGCTTTGTATGTGGATGAAATTGTATGAATTTTAATTTATGGGCTTAAGGACTAAATGTGGTATAATGAATTGTATGAGTTGCTATGAGTGTGTATTTCAATTTGCATGGTTATAATGGCATGTATAGGTGAATTGTGCTTGATAAGATAGTCATTATATTTGGCTTGTAAATGTGGTGTTATGGTTGATGAAATTTTGGTATTTTAATGCTTTGATGGTTGGTGTTGAAATGGTCAAGTGAAGTGTTTTGAATAGCCAATTTGGTATGTTTGAATGTGATTTTGGCATGTGGTCATTGTGGTAAGTTTGGTATGGAATTGGGTTATAAATGCATGGTTGATGAATGGATAAATTATTAATATGTTTAAGTATATTTGATTGTTGTAATTGAGGTGCCTTTTAGCATATTGGTTGTGTGGTTAGATGTCATATTGAATTAGCCTTATTATGCATATTTTAGGTATGGTTCGAAGCTTGATTGTATGTGCAAATGGCTTGTAGATGTGAACTTGAATTGGGTGAAAGAAATGACTTGAAATTGGCCTATTTCTTGTCCACACAGCCATGCGACACGACCGTGTGTCCCCTGTAGGTTTCAAAGGGTTGCAAGTCAAGCAGTTACACGGCCTAGCACACAGCTTGGCAAACGGGCGTGTGAAGCCATTTCAAGAGTTACACGGCCTAGCACAAAGGCGTGTGGCTTGGCCATGTGACCCAATTCAGAGAGTTACACGGGTACATGCACGAGCTGGGACACGGCCATGTGACCCATGCAGTGTGAAATTTTCTATCTTTTCCCATGAAGTTCTAAATTTTTTTATTTAGTCCCAAATCGTTTCTAATGTGTTTCTAAAGCCTCGAGGGCTCGATTAAGGGACGATATGCATATATTTGAATTGTTTTTACTATGATTAAGAAATGTTTGGAAATGATTGATTTTAAGTTATGTTTTTACGATAATGCTTCGTAACCCTATTTTGGCGACATAACCCTATTCTGGCGACAGATACAGGTTAGGGTGTTACAATCATCAATTGGCTCATTTAGTTGTAGAGTTTATCCATCCGAGATTCGAGTCGTCCACATGTCACCTAGACTTTTTAAATGTTCATATACATTGTTTACATCTCCCCCTCTAGTTGGTAAAATCTTTGACCACATGTAGCATGGTCGTTGTCCACAGCTCGTTGTTGAAATGGTGAAGGTTAATAAGGAGGATTTTGTCAAGTTTGAGCTTGATTCGTGCCTCTTTGGTTACCTCCCCACTTGAAGTTCGAATGATCCCTCCAACCAAGATTAAAAGTATTTGAATAGGGGTCATGACCCCTATTATTTAGGTAGCTTGCTTCCTTCAGATGGCCTTTCGAGTGTGGCTCCGCTTTCGTTGGCTTCATTGGCGTCTCCAAATGGTTAAGCTTTTCTAAGATTCGGTTGAATTTATCCTAGTTGTTTTCTTTGGTCACCGCTTTCTCTATTGGAGGCTTAGATTTGTACATAACCCTTCATTGGACAACATGTACAAGTTCATTGCCATATCATCAATGATTTTTTAGGCTCATTCAAATGTATGAAACATAAGAGATCCACTGGATGCTCCGTCTAAGCTAGACTTTATGTGGTCGTCGAAACCATTGTAGAAAATTTTGTATTTGGAGCCATGATTGCAGTCCACAGTGTGGGCATTTCCTAAGCTTAGGCTTGAATTGTTCCCACACCACAAGGACTCACTTTCATATTGTTTAAAATCGATGATTCTCGCCATAACTAAATGGTTTAACTAATCAAGAAAAGTTTATAGATAATTCTTTCCGCTAAATCATTCCATGTGGTAATGGAACCTGGTTCTAGTGAGTTTAGCCAATCAACTACATTATCAGATACCCTGTTGCATTTGAAGGTGTCGCATAATTGAAGAATCCGCTTTAAATGCTTATTCGAGTCTTCAACCATGTTCCTTTTAAACTACAGTATACTTTGGATAATTTGAATTGTGGTCATCTTTATTTCAAAATTATTGGTGTTAATTGTCGGTCTTTCTATGCTTCCTCACACTGCGCCTAGTGTAAGTAGGGTGTACTTGCACAACGTCTGCTGAGCCATTTGAACTTCTTCCCAATTATTTCCTTGTTGCTCTCTAGGCTACTCAAATAATGGATTTTCCTACTGTAAATTTGTAATTGTGGCTGGATCAAAATTCATTGTTGGACATTGTGCCTAATAATTCGCTCCAGATCTAGCTGTGGTTCAATCAGAGTACTGATGCTTCAAGTCGTACACAACCTAAAAAGAAATTAAAAATAAAATAAATAAACAAAAATTCAAATTTCATCTATAGGTCTTAACTTTTCTACTTATCTTATTAATTGTAAAAATTTATTTCCAAAATTTATTGCCGAAATCTCCCCAGCCACAGGACCAAGAACTTGACCGCCTATAACGTGTTGTCGTTTATAGTTATATATAACATCAAAAGTATAAGAATTAAAAACAGTGGTGTCCACAAGTGCACGGGTCAAATTGTTATATAATCTTCTACAACGAAATACTTGGAAGTATTTCGAGGATTGTACCCAATGGAGGATGGAATAAATAATGAAAATATTTTTACAATAATAACTTTAAGAACTAGTAATTAATTCCTATATTACTATAAACCATAAAATATATTAAGGGACTATGAATAAATAAATAAATAAGAAAAATAAATAAAGAAAGAAAAATAAATAGACGAATTAAATCAATAAACCAATTAGGAATATTAGTTCGTTTCAGGGTTTGTAACTAACTTCGGATTAGATTTTTAGGGTGGATTGGCTACCGATTAACAAATTATTAACTATCTATTGGTTGATACTCGCTTATCTCCTGACCTTACTTTGTGAACTAGGATAAATTATGATTTACTCGATTCGACTTATCTCTCAACCTCGTCTTGCCTATGATAACTTCATAAGGTTGTCAATCCTAGTGGTTTAAGCACAAGTAATTCATACCAACTAATCCCTCTTGAGAAACCCTAAATCCTCTATTAATCGCATTCCCATCCACTTGTTAATCTCCTCTAAGGGATTTAACGACTCATGTACTTCATAATCTTAACTCTGGTTGAATAAACCATGTAAAGAACACGATCGATTCGAAAGAGAAAATAGATTTGAATAATCATGGATTGAATATTGAATGGGGAACAGAGTAGCAAATCTTTCGATTGGAATAAAGCCTAAATCAAATGCAAAAGAACATAAACTGAAATACTTTAACAATATAAAAAACTCTTAAGTCAAAACTAATTCAAGAGGAAAGATAAAGAAGTTATGAAAAGTTGAAAAGTAAAATAAACTAAATATATTCTAAACTACAGAGTTTATGAAGGTGTGTAGGATGACTTAATTGCATTCAACCCCTAAATTTTTTATTTATAGAGGTGTTGGCAGCTTAAATTAGGTCTTCGGCACATCCTAGGTCTTCGTATATATAACACCACTAACCTGTATCTGTCACTGGAATAGGATTATGGAGCATTGTAGTAAAACCATAACATAAAAACATTCATTTCCAAATAATTCGTTAAGCATAGCATAATTCAATCATATACATACATTTCGTCCCTTAATCGAGCCTTCGAGGCCATATAAACACCTCAATAATGATTCGAGACTAAATTGAAAACATTTAGAACATTTATGAAAAAGTTAGAAAAAAATTAAAACTTCAAGGGTCACACACCCGTGTCTCAGGCCATGTAACAATCGAAGTAGGGACACACGGTAGTGTCCTAACCCGTGTCCATGCCCGTGAAACTCTTTAAGGTGGGTCACACGACCAAGCCACACGCCCGTGTGCCAGACCGTGTTACTTTCGAAAAGCAACCTTTAAAACCTACAAGGGTCACACGGCTGTGTGCCACACACGGTTGAGACACACGCCCGTGTCTTAGGCCGTGTGGACAAGAAATTGACCAAAATCAAGCCATTTCTTTCACCACGCAAACATGCACCTAAATATAATTTGCACATATGACAAAAACATCAAAACATTTTCAAACATGCATAAAATAACCAATTTCAAATGACCAAATTCCATTTAACCAATATGCCATATAGGCACCTCAAATGCAAACATACCATTTACCTAAACATATACATGTATTTAACACATTTCATTCATCAACACCTAATTCATTTTCCATCTCAAAACCCATCATAAATTGACCTATATCACTTGAACATAAACTCACTATATTTGACCACATTTTTACCATTTTAAATAGCTCATATTTACCTTAGAACATAACTCAATTTTGCCTTAATATAAACATACCAAATATGATCATTCCAAACATGCATCAATTTAACCATATTAACATCAACCAACAAGACATCAAAATACTATAAAAACATCAACCATAATAACCCTTATACATAACACAACAATTAGACTATTCAACACAAGTCCACCTATGCATGCCATTATAACCTTGACTAAAACATCAAAATCTACCGATATAATCTTTGGATAGTGTGATAGATCTTCGACTAGCTTCCAACCAGATAGAGCTTTCGATAATCTGTAGAGTAAAGGAAAATAACTACATAAGCAATGCATGCTTAGTAAGTTCGTAAAAATTTAAACATAACTTATCACTTCAATACTATAATACATAGATTAAAAATGGTTCAACACCAATACTTTAAACTTAGTATAAACCTATTAAACACCATTCAACTCACAATTGAGTATATTTATAAACATCACATACATCTTTCATTCATAACATAATAAAGTCTCATAGATTGACTTACATAATTATCAACCTTTTCCTTAAAACAATGAATCATTTCATTTACTTACTTACCATTCCATTCACTTAGCATAAACTTAGATAACATCGTCAATTCACTAATTACTATGTTCGTTTATGAATTAGGTAACTTCATCCATAGCATACGTAAGTTTCTCGTATAAGCACATCATTAAAATCATCAATCCCTTTTTTTATCATATTACAATTCAACTATGAACTTACAGTTCCATTACATTTCCTCACCCGTTTCACATGCATAACATACAAGACATAAATGTAACATTAACCATAGCCACAAGCTAGTGCATTTAAGCATAACTCTTTTATAATCAACTACACATTACACCATTTCATGAGAAGTTATATACTTTGATTCTTACCACTCTTTCATGCACATAAATATCTTTCCATTTGGTCACTTATCATTTCAATGCATATCTTTAAAACTAACATAATACAATCCAACCAATAGATTGGCATAAGCCTAAGCATCATCAACGACACATGTTAGTGCATCAATTCATAATTCACTTGAATTAACATAAGATAAGTCGTTAAACATGAATCACCTCACTTGAATCATTAATTTCAATCCTTTTCATTAATACATGATATAGTTCATTTGAACACTTAACATTCCTTTTCTTTTCATTAATGCGTGATATAATTCATATAATATTTGATGCCATAGCTATCAGAGTATAACCAGGGGAACGGAAGTGCAACCAGGGGTACCGAAGTACAAACAGGGGCACATAAGTGCAATCAGGGGCACGTAAGTGCAATCAGGGGTACCAAAGTACAAAAAGAAGCAAGTAAGTGCAATCAATGGTACTAAAGTACAAACAGGGCCACGTAAGTACAATTAGGGGTACCAAAGTACAAACAGGGGCACGTAAGTGCAATCAGGGGTATCGAAGTACAAACATGGACACGTAAGTGTAATCATTTAATAATTATCTATGAACATTTAATTAAAGAACTATATTATAAAAATGCAAGTAGAAATTTCTCTATGTATTGAAACACTATGAACTTACCTGGCTAAATTGGAGAAATAACAAAGTATAAGGGTTTTTTTGTAATTTTCCATTCTCCTCGATTTTCCACTTGATCTTGATCTAAATTAATAATTTTATTTTATCTATTAATTTAGATAGTAGAACAATTTATTTTATAAAATTTAGTCATTTTTTACTTTTTTTATAAAATTGCATCTAACATTTTACTTTTATTCAATTTAGTCCCTAAGCCTAAAACATGCAAATTAACCATTTTTAATGCAA
>CM025248.1:19486414-19508925 GCA_013677275.1 Gossypium schwendimanii
CCCTAGAGAGTTCCATGAAGGGGACCTAACATCGAAGAAAATCCTCCCCATACAAAAAGGGCTTTAGCAAAAAGAAGATATCAAACTGAAAAGGACCTTATATAGAAGGCTTTATCTAGAGAAGCGTTGATTTTGACCAGAAAGGGTAGCAAGGACTTACCTGATCGTACGAGTTCAAATTCAATCAAAGAATGCAAAAAAAAAAAAGAAAAAAAGAAAGAAAGAAAAAAAGAAAAGAAGAAAAAAAAAAGGAGAGGCTAAGGTGAAAACCCACAAAGGGCTCCTTGAGACCAAAGGGGTTTTGAATTGAAAACCCAGGAATGGGCAGTTCAAATTTTGATCAAAGGTGAGGTATGTGGTAGCCTTATCCTCTCTGAATTAGCAAAAAGGTGAGACGCTGCATCTCAGGCCATCAACAAAGTCTTTTAGGACTTCTAGACACATATCAAGTTCAAAAGGGTCTTCAAGAAGCTTATGCAGGGAAGCTCATGCTGCAATATCTGGGGCACCTGCTTTCATCTTATTCATTTCGTATCTTATCAAAATTTGATATCTTGATTATTTATTTATTTCGAGCTTTGTTCTCAATAAAATTCCATCTTGTCCATTTTGATAATCTTTTTCAAGTATTTTTCATTGAAATAACGATTAATGGACTGATAATTTTCAAGAAAAAGGAGTTTTCATTGAAATAACGATTAACAGACTGATCAGTTTTGTTCTCTCGTGTCAAAATGTTGCCTCGACCATCCCGCACATTTCTCTTTTTACGATGAATTTGGAAACAAATTTTTAATTATTTTATGTAAGTTGTGGATTTAGTGTATATATCTTAATTTGATTATTTTTAAGTTTTGTATTTTTAGAATTTTAAAATTTCAGTGCTAATTGAATGATAGTTATTAAATTGATTAAGTTAAGTTGTTTTCAAAATTTGATACACCGAACGTATTGTCACATGTATAATGTCATGTTAGCTTGCTATTTCCACATATTATTCACAAAAAAACTAATTAATAAATAGATCGACTGTTTTTTACATTAAGACTGAAATTTCAAAATTAAAAACATATAGCAATTAAGAATGGTCTAGTCGGAGGACATGGACTAAATCTATAACTTTACGCATAATACAAGACTAATAGTAGAATTTAACCAAATAAATTTAATTACTACCGTTTTGTCAAAATTAAAATTCCAAAATTTTAAAAGTACAAGGAAAATAATTGATCAAATTGAAATACATGTACAAAATCCACAAATTACAAGGTCTAACAACATAATTTGACTATTTTTTTATATTATTTTGAATTACTTAGATTCATATTGTGATTTCATTTTATTTTTGAAAGTATTGGTATTGAGATTTAATAAATTTGATAATTAATGTATTTGCATTGTATTTATATACTAAGTGATATTATAACTATGTTTAAATTATCAATAAGTAGTCGAAAGAACTGGAAGTGGACTTCTTACTCAGGCATTTTGACATTGTTGGAAGGGTTCTACATAAACACCAAACTGGCTTGAACAGGACTATACTCAGACTGTAAAATTATAAGGACACTTGTAGCTTATACCAAAAAAATTATGTTTTACGTATTTCATATTTATATAAATATGAAGTTTTCATTTGTTGATTATTTATGTTTGTTGAGACAAAGAGTGTTGCAATGTGTTGAGTGGCACTCGGTAGTGCCCATTACAGTCCACCACTAGGACAATGGAGTTACTTGTCATATTTGGGTTGACAATTTAATGAAGTAAAATCTTTGGACAAGTAATTGTGTTGATATTTTAAAGATACTATAGTCCATCTATGAAAACCAATTGATGGATATTAAAGATTGGATTGGATTCAAATGAATCAAGACAATCCTTGTTTTGTGGAGAATTGGTCGAGATTGAGATACTCTTTTTACAAGACTAGATCTTCATTAGATTATGTTATTATTGATTGCTATGTAATTGTTATTTTCAAGGAGTGGCTTTGTATTCATTTTAGGTTCTACGTTAGCAAGTTGAAATAGATACATGCTTAAGAGGCTTGTCTTTTGTAAACCTTAGAGTTTACTGTCTAAATTTTCAAGGGGGAATTTAGAGATGAGTGTTCTAGTCTTTAGGTACAAAGGTGAGATATCTATACTTAGGGAGTGATTGAGTGTGATTCACTTGTTGTATTAGTGATTAAGATAGTGGAATTACTCATTGAGCTAGGCTCTTTAGATGTAGAGAAATTGAATTGTGTAAATAAACCTGTTTGTTCTTTGTGTTTTTGTTTGCTTAGTTTTTCACAGTGCCAAGCCATAGTTGTAACACCCAGTTTTGGTGAGTTTTAGATACGAGTGAGTAGAATGAGAGAACTATCAGCCTAATTGATACTTTCAGCGCATAGGTTAGGCTCAAAGTTGACGATTAGAGTATTATATAAGGATTGTTCTCTGAATGTGTTAAGTTGTAAGGAAGAAGGGATTGATAAGAATATTAAGGATTTTTGGGTGAATTGGGTTATCGCCAAAGGTATTATACACCCAGTTTACTGAGTTATTATGCTAGTTATGTTCTAACAAGGTAGTTAGGAAGGGACGAAAGGATGAACCAAAATTTTTAAAAATATTAGATTTCATTTACACCTATAAACCATTTATAAAGGCAAACTTAAATGTTTGAGACACGTGTTAGGTTCCAATAAGGGTTTAGGTTGTATATAGATATTCAGGTTAGAAAAGGGAGAGCTTTTTCTTCTTCCTTTCTCAATAAGTATTGTTACTAGAATATTAAAGAACTTATAATATTTCTTTCTCCTTTAAGTTGGAGTTGTAGATCTGGATCTTCACAAGTGATTTCTCCATGTTAAGAAGTAGTTGCTGCTGATTTGCGTGATGGAAGTCTGGATCTTGAGTCTTGGACTACAGTAGGTAAGAATTAGGTGAGTCCCTAAGCTAACTTTTGCATGTATACTATTTATATGAGATACTTAGTTGAAATTGATTGAAATATGAAACAGAAACTAGAAAAGTATAGAAAGAATATTTGTTGGGAATAACATGTATAGTTTGTATGGAATCTGTCAAGTTTAAGTATGTGATAAGTATCCTAATGTTGAAGCATGGTTGCATGGGTTCATCTGGTAAATATGTGAAGAGATGTGAATTACTTTGGGGGTATGTTAATGCATTAAAGCGTTGAGTCTCAAATGGTGTCGATGCATGAAGAGTCTGTGTCTGTTCACCGTGGTGAAGTCTAAAGGGGTCCGTTGGGACTTTAAACATGAACTCTAAAAGAAAAGCCCATGGCCATGGGACCTTTTGAAAGGGATTAAAGGACGATGATTACCTAATAGGGTTCTCTATGTGTCCGAGGATGATGATTGGTAAACCTCATGAAATGTGAGTCTAGAAAAATCCATATCGTAAACATGTTAGGAAATGAAATGAAATGGAAGCCTTTGTGATAAATAATGAAATGAAAGCCTTTGGGGTGAATCATGAAATGAAAGCCTTTGGGGTGAATCATAAAATGAAATGGAATGCCCTTGTGGTAGATTATGAAAGTGTTACATTAAGTTAACGTATTTAGTTAAGTAAGTGAAGCACTTCCATATATTGTTGTTTATTTAAACAATTAGCAGCTTTAGGTAGTAACAATTACTACCAGAGCTTAACATTTAACGTATTTAGTGGTGAATCTTAGTGCTGCTACTCACTGAAAATGAAAGGATCTTCAATTAACCATCCCCTATGTTAGAAGGCTAAGATGAAAGCTTGTATCAAGTCTACTGATGAGAGGGTATGGTGTTCAGTTCTTACTAGTTGGCAAGCTCTTACTGTCAATTTTGAAGTTAGAAATATTCCTAAACCTAAATTTGAGTGGACAACTAAGGAATGACGAGTTGTTAATGTTAAGTCTAAAGCATTATATGTCATATTTTGTGGTATGAATACTCGAGAGTTCAAATGTGATTTCAAATGTACTATTGCAAATGAAGTATGAGATATTCTTCAAACTGTTCATAAGGGAACAACTACTGTTAAGAAATCTAAGATGCAGATGTTGACTACCAAGTTTGAGACTTTGAGAATGTAGGATTCTAAAAATATTGGTAAGTTCTTTGCCAATTGTTGTGATCTGTCAAATCAAGCATTTGATCTTGGAAAAGAGTACTCCAACTTAAAACTTGTAAGAAAGGTTCTAAGATCACTACCTGAAAGATTCTCAATTGAAGTAACTATTATCAAAGATGCTAAAGATCTTGAGAGTATGAGAATTGATGAATTGATTAGGTCCCTGCAAACATTCAAGATGAATCAAACAAACCAAAGATGAGTGGGTCAAAGAGAGAAAGAAGTATTGCTCTTTAAGTGGCTGATGTAATTTCTATTCCTAATGTCACTACAACAGAAGAACTTCAAGCAAAAATTGCTCTACTTACATAGAATTTTAGTAATGACTTTAAAAGACCAAGAACAAAGGAGTTATTGTAAAAGAGGAGTCTAAGAAAGAAAAGAAGAAGGGCATTTAGTGTCACTAATGACTTTGTTATGGTCACATGCAGGATGAGTGCACACACTCTAAAGAAGAAAAATGTCCCTTTGTGTTACATAGAGTGATGAGGATGCCTCTAAAAAATTTGATTCTGATGAGCATTAGGTGAAGAATTATGTGGCATTTATCTCAAGTGTAATATCTAGTTAAGAAGAAGACAAATGATGATCCATATGAAGAAACCGAGGAAGAGTTTTTAAGGACTTATAAGAACATGCTGGGATAACTGGAACATTTACGTGATTTGAATTCAATTTGGCTTAAGGGAACTTGCAACTAAAGGAAGAAAAAAAAAGCTGGTTAAACAGATTAAGGCTAAAGAGTCATTGCTGACCAAAGAATTGGACAATCTTGTTAATAACATGAAGGAGTTGGCTGAAACCAAATTGATGCTAAAAAAATTCATTATAGGTAGCAATAAACTAGATGAAATTCTTACTGCTAGTAGAAGAGATATAGGAAGGAGTGGACTTGGATTTGTTGATAAAGGAAAAGCAATTATGAAGAGTCCTACCGTGTTTGTGAAGGGATCAATTCATGTTGAATCAGAAGAGTATTCTTCCAAGGCTGCAATGATTAAGATTGCAAGAAGTTATTTACTCATTCTAGAATCATTTGTTATTATTGTGGCACACTAGGGGACATCAAACCAAGGTGTTTTAAAATGTTGCATGACATGAGATGGAAATGCTCAGTGCCAGTGCCAATGCCTACTATACATAGCCATCCAAATACTAGAAAGCAAAAATTAGCCTAGAGGAAGAAGGAACCAAAGTGTTTGCTTGTAGTACATAGATTCTTTAATGCATCCCTTGAAGGTGTTGTAGGAAAAATCCTCGTTTGAAAGTGGTTTTCTTCCATATAGGAAAATTAAAATTTTGAAAATTGATCCGGTTTGTGATATTTATAGCAATTAACCTTAACTAAATTTCGGCTTGTGTTTTTGACTTAGTGAACGTTCATTGTTCCCAGCTTTCAACCAAACGATCTTCTTCGCTATTCTTGTACCACGAATTACTTCAAGTGTGGGCTCAAACCAATTGAATTGAAACACATAACTAGAAAAAGTTTTCTCTCCTTTTGGTATGAAAATGAAAATTTTATCTTCTTAATAGAAATCGGTAGAATTGTTATTTTGAAAACATATATGTAATAGCTGAGAATAAATTCTCTCTATTTTTTTGATAGAATAGCAATATTTTGAAGTTGTGTAAATAGTTCTACCACTGCCATCTATTTATTGGATGAGAAAGTAGAACCCTTATTTATTTGTAGTGGTTTATTTCAAATAGAAAAATAACTTCCTACTTAGAGTAGGAGAGGGGTGGATTGCACATCCTAGGATTCTTACTAGGGTTGTAGCCCCCTTCATGTTACATAAGGGGTTTTTGGAGTAACATCCTGAGAAAGGGTTTGGAAGTTTTGATCTCGCAAGTGAGGCTTCACATATTTTTCGGCAAACTAGGGGTCGCCAAAAGATTTTCAGCAAGGAGTTCGCCTGAAATTCGACAAAGCAATATACACCAAAGGATGCGATAAGAGGTTCGTCAGATTCATTGAAACTTTTGTTCACCAGTCTGTTTGGTGAGCTGGGTTTGCTAGTTTGTTTGTCAACTGAGAGTTCGCCAGTCAAAATTTGAGTCAAACTCAAATTAGGAAATAAAGATATTGTGTATCTAGGATACTTTTCGTGCAAGAAACCTTATTGTAAACCAACTAGGGCTCCTAAGTCAAGTAGGGTATCCTAAGATCACTAGGTCACTTAGTGCTTATAAATACAACCCCCATTCCATGAAAACTCTCTCATCAATATTCTATTGTCAAGTCTCTATTCTCAACCAAGTTAGTAGAAATCAAGGTAAGCATTTGTCATGTTAGGGTTGATTGTCCAGAAAGCTAGGTTCAATTACATGTGTGAATTCCGTAAGTTTTGTTTGTTTAAGTAATCTGAGTGTATTTATGTATGTTGCAAACCAATCGGACCATCTAATAGCAAAGAAAAAGGCAAAGAAAAACTCGTTTAAATTCTCAACTTTATTAGTGAGTGATTAAGAATTTCCATAAGTGTGCTAACTATCATGTTTTTAGTATGAATGCTCAGGGTTCATAACTTATGTGCGGACTATTATGTTTCCAATAACTTCATTTTTAAACTAAGTTTTTTTCTATAAAACTCTATTTTTATGTTCTGATACTCTGTTTTCAAGTTATGTTTTTAAGCTGTGTTTTGAAGAAAGGTTTTACGTGTGCTCTTATGTGAGCCTACATTTTGTAAGCTATGTTTTTACGAGCTCTTTATGCGAGCTTTATGTGATAATTTTTTGTACAAGCTCCTCTACTAGCTTATATGTTGGATATATTGGTATACGAAAAGATTGTGAGTACTCACCTATAAGCTCCATTTTAAAGCATACCTTGTTGAATCATGATTTTTCACTGAGTTCGCAATGAATTCACCCATTTCTCTCTTACTTCGCAAGAAAATAGGTCACTAATGGCAATGGTTGTAACACCCTTTACCTGGTCCGATCATCGAACCCATATAAAAGGATGCTACATGCAACAATCACAACCATATCAAAAATTTATACAATATAATTCAAACATATTGCAACAAAATAGATTGAAGTATACAAGGATTTAATGGTGAAATTCAAGTAATATATAGAATTGATTTGCAAAATTTTCAAAGTTTTAAAGTTTCAAAAAAATTGTATCGATATTTAATTGATGGTATTGACACTATATCGATACTATGTCTAAATAACGATACCAAAATTTAATTATGTTTAATAGGCAATATAAGGGTATCGATATTTATTAGCTTGTATTGATATTTTAAGAAGAGTATCAATATCGTCAAAAAAATCGATACCATTTTAGCATTTTGATCATTTTAATAACTATTCATATGGTCAAGTATTGATACCAAGTACAAAAATATTGGTACATAAGTTCATAAATGGTAAAATTCCATCTTTAAGATGTCCAGTTCATGCTCAAACCGTCTAAAACTTAAATGTACTCTTTAGAAAGAAATAGGGACTTGAAATAATCATTCATAAACATACTAACTAATAATCAAGACTTCATGTATTCAACTAAATGACATTAAAGCATACTCAAAACTAATATACCAAAGTTGATCACATTCAACTATACCAATATTCCCTCAATGGCACATCAAAGAATCAATAAAAAATGCATTCATTCAATGAATCAAACAATCTCCCATTAGACTCCATATCTACCTTATAACTTATGCACTAAGCCTTACAAAGATCAAATGTTTAAACAACTCAAAATACATCAAACATTTACCTATATGAAACAAGTTCCCAGTTCTAACCAATATGTCATAAGGCACCATTACATCCAATCTAATTCAATAATTCATATCATCAACAAAATATAAACCAAACATTACATTCCAATTTCATTCATATCATAATTTAGATCACATGACATTTCCAAAATAACTTCATCACATCCATCATATAAGCATACTGTGAGAACATTAAGTTTAACACATTACATACCAACTTTAGACACATTACAATTCCAACTAGAATATCAACTTCATCAACTTAAAATGCCTATATCCATGCCACAAAGCTGAAATAACGAGTCAAAATCTACCGAGGCAGAAGCTTGGTAGTGTGAGCTTTGAGTTGATCCATTCGACTAGTTCTGCAAAACGTTAACTATAGAAAACATAAAATTTAACAGAGTAAGCTTATATAGCTTAGTAAGTCCATAGCTAAACTAAACCAACTTACCTCAATCAAGTAATTGAATTTAACAACTTAAATTAAAGTAATCTGGCATTAAATTTATAAAACAGGTGAGATTTGTATAAGATCAAATCATCATATTAATCAAAATCACTGCAAATTCAAGTAGTATCATGTCATATATCTATACTTATTTACATCATGTCAAGATAAATCATTTTTACTCAACAAAAAAATCATTTATATAAATATTCATTTTGTTTCATTAATCTTTTTGATAATTAATCTCATTTCTATCTAGCTCGATGAATTGTAGTAACATAACTCATATACTCGGTAACTACACCACACCAGAGAGCATCGTAATGCTATTCAGAGGCACCGAACTGCAAATAGAGGCACCGAAGTGTAAACTCATACAAGCGCGCATTCTAACCCTATTGGCAAGCCAATTGTATCCTAATCGTTTACTAAGTTCAAACGATCATCTTAAAATAATTTATCACATTTATAATTCAAAGGAACTTTTAGATATACATTCGTACGCATGCTATAATTCAATTATGTTCAACATATAATTCATGTATATTTATTACATTACAAACAAGTCCTAGTCATCTTACATTTAATCAAAAACAACTAATAATCTTAATTAAACATTAACAATGCAAAAAAAAAATTAATTAACTCATTCTTATAAGTATAAAACATAAATATATATACATATATTTATACTACGAACTTACCTAATATTACAGCTAACGAGTTGTGTTGTAGGGACTAATCTGCGATTTTCCATTTTCCTCAGTTATCCTCCATACGATTCAATCCTTGATCTATATAATAGTTAAATTCAATTTATCAATTTCAAATACATTATTATACTCCTTTTTATGCATTGACCTACTATTTTTATTTTACAAATTTTCCTTGAACTTTTACACTTTGTTCAATTTAGTCCCTAAAATCGAAACAATTTAAATTTTCACATTTAATCCCTAATACTCAAAATCAATTTTAACAACACTCCAAATCAGCTCTTAAAAATTTGAAAATTTCACAAATTTAGATGCTAAAATTTGTAAATTTTCATATTAGTCCTTAAACTCAAAACTAACAAAAATTCTTTTACAAAATAGCTCTAATCTACAACCAAGTTCATAAATTCATCACTTAAAACCAAGAACATCTAAAAACCATTAATGGCAAGTTTCAAAATCTTTAACAATTTTACGAAAATAGTCCCTACGTTAGCTAGATTAAGCTACAACACTATCAAAAACATAAAGATTACCAAAATTGAATAAAAAATACATACCATGCAAAGTAAAGAAGATGACTAAGCTTTAATATGTTCTTTAATTGTGTATTCGGTTTCCAAAGGAGAAGAATAAAGATGATTATAATTTTTCTATGTTTTTACTTTTATTATTATTTTAACTTTTAATTTAATGTATAAAATGTAGTAAAATACTTACTAACTGTCCAAACTAAAATAAAATGGTCTATTCATCTTATAAATCCTTAAAAAAACCTTAGTTATGCACCTTGGTTAAAAATAATCAATAATGATGAAGTTTTACATTTTTTACGATTTAGGTTTTTTTCTTTAATTAACAAGCCAATTGTTAAAATTACTGGACTGAAAGTTAACATAACACTGTATTAGACTCATAAATATTATACAGTAATATTCAATCATCAAAAATTGAGATTCCGAGACCATCGTTTTTGATACCATTAAAAATGGGATGTTACAACGCAAAGTAGATAACTTAGAGAGGCTCATCCCTGGATAGATATCGATGAACCTAGGGAATAGGTGATGGGGTTTTATTTACATAGGTTTAGATTTATTAGAATTTGATTCTGTTATTAAAACAATTTCCTTAAAGTTTAAGTTTATTCTATTTCGCGAACCTTAAAGTTAAACCTTTGTTACTAATTTCTTCTCAGCATGAATAAATTTTGATGTTTCTTTAATTCTCCTTGCATGCATGCCTTGTTGTAGTCTTTCAATATTGAGTATGTACTATTATCATATGCGAACCAATTTTATTGCGAAGGATTATTTTCTACGACCTTTATATGCATGTAAACCCTTAAGAGAGATAACCTTTCTACTTTACGAACCCCACCTAAGTTTGAAACCCTTGCATAAACATCATTTTTTTGTGAAGTCTGTTGTGTGTAATCCTATGATGTTTTGTTATAAGTGCGTACCTTAAATACCCTTTTTATTTCTTGTATGCGAATCTGTAAGTTTTTTTGCCAGATGACGTGCAAACCCTTCATCATTTTGTTTTATAAGCTCACATGCTTTACACTTTATGTAAGATATTATTCTATTACTATGCTATAACTTATCATAATATATGTTATAAGTAAGTGGTATGTTGGAGGTTAGGTTGGGAGTTAGTGGAGTCACTTCGGTGGCTAATGTAGCTCGCCAAATTTGGGTCAAACCTCCTTAGCTGGGTTTGGGGTATTACATTTGTTCGTATTAGAGCTAGCCAACTTAAGGTTCACCAAGCTAGAGTCCATTGAGCTCAAGCTAGCTAGGTTAAGTGCGGTAGACTAAAAAGACGGTAGGTGAGTTCTCCAGAATGGCGAAATGTGTTTGCCATATTTGGCAAAGTAAGCTTGCAAGAACAAATAAGTTAATTTTGGCGTATTATGAATAAGTTTTAAAGTGCGGTGTGTATGAAATTGTTTGATTGGGGTAGGACTTGGGACGACATTGCCTTGGTTTAGCTATATCTTTTGTAGGAAATATCCTTCAGATCATCCCTTTAATGTTCGCCATTCTAGTAAGTTGTGTTTTGGTGAACTGTGTTCATATGTATGTCCGTTATGTGTGAACTGTGTTCGCAAGTATGCTTGTTGGATACTTAGTTATGCGTGTTTGATGTCTTACCTAAGCCAGTGTCTTGTGTACATTTAGAATAAGTAAGAATGTCTTCCCATAGAGTGAATGAAAACTGTGTGAATAAAGCTACCAACCCCTTTAAAGGTGACTGGACTTCGGCTACGCATGAGTGATCAAACAGGACAAGCATCTTGGAAGATGGCATGGAGACATTAGTACATGAAATGATTGGGGCTTTTCAACTTACTACTGGTGCCAACACTGCACTTGTGAACCTTGGATTGCCACTGGAGTGTCTACGAGCTCTAGGTGGTAGAGAATTCAATTGTGTCAGAGGATTTGATCCTACTAGAGCTGAGTATTGGCTTGAGGGTGTTGAGAAAATCCTTAAGCAAATGGCATGTTTTGATGAAGAGAAGCTAGAATGTACTGTGTCCTTACTTATCGGCGAAGCCTATTATTGGAGGAATACCGTGAAGTAGGGAATTGCTACGAATTGGTTAGCATGGGAGTTTTTCTTAGGAACTTTTAAGAAAAGGTTCATGGATGATCAGTATATGGAAGCTCGCAAGTGTGAGTTCATCAAATTGGTATAGCGAACTGTTTGTGGCTGAGTACGGAGTAGAATTTGTGCAACTAAGCCGGTATATAGCAGAGATTGGCTCGCAAGAGAAGGAGCCTTGTCAGAGGTTTCATTCTGGTCTACATCAAGATATCTAACTCTATCTAGTGACTTACAATACTGCAAACTTCGATGAACTAGTGGATAAGGCCAAAGCCATTTAAGAGATTAAGGCTCTGTGAATTAAAGTTGGAGTTGGAAAGCAAGTTTCTAGATAAGTGTTCAAAAGGGATCATGACTCACACAATTCAGGTGGGACTGTTAAGCGAAGCTTTAGGTTATACCATGCATGTCAGTGGAACAACAACCAGAATAGAAAGGAGGGTTCGCACAAGTTTGTGAATTGGCCACTTTGCGAACCCTGTGAGCGAAAACATCCTGGTGAATGTTGTAAAGTGACAAAAGGCCATTTCAAGTGTGGTTCCAAGGACCACTTGATTAAAGACTGCCTAGAACATCGGAGGGGATCGCAAGCTCAGAATGCAACCTCCACTAAAGTGCGAGCTGGTGCTCGTGGTTGAAGAAGACGCAGAGGTGGTGAAGCAAGACAAGTTGGGAAGCGTACATTAGCTCACACTGTTGCGACCCAAGATGAATCAGGGGCTCTCACACGAGTCTATAGTATAAGGGAACCTCATGAGCAATGTGCCAGTGATGTTATGACAAGTACTTTTACTCTATGAACTATTCCCTTATTTTCCTTGATTGACTCTGGTTCCAATCACTTGTATGTTTTGAGTGAACTAGCAAATGAGTTGGGAATTCCAATAGAAACCATAAATAATGGTGTGACTGTCACTAGTACATTTGGGGAGAGTGCGTTGGTCAATAGAGTGTACTGTAGGTGTCCACTGATGATCCAAGGTCAAATCTTCTATGTGAACTTAATCGAATTGCCATTATATGGATTTAATGTGATTTTAAGGATGGATTGGCTAATGGAGCATAAAGCCAAGATTGACTTCAAGCTAAAAAGAGTCACCTTGTGAAGCAACGAAGGAAAGGAAATTGTGGTGGTTGCTAAGTGAGCTCAATTTATGTCTAATGTGGTCTCAACGATGAAGGCATAAAAGATGTTGGGCAAATGTTATGAAGCCTATCTCACTTTTGTGATGGGTTCGTAGGATTCAGAGAAAGGTGTTCGTGAGTTATGAATTGTGAAGGACTTTTTTGATGTGTTTCCTGATAAGTTACTTGGGTTACCTCTAAATCACGATGTGGAGTTCGCCATAGAGTTGTACCCTAGTAGTTCGTCAGTGTCTATTACGTCATATCGCATGACACCCAAAGAACTTAAGGAACTAAAGATACAACTTCAGGAACTGCTTGATTGAGGCCTCATTCGATTAAGTACTTCGCCTTAAGATTCGTCAGTGCTGTTGGTGAAGAAGAAAGATGGTAGCATGTGGATGTGCATCGACTATAGGCAGTTGAATAAATGAACTGTAAAAAAATAAGTACCCATTGCCAAGAATCGTTGATTTGTTTAACCAGCTATGAGGTGCCAGAATATTTTCAATGATTGATTTGCGATCTGGTTATTACCAACTCAAGGTAAAGGAGTCTAATTTCTTGAAAACAACATTCAGAATGAGGTTTGGGCACTATGAGTTTTTGGTGATGCCCTTTAGATTAACAAATACACCTGCTACTTTCATGGACCTGATGAACTGAGTGTTCCATGAATACTTAGATTATTGTATGGTGATGTTCATTGATGACATCTTGGTGTATTCACGAACTGAAGAAGAGCACAACACTCATCTGCGAACTGTGTTGCAAATTTATGAGAGAAACAATTATTTCCAAAGTTCAGCAAGTTTGAGTTTTGGCTTAAGGAAGTTGCATTTTTGGAGTAAGTAGCTTCAGCTAAAGGGGTTCACGTAGACCCAAATGAAATTGAAGCCATTATGGAGTTAAGATTGACAAAAAGTGTTACTGAAGTACAAAGCTTCTTAGGGCTCATAGGGTATTATCGCAGGTTTGTTAAGGGGTTCGCCACTATAGTAGCATCTTTAACAAAGTTGGTCCAAAAGAAAGAAGAGTTCACATAGAGAGAAGAAAGGTAGAAGAGCTTGGACAAGCTTAAGGTGATCCTTACCAAAGCACCTCTGTTGACTCAACCAGAACCAGGAAAGGAGTTTGTGGTTTACAGCGATGCCTCTCACACGGGGCTAGGATGTGTACTAATGCAGGAAGGAAAGGTGATAGCTTATTGGAAACACAAAAATATATAGACTTTTTCAGCACATTTTGAGCTCTAATTCATACAGTTTTGTAGTAAATTTGGTTGAAATTCATACTTTAATTATAAAATAATTAAATTGAACTTAAATAATTAACATATTTAATTTTAATTATTTTTATAATAACTTTTCACAAATTTGGTTTATTTTCAACAGTTTTGCACAAAGGTGAAAATTAGCTTAGTGGACACTTTGGAAGGCTTGAATTGTTGGGGTGATTCTTTGCATCAAATTGATCAAGAGCAAGGCTGAAGATTTTTCCAGCCAAGGACGGTCCAAATGATGATTATTTTATCTACTTTATATTTAATTTTTATCCAAATTTAATTGGGTTAAAAATTAATATAAATCTTAAAGGAGAATATGACCCAATTTTCTAATAA
Organism: Gossypium schwendimanii; assembly: GCA_013677275.1. Classification (NCBI taxonomy): domain Eukaryota; kingdom Viridiplantae; phylum Streptophyta; class Magnoliopsida; order Malvales; family Malvaceae; genus Gossypium; species Gossypium schwendimanii. The sequence continues at coordinate 19,500,817 of CM025248.1, forward strand.
AAGAATACTGATCAAACAAGAGAAATGGTAGCCCAAAATCATCCAATAAGCAGACCCAATTTGGTTATTTTGTTATTTTATTACTTGCAAAACAACCTTCAAATTTTCTTTAAACTCCATTCAAACCCCTCCACTTTTCGTGCCGTTGAATATTTTCCCCAAGTTAAATGTAGCAAAGTTTGAATTATTCAAACTTTCTCCTTTTGTATTCGGCCAAGGAAGAGTGTATGGCTGCTAATTATTTGCTATTTTTAGAAGTCACTCTCACCTATAAATGCCCCCCATTGTTACCTCATTCAAGACACCATTCATTTCCCACACATCTCTCTCTTTCACTCACTTTCTCTTATCCGTTTTCTTCTTTGTTTCCCCCTTTTTCTTTTCCATTCCCTTGCTGATTTCCCTCTTGAAAAAGAGTCTTATTCCACCTTGGAATAGCAACATTCAACTATTTTTAGAGGCCTCAGTTCAACAAAATAAGCAGAGAAGAAGAGGAGCGCACTAGTCTTGCTTTAGAGAAATACTAGATTTACTTCCTAGTTCCATTCTCTTTAATTATCTTGTTTATGTTGTGATTATGAATATGAATAATCATTGTGTTGTTATTATTTTTCTACTTAAAATGGTTTAAATTTAATTCGTGTTGGATTGATTGCATTCTGTCCACTTGAATTATTAAAATCATGTTTGTGTCGTTACAGGCCTTGGTAAGTTGTTCAATTAAATAAAATCATTATGATGTTATACTTGCATTATAAAATGTAAGGTAATGAATGAATTAATTATTAAATGTATTGAAATTGTAATTAATTGCCACAATATTTAATTGGTGCATGTTTAATCTTCTAAGGATTTGAAGGTTAAATTAGCGACGATATTAATGATACATTGCATAACTTGCAAGATTATTGTGATTAAACTGTTTCAATATAGAAATATATTGTTACTTCACTTAATCTTGTATATGCTTGTGAAGTTTGATTAATTGTTTTAATTGACATTGAGAAATGTTCACGAGATTGGTTAATTGAGTAAGTATGTATGTGCAGTAGTTAACAAATTACCAAGTTGCCGTGAAAATATTCGTAACAACGTGAACAAGGGTTTAGTAATTCTAAGTTAAGGAATGTAATTGATCTAACACAATTATATAATATTGATTAAAACTCATCTTTTTGAAATCGTTCATTGGAATTTTTACTTTTTATTTCTATTACTTAGCTAATTTTTTAGTTTTTAACTCACTTCTTCAAAACAACATGTTTTTCACATCACCAAAGTGTTTGATTTACATTTCATAAATATTTTTCTTTCACAATCCCTATGGGTACAATAACTCGACATTAACTTGTCACTTTATTACTTGTTACGATTGTATACACTTGCACATTTCCATTGCTCCAAGTTTTTGGCATCGTTGCTGGGGGGACTGTTTTAAAAGACATTATTTGTGAAATTGCTAATTGAGCATTTTTGTTTATTTTTCTATTTAATTTTAATTCCATTATTTTTGTGTGATTGTTTTAGGTGTTTATGAGTACTGATAGAATTATCGACTTACTCCCCGTAAACCCTCAGATTGAAAGGACTTTTAGACTGAGAAAAAGACAAGCAAATTAGAGAAGGACTGAAGAAATGAACTTTGAAAATGCAAATAACGGAATGGAGCAAATCATGCTTAAAATCCTATTCTTATTGCCGATGATAGGGATAGAGCTCTAAGACAGTATGATAGTGTTTCATGAGCTTAATCCGGGTATGAGAAGACCCAAAATCGAGGCATAACAATTCGAGCTGAAGTGAGTCATGTTCCAAATGCTTCAGACAGTGGGCCAATTTAGTCGAATGCCTACCGAAGATCCTCACCTTCACTTAAGCTTGTTTATAGAGGTGAGCAATTCTTTGAAATTAGCTAGAGTACTGGAAGATGCACTATGATTAAAGCTATTCCCAAATTCACTAAGGGATAGAGCTCAAGCCTGGTTGAACTCATTCCCACCAAATACCATTACCACATGGAAAGAGTTAGCAGAATGATTCCTTATGAAGTACTTCTCACCTAGCAAGAATGCTAACTTGAGGAACGAGATCACTACCTTCCAACAGATGGATGATGAATCCTTGTATGAGGCGTGGGAAAGGTTTAAAGAACTATTATGAAGATGCCCTCATCATGAAATCCCTCATTGCATCCAATTAGAAAAGTTCTATAACGGTCCCAATGCTCACACGAGGATAGTAGTGGACACTTCTGCTAATGGTGCTCTCCTTTCTATGTCATATAATGAGGCTTATGAAGTCATCAAGAGGATTGCCAGCAACAATTATCAAAGACTAACCAATCAAGTAGCTCTAGAAAGACGAGTCGTAGGAGTACATGAAGTGGATGCTCTCCCTTCACTTGCATCTCAGATATCATTGATATCCTCAATGATTAAAATTTACTACAAATAGGTTTAATAATTTTGTAGCTCAGCCACCAAATCAATTTGAAAATGTAGCATGTGTTTATTGTGGGGAAGGGCACTTATTCGAAGAATGCCCATCAAACCTAGAATCCGTGTATTACATGGATAACCAAAACCAGAATTGAGGAAAGCAAGTATTACAATCTAATATTTTTAACCCATCTTAGCGAACCACGCTAATTTCTCTTAGAGTAACAAAGGGGCTAGACCCAATAACACTTATGCACTACCTAGACCGACCTAGCAACTTGTATTTACCCAACAAGTTTAGAAACAACCTCAAGATGAACCTTTCAATGGCTTAGAAAACCTTTTAAAGGAATACATAGCGAAAAATGATGCCTTAATCCAAAGCCAAGCAACCACATTGAAAAACCTAGAAACCCAAATGGGCCAACTAGCAACTGAACTTAGGAGCCAACCACAAGGTGCTTTACCTAGTGACATGAAGAACTCGATAAATTCGAGGAAAGAGCATTGTAAATCATTAACACTAAGGAGTGGAAAGATGATAGAGCCCAACAGCAAACTGATGCTCAAGATAAAGTGAAAGTTCAACCAAGTGTTGATATCCCAGCTTCACTAGAACCAAAATATACAAAACCCGATAATGTAACTTCTGAACTAGTTAATTCTGATAAACTAACAACTTCATTAGATTTAAAATTTCCACAAAAGACGAATCAACCAGTTCAAGTTAAGAATCCTCTACCATCTTCGCTCAAAGACTTTAGAAGCAGAAACAAAAAGTCCAGTTGAAAAAATTCCTAGACGTACTCAAGCAACTTCATATCAACATCCCATTGCTAGAAGCACTTGAACAGATGCCAAACTACGTTAAATTCATGAAGGATATCCTATCCAAGAAACAAGGACTTACAGAATTTGTGACAGTAGCTGTGACGAATGAATGCAGTGCATACCTTCAAAATAAATTACCCCTAAAGATGTAGGACCCTGAATGTTTTACCATACCTTGCGACATTAGAGCAACTTATTGTGGTAAGGTATTATGTGATTTGGGTGCAAGCATCAGTTTGATGACCATGTCTATGTTTAGAAAATTGGGGATAGGTGAAGTTAGACGAACTATGGTTATGCTTTAGTTAGTAGATTGATCCTTAGAAAATCAAGAAGGAAAAATCGATGATGTATTGGTACATGTAGACAAAATTATTTTTCCTACTGAATTTGTAATTCTAGACTTAGAAGTAGATAAATAGGTACCAATCATCTTAGGAATGCCTTTCCTAGCAACAAGAAGGATCCTTATTGATGTGCAGAAGGGCGAGCTTACTATGTGTGCTCAGGACGATAAGGTAACTTTTAATATTTTTAAGTCTATACAATTCCTTGACACAATTGATGATTTGTAACAACCTGTTTTCAGTGAAATCAGAATAGTGGTTTCGGGACCACAAATCTAAAGTGAAAAAATTTATTTTATTAGTATCTTATGGTCTACAACATGATAATATTACCTTATAAAAATTTTGTTACGAAATTTTACCATTTACATGCTTAATTTGATAAAAATGACTAAATCACGTAAAGTGCAAAAGTTGAGTTCTAATAGCTAAAAGTATTAAATAGTTATAGAAATTTAAAGTGGAGGTTCTTATATGGTAATTAGACCATTAGTATGTAAGTGGATGATAATGTCTTGACAGTTTTTGTAATTATTAAAGATTATAAAGGTTAATTAAGTAATTAATAAATAAATGATAAGTAAAATTAAAATAAAATGAATCATCATCTTCTATTATCATCTTGGAACCAAAATTAAGAGAGAAGATAGCCATCAAAGCTTAAAAACATTTAGCAATCCTATTTCCTTCAATTAGGTATGTGTCTTTGTCCCGTTTTTAATGATTTCTATGTTTCCAGGATCGTTGTAGCTTAATCTAGCTAGCCAGGGACTAATTTGTGAAACTGTTAAAGTATTTGAGTTTTACCATTGATGAACATGTTAGGGTTTTGAAGTTTAATGGTAGAAAATGAATGGTTGTTCTTAGATAAACAACTTTTGTAGAGGAATTTTTGATGAAATTATCAATTAGGGATTAAATTGAAAAATGTGATAAATTGTGTGTTAATGTGAATTTGTGAAATATATGGGTTGCTATAAATATGTTTATAATTTGGCTAGGCTTGGGCAGGGATAAAATTGAATGAATTTCATTTTTCGAGCCTAGGAACTAAATTGCAAAGAATTAAAAGTATAGGAGTAAAATGGTAATTTTTCCAAAAATGTGTGTTGGGCTAAATTAAATATGAATTATATTGAATTCAATTAAAGTCATTCGTATAGATCCGATTAGAGCTCGTAGGGAGTTAGACTGAGGTAAAGGAAAAATATCAAATTAGTCGCCTTCGTATCTACGTACACTCATCGAGGTAAGTTCGTGTAATTAAATTGAGTAATTATATGCTTTGTTTGAATTAGATGTATGTTATTTACATAATCATTATATATGAATACTGATCGCATATCTGACGACGTACGATAATTATCGAGCCCCATTTGAACCTTAGGAATTCGTAGGATACAAATGACATGTCATTAGGGTTATCTATTTCAACTCTTATGAGCTTACCGATACTAAACTCACAGGAGCTTATAGTTATTTAGCTCAGAGGAGCTTGCCGTTTACAGCTCGTATGATCATACATGTACATGAATTGACGAATTACAGTTCAGTACACCTCGTGTGTACTACCTGCGTATCCAACGATAATCTAAATGGTTCAACAGGCACAGTTCTGTTACGAGTTTATATGAGTTCGATACAAACTAGTACAGGTATTTACATGAATTACATGAAAATGGTATATGATATATGGTTACATGTATATGAAATTTGAATATTTGTTGAACTCATACATGATTCTTGATTTTTATATGAATTACATGGCTAACATGGTTGATGATTTTGTGTTAGGCTTTTGGCCAAATTAAGTTGAGATATGCTTTGGTTTACTTACCTTAAATGTGATTAAAATGGTAAGTTAAATTCTCTATTATATGAACTTACTAAGCTTAAATGCTTACTCTATGTTATTTTCTGTGTTTTATAGTAATTCAGAAGCTCGTTCAGATTGGAAGCTTGTTGGAGCTATGTCACACTATCCATCGGCTCTTTGGTATATTCAGTTGTTTAATTTCAGTTATAATGACATGTATAGGTTAATCTGGCCAATGTTGGCATATAAGTGTTTTGTTGAGATTAACCACTTATTTGGCTGGTGTTTGGTATTGTGATGTATATATATATATGTGGCCTTATCATATTTGATGTGTGTTTGATATGGTAGAATGATAGAAAGTAATAAGTGGTTTGAATATGCATATAAGATATTTTATATACTTTGGTGTGATTTAGTGCTTTGTTATGGAAAATGTAAAGGTATAGTAATGTTAGTAAGAATTGTATATTTGGTACCATTTAGAAATATTGGTATGTTTTGGTAAGTAAGTTAAATGACATGAAACGATGCAAAATGATTTACCTTGTGAATTGGTATTTTGGGCACTAAATGGTTGAGCTTGATAAGAGACCTACATGATAGGTTTTGGTACAATTGTACTTATATGTATTTGGTAATTTAGGTAAGTTTGGATACATGGTTGACATGTATTTAAGTTTTCATTTGAGGTGCCTAAAGACATATTGGTTGTATGTGATTTTAGTACATACTTAAAGCTTGTTTATGCTTATTTTGGATGCTTGATTATAGCTAGCACATATGTGTATTTTTGGGAGCAGGTTGATTTCATATTTGGGTGAGAAATGTGGCTTGGACACGAGTGTGTGTCTCAATTGTGCGTGACACACAGCCAGGTGACACGGTCGTATGTCTCTGCCATGTGTAACACACAACCAGGTGACACGGCCGTGTGTCCCTTGTATCTTTTAAAGAATACAAGTTAGTTTGCTCACACGGCCTGGCACACGGGCGTGTGGCTTGGTCGTGTGACCCAAGTTAGTGAGTTAGACGAGCAAGGACATAGGCTGGGACACGACCGTGCATTCCTTTTTCGAATGGCCACACGACCATGTGACCCTTGTAGTTTTGAAAATTTTATAAGTTTCTGAAAAATTCATTGTATGTCCAATTTAGTCCTAATTTATATCTAAAGTGTATTTTGGGCCTCGAGGGATCATATTAGGGACAATATGCATGATTATGATTGGTTTTTGACATGAATGCTATATGTTATGAAATATTTGAATTTCCTGTTCGTTTAAATTGTATACTTCAGTAATACTGTATAAACCTATTCTGGTGACGAATTTGGGTTAGGGGTGTTATATGATTGTTCTGCAGTATCTAAGTTAGATGATTTAGCTATTGAACGGGAACTCAACTCTATTGATGTCACACCCCAAAATAGGTACTAGGAGTTTTAGGGGTATTTTAGGAATTTTAGCCTTAGAGTGTTAGGAATTTTGTGACATGGCATACCGGTAATGCTTTCAATTATTGTTTTTATAAAATTAAATCAATTTTTGAAAATGAGTTTTAAATACCTTTAATTTTGAAAATAAGACTGATTTGTAAAATAGTAAAAATAGAATGTTTTTATGAAGCAATTTAATCATATTTCAAAATTCAAGCTAAAAAACCTCTCTTCCCCAAGTTATTTCATGTAAAAACTACCCAAAATTTTTATTTGATATCTCCTGATTCGCTCTTACTATTTCAATCAATTTTGAGCTCCAAATCCTAATTCCTTTTGATTTCTATCATCTCTTAAGTTATAAACCTCTATAAAAACAAAGAAAAAACACCCAAAACACCATAGCTTCCTCTATTGTCAAGCTTGTTGGTTGTTCTATTTTGTGATCAAACGCTCCATTTGTTGTCATCTAAGGCAACAATTCGATTCCTTGTGAGTTTTTAATGTATCTAGTCTTTAAAATTGAATTATTAGCCATTAAATTGCATGTTTTAAATACAAGTCAAAAATTGGGTCATTAATGGCATATTTTAAGATTTAGAGTAAAAATGTGGTTTCAAAGTGTTTTTCAATTAGTTTTAACATGATTAGAAGTTTTCTTAACTTTATTTAAAGTTTCGTTAAGAATTTCTAAGGATTTAATGAATTTTTGAAAAAATTACGATAAACATGTAAAAATTTTTGATACATTAAAACACTTAGTTTTGAGTATTTTAAATGTTCAGAATCAGTTGTAAGTAAAAAACTTAGATGAACAAAATTTGTTCTAGGCAAAAAGATTAAGTATAGACTGAGATATTTGAGATTCAAGTTTGTTAGTTGAAATTTCAGTTTCTTGAGGAATATAGATTAGGCTTGCATTTTGGTTGGTTTAAGTGAGTCTTTGGCTGAATTTTCATTGTGTGTTGTGTGGTTAATTTCTGTGAAGCATCAAAACCATTGAAACTTTCTTTGAGCAAGGCAAAAGACAAGGATAAACTAGTTTAAGCTTTCAGCTTTTCGACGAAAGCATAATTGGTGAGTGTTTGGAATTGCTACTTGTAGACATGATTCTTAGTGTTGACTAGGAGCTTAGGAATAGCCTAAACCTCTATCCTAAGCGTCGAAACTGTCTTTTTGAAAACAAAAATTTAGTTGTCGACTTTAAAAATAAAACTGGAGTCGCCACCGATCCTTTAT
>CM025248.1:19509025-19520618 GCA_013677275.1 Gossypium schwendimanii
TTCGTATTTTAAGCGAAAAAATAAATAAAAAAATGAATCACTAAGAATGATGAACCGAAAAAAATAAAAAAAGACCTTTTTTATTCCAAAAATTATCAGATCTGCTCTTTCAAATCCTTCTTTTTTCCTCTGTATTCTCTTTTGTCCAAAAACAGCCCCCCATTGATACAGATTTTCATCGGCTTTATATAGCCGATTAACACCAAAAATCTGAAAAAAAATCAAAAACCCCACTTCTTTCCATTATTTGCTGCGTTTGTGTCCCCCTTTTTCGCAAGTTTGGTGACCGTGGAGTGCGCGCGACGAGCGCGGAGTGACAAGTCGCGGCGTGTGGGCGCTGTTGCGGCGTGCGCGTGGGAGCTGCTGCGCCTAAGGTTCCTGCTGGTGCTTTGGGCTAACAAGCTTGGTTTAGTAACTTGGGCCATTGGGTTTCAATTATTGGGTTTTAGTTTACATTTGTTTTTTAATTTGTATTTGGGCTGGGTTTAGTAGGTTGGGTCTAGTATTTGGGCCTATTTATTTGCTTGGGCCCGGGCAATTTGGGCTTGTACACTAAGTTTCGAGTGTAAGCTTTCTATTTTCATTGTTTTATTTTTGGCAAATTATGCGAATATGTGAATAACTATGAATTGGTTATTAAGATGCAATATTGTAAATTGTATTGTATTATGGGTATATTAAATATGTCGAATGATAGTAATGATGTGTGTTAGCAATATAAAGATGTGCAGTGAAAGTGTACAAAAGCTGGTAAGTATGTATGTGTTGCATTATGGAATATGATGCTAATGTAACAGGTTCTTGTATGAGATAAACTAAATTTAATGCACTAATATGTTGATGGATATTTGATGGCTTAATGAGGATTACTATGACACTTTAACTGCAATTAAATGTGAATTTGATAAGCATGCATTGTGTACAAGTTTGTGATGTAAATTGACGAATATGAACAGAGATTATGTGCATTAAATCAATAATTAAAAATGTGTAATTATGATGTGGATATTTTGGCCTTGTGATCTTATAAGACCGTTGGATATAGTTGGCATGCCATAGGATTGAGTACTCACCTATATATGTCTTGTAATATAGGTCTTGAGGCCCTGGGACATGTTGGAGAGATAAGGGAATGTAAGCTAAGCTCCATTCAACAGGACATGTTTGGTGTGTTGGAGAGCGTTAGCTTTATGCTTCACTTATGAGACATGTTTGACTCTATGAGTCTATTTCGTGTGCTGGAGATCCGTGTATCCGATGAGTGATGATAGAGCTCAATTTATGTTTCATAACCTCAAGAGTCGAACTATCATAAGATGTGACTAAATGTGATTAAATGAGATTTATATGTGTTGTGATATATGCTAAAATAATCATGTGATTTATGTGATAAATGTGTAGTAGTATAACTGGAAGATGATTAAACGTGTGAAATATGATATTAGACTTAAATATGTTATGAATATGTGACATGTCTGCTTACCCAATGCATAATGACTTGATTGCGTAGAGGATTGATTTTTAGTTCGATTGGCATTAGTATGTGGCTGCTATGCAAATTATTGTTTAAATATGATCTTATATGTTATGATAATACGATAAGAGGCAGATGCTTTTAATTGTGAATAATATGTTAAATAAGTTTATTTAAGTTTCATGAAAACATTAGTATGTTATCATAGTAAATTGCATATGTAATTGTGAATTAGGTTGTTTTCATATAACTTCTGAATGCCTGTGAATATATAAGTTAAACTCGCGAGTTATTAAAGCATGTATATCTTGTTTTAGTCTTGAAAAATTATTGTTAAATGGATTAATGAAGCATGAACATGTAATTCTAACTCGAATGGAATATGGTTGTGAATGTGTTGTAGTATGCTCTTGATTGACCTTTGATATTCTGTGTTCATTGTGGTTACTCTGAGCATTCACTGAGCTGGTACGAGTTGATTCCAATCAGTTGTGTGTCAATGTGAGCGGTATGGTTTTGAGGGGTGAATTAAGCAAGTCCATTTTCGTTATTCGTTGGTTTTTATTATTTGGTTATGTTTTGGGAAAAAGGAAATGTGGTAGTCTTTTTGCTAGTATTGGATATGATATTTTAGGTTGTCTTTATGATTTAATCGCTCATAGGATTTTGGGATTTGTTTCGTAATATGTTGACTATTACTTGGATTTTCTTTTGATGTTTGAAAGTATTATTATGGTTGTTTCGGTGTTTATTTGATGATGATATGATAGCTTGTTGAACTGGTACGAGTTGGAATGACATATGCTTAAAAATGTTGTATTTTTCGGGTATGGAGCAGAGGTATCAATATTCATGTTTTAAAAATGATACCTCTATATTTTCAAATGTGCAGGGAAACAGAATAGAGATTCAGTATCAATACCTTATCTCGAGTATCGATACTTAGGGAAGAAATAGCGGTACTTTGGCAGGGGTACCGATAATTTTTGATGTTTGGGATTTTAAGTGAAAAATAAGCAATTTTGGTATCGATTTTCCATGCGGTATTGATACCTCTTGAGCAAAATATCGATACCATGTCTTTAGCATCGATACTTACGTTGATGTTTTGAAATTTTGCTAAAAAAGACCATATGCATTTTTAATTATTATTTTAAGGCTATTTGATGTATGTTAACATGTAATGACGATAAGTTAAGCTTAAGATGGACTCTAAACCTGTACGAATGTTAAAATGGAAGACTTTTTGTTGAGAATGAGCTTTTACTTGTTCTATTTGACATGAGACGGTGGTGTGGCACCTTGATATTCGGGCTTAGCGACCAGGCCAGTATGGGGTGTTACAATCTAGGACCCATTGGAACAAGTTTTGATGTTAGGCCCTTCAAGTGATGAAGAGGGGGATGAAAACTTAGCTTTGCTAGAAGCTAACTAGAAGGTATTTAATCCACAATCTCGTTTTGAATCTTTAGAATTAGAAAGTGAAGATTATGTTCAACCAAAAGCATCAATCAAGGAGCCACCTAAATTAGAACTTAAGGTACTTCCCTCACACTTAAAATATGTTTACTTAGGTAACACTTTGACTTTGCCTGTGATTGTTTCAGTAGAGTTAATTGAAGAATAGGAAGAGAAACTTATTTCAGTGTTGAAATAATTCAAGAAGACTATCGTATGGACCATAGCCGATATCCATGGTATTAGTCCATCCATTTGCATCCATAAAATCATCCTAGAAGATGGCAAGAAAGAGATGATTGATGGACAACAAAGACTAAACCCCATTATGAAGGACGTGGTAAAGAAAGAGATCATAAAATGGTTAGATGCGACTATAATTTATCCCAAATCAGATAGCTAATGGGTAAGTCCAGTCCAATGAGTGCCAAAAATAGGAGATATTACGATTGTTGAGAATGAAAATAATGAATTAGTACCGACTAGAATGGTTACAAGATTGAGAGTTTTCATAGATTACCAAAAGATAAACAAGGCAACTAGAAAAAATATTTTTCCTTTGCCATTCTTGGACCGGATGCTGGATAAACTTGTGGGGCGAGAATATTACTATTTTCTTGATGGTTACTCAGGGTACAATCAAATCACTGTAGCACCGAAGGATCAACACAAAACAACATTTACATGCCCGTATGGTACATTTTCTTTTAGATGCATGCCATTTGGTTTATTTAATGCACCTGCTACATTTCAAAGATGTATGCTGGCTATTTTCGCTGACATGGTTGAGTAGTATTTGAAAGTTTTTATGGATGAATTTTCAGTGTTTGGAGACACTTATGATGATTGCTTAGAAAATCTAGCCAAGGTACTAAGGTGGTGTGAAGAAGCAAACCTTGTACTCAGGGGAAAAGTGTCATTTCATGGTACGAGAAGGTATTATTTTGGGGCACCGAATAACAAGACATGAAATTAAGGTAGATAAAGCAAACATAGTTATTCAGAAACTCCCACCTTTAACATCTATAAAGAGTGTTAGGAGCTTTTTAGGGCATGGCGAATTCTATCAAATATTCATCAAAGACTTCTACAAAATTGCTAAACGTTATACAAATTATTGGAGAATGACACAATATCCAACTTTGATGAAGAATGTTTGAAAGCTTTTAATGATCTGACGAATTAGTTAGTTTCGACACCAATTATTGTAACACCGGATTGGGATTTGTCGTTCAAGTTAATCTGAGATGCAAGTGACTTCATGGTAGCAACAAAGTTTTTCACCCCAGCTACTATGAAAGTCAGACTTTGACAGGAGCTTAACTAAATTACACGGTAATAGAGAAAGAGTTACTTGCTATTGTTCTTGCTATTGTTTTTGCTTTTGACAAGTTTTGATCTTATCTTGTAGGTACCCAAGTGACTCTTTATATGGATCATTCGATAATTAAATATTTACTTGCTAAGAAAGATACCAAGCCAAAATTGATCCGATGGGTATGTCTACTCCAAGAATTTGATATAAAAATTCAAGATCGAAAAGGGTAGAAAACCAAGTAGAAGATCACTTATCCAAATTGGAGCCACAAGAACAAAGTTCATCTCTTGTACCCATCCAGGAGACATTTCTAGATGAGCACATACTTAAGGTAAATCATGTCCATAACATCCCTTGGTTTGCTGGTTTTACTAACTATTTAGCTTGTGGTTTGATGCCTATTGAGAAAATGTATCAACAAAGGAAAAATTTTCTTCACGATGTGAAGTACTATTTCTGGGAAGAGTCATATTTGTTCAAAATGTGCACAGATCAAATGATTAGGAAATGCGTGGTAGAAAATGAGGTACATAAGATTTTATATCATTTTCACACAACTCTGAATGGGTGACACTTTGGAGGTACACGTACTGCGATCAAAGTATTGCAAGGCAAATTTTTTTTAGCCAACGCTATTCAAAGATGTGTATGCTTACGTAAAGAGTTCTGATCGGTGCTAGAGGGTTGGAAACATCACCAACAGAAATGAGATGCCTTAAACAAGCATCGATGTTTGGGGTATTGACTTTCTTAGTCCATTCCCTCATTCTCTTGGTCACAAGTATATATTGGTAGCAATAGACTACGTATCTAAGTGGGTTGAGGTTGAGGAATATTCAACAAATGATGCCAAGGTTGTGATGAAGTTTTTGTGAAAACATGTGTTCACAAGGTTCGGAACTCCTAGGGCTATCATTAGTGATGATGGGTCCCATTTTGTGAACAAATTGTTGAAATGGTTGCTTGATTGACATGGAGTGAAGCATAAGGTTGCCACAACTTACCATCCATAGACGAATGGACAAGTTGAATTGGCAAATAAAGAGATAAAAGGTATACTCGAGAAGGTAGTTTGTCCAAATCGATGAGATTGGTCCAAAAGACTGGTTGAGGCTTTATGGGCTTATAGGATAGCATACAAGACACCTTTAGGGATGTCTCCCTATCAGTTGGTTTTTGGAAAAGCCTGTCATTTACCCTTAGAGTTAGAACATAAAGCTTACTGGGCTTTCCAACAGCTCAACTTAGATCTCAAGCTTGCTAAAGAAAAACAAATGCTTCAACTTAATAAATTACAAGAGTCCCGGATGTCCTCATATGAAAATGCCAAACTATTCAAGGAGAGAGTAAAAAGATGGCATGACAAGCACATTTGAGTTCGGGAATTTGAAGCAGGTCAGCAAGTCTTGTTGTTCAATTCCAGATTAAGGTTCTTACCAGGTAAGTTAAAATCACGTTGGTCCGGTCCATTCACTATTCATCAAGTCTTCCCATATAGGGTTGTTGAACTTCACGGTAAGGGAGATAATTTTAAAGTTAACATTCAACACTTGAAACATTACTTGGGGATAAAATTGAGTGGGATAAAATCTCATTCATTTTATTAGATACCTAAATTTTTATTTCTATTTTAAATAAATGACTTAGGCTATATTTTCTGGATTAGTATGTTAAAATAAATTATGTCTAGGAGATTGAAACTTAAGCGGGACCACTTGTGACCCCTCTAATCTTTACTAGGAATTGATTTTAGCATAATCTTCTCAGAAAATATTTCCTAAGTGACAATAAATTTTTAATTTTTCATATAAAAAGGTCAATTTTGATTCTAGTTTTAGTTTGCAACTCAATTTTCAAATTATCTATAAGTCTAGGGACTTAATTGAATTATTTGCAAAAACTGATTGTTCTTTTTGTAAATATTAAAATTAGCTATCTTTTTCTATAAATATTTTTAAAATAGCTAAAATAAATATTTTTAATTTAATTTTTTTAATAAATAAGATGATAATAACTAATATATAATAATATTTTATATAATACATATTAGTTGCTATCAACTTTGTATAGGATTAGAATTGTTTTAATATTTTATTTAAGAATTTTTATATTTCAATAAATAAAGTAATAGAAAATAATATATTAATATACCTTATATTATTTATTAATTGTTATTTACTTTATATGACATTAGGACTTATAATAATTTATTATTATTTTGTTCTAAGGATTTGAGTTGAACTCCCCCATACTCACACTTTAAATACAACTTTTCCATGACCTTTTCTTACATCACTTTTAAAACCATCCACCTTCCAAGCTATCTACTACCGCAGCCCCTATCTACCTTCATCGACAATTGTAGAAGGCACCACCAGCAACTGCACATGCCCAGTAGCCACCATCACGCTCACCTCACCACCTACTCCCTTGCGCATGTCGCTAGACATCATATGCACATCCTTTCCCTGCTCATGCCCTACTGCTCGCTCACACCTACTCCCTTGCACATCACTGGGAGCACTTCCTAGCCTTGCGTACCACTGCTACTTTTTTTCCTTAGCTCGTGCACATCCCTTGCATTACACACACTAACCACACGCCTTTTTTCCTTTGCACGACACCACTATCGAAACTTGCCGTAACCATCAAATACACCAAGCAATCACCCACCAACCAACCCTAAACCAACATTGTTAGCTCTACGTTTTATTTATTTTATTGAGTTCTTAAGTTTTATACAAAGGTGGTAAGAAAAATTTTCTCCTAAATTTCAATTTTATTTAATTATTTGATTTTTCAATTTATTAAATTATTAATATTTTATACTAATTGATTTTTTGAGAAAACATTTGTTTCCATCTTATGTTCAGGTTAATCATGCCTCGCAAAAGAACTCGTGCCTCTGTCCAACTTGAAGAATCACAAAAAAAATTCCATTGTGAAGAAGCCAAAGTGAGATACAACAACATTTTCAAAAATCAACAAATGCTCCCACAAAAATTCTTTATATTGAAAGAAAGAAACAATACTAATTTTATGGTGAGCAGTCGACAAGTTACTGAAGCTTTAAACAGGAAGTGTTTTGTGAGAAAAGACCAAGTGCAGATGAAGAGTTAATTCGTGAATTTTATGAAAATTTGACCTCAAGCAAATTAACAAAAGTCTTTATCTGAGGAATCAAGGTACCAAAAAATTCAAGCACTATTAATGAATTGTTTGATTTACCTAATTTTGAAGATGACAAATATTCGTCCTTAATAGAAAATATTGAGGCCAAAAAATTGCAGGAAATTCTTGAGAAACTTACAGTTCCAGGATCTAAATAGACCATGTCAAAATGTGGAGCTCATACTTATCATAGAGAATATTTGACCCCATTAGCGATGATGTGATTTTATTTTGTTCGGTTCAACCTTATGCCTATTTCAAATGGGACTACAATTTCAATAGAACGAATGGACTTTTTATACACAATTATGATAGCAAAGACCATTGATGTGGGAAAATCATTCTGAGAGAAATACAGAATTGTACTGCTAGACATTTTGGCCTAGCATACTTTCCTTTTACGATAACAATTTTGTGCTTGAAAGCAAAAATTCTTGCAAATGAAAAGAAGATAGGTTATAGCCAAGGCACAATCATAGGTTGGGACCTCTACCGAGTAGCCAAAGATTCTGTTTTGCAGTAACGAGGTAAATTCAGCAAGGATCCCGAAGAAGAAGAAGATCCTACAAAGGTCGAACCAATGCAGTCAATTGAAATCCCTGATAAGGTAGAACCAATTGAACTAGTGACCGAACTTGACATAGTGACCTCAACATTCAAAACTCATTCACGTTGCCTAGATCTTCGTGATGAGCTGTAAAAGTTGATGGACCTAATGCAACATACGTAGTGGCAACAACAAGCTTACTAGAGATATTTAAAAATACGGGATGACCCAATGAGAACCACTTTTATGAAAATATTCCATGACCCAATTATTTTTGTGCCCGAGTTTCTAGATTTTATATTTGAACCATGGAGTCCAATATCGAAGATGGAACGAAGTGATTCATGCAAAAACAAGGACGATGGAGCAAAAAATGAGTCGTATTCTGAGGGATTTGCAGATAAATAAAAAGGGGGGTAATCTTTACTTTATTTTATTTTCTTTCTTAGGAAATTTAAATTTTTTAGGATTAGGTTCTTTTAGGATTTTATTTCTCTCATAATAAAATAAGAGGTGGAAATCATCAATAAAATTAACAAATTGCATCATAAGAAGTGTGACAATAGATATGTACATGTTTAGGATTGGATTTGTTTTTGAAAAGCTTGGTATTTAAGCAGTCAAACTTGACTCACCTCATTTTCCTAGGGTCCTACCTGGTGTACAGTATCTATTCACTTCTATATTTTCATTCTCTCTATTGTTTTTAAAAATGGGGACATTGTTCATCTTAAGTAAGGGGACCAAAAATTGAAATTGTTTTTCAAGATACATTATTCTTATAATTATGATTAAGTTATATTTTATTCACAAATTTGAATTTTTGTTAATTATGCTAACTTCAAGTATAAATAAAGTTATATTTTCACAATAATTGTTATGTTAGCTAAACTATGACATAATGTTACTCTTAAGAAAGTTTGCATATCATACCATAAAATGTTTTAATTATTTAAGAGAGCTAGACATGCATGAAAGTTTAAGTCTCTAGAATTGGCTTAGTAATTTCTTGAGGCGAAATCCTAGGAAGCATGGAATTTTGAGAATGACTTAGGAAAACTTTTGTTTGGACCGTTTGAGCCTTTTAAGCCAACCTTAATGAATATTTATCCCTTGAAACCCAACTTTGAGACTATATGACCTAATTTTATTTGAACTTTTGCAATATTTAGCCATCACATCTATCATAATTATCTTTAAATTGTCTCAAACACTAAACTTAGTCTATCAAGAATATTCTCTGAAAATAAGTTTGGGGAAGTTGAAATGAAGTATCAAATGCTCAAAAGAAAAAAAATTGTAGTATATACAGTAAAATGCTCGTGTTCTAAAAAAGAGAGAGAGCATATGTACTCAAAAGAAATAAATGTACAAAAGAGCTTGCGAAAGCAAAATAAGTTGGTGTATTGAAGTTACTTATTTCGAAGGTCAGATACAAGCTGAGTGTAGGGTTTTTAGTTTAAAATTATCTATCCTTTACCTACCTCTAGCCCAGCCATGTTACAACCAATTTAAAAGACCTTTCGATTCAGATTTCTTTGCTGCTTACATTAGTGGAGAGAAATTGCTAAGTTCAACATATGAAGACATAAGTTAAACTTAGTGATTGCAGTTTAGTCTATTATTTCTAGCATGATAACAATTGAGAATAATTTGAACAATATATATACTTCAGTTGCATAATTTCAAAATTCTTGTTCTTGAGCATAATTAAACTAAACTCATAATTGTGGGGGAAATGCATTCTAAAGACATTTTGCAATGGTGATTCAAGCACTTCCTCTTTTCAATTTGTGCAATATTTAGGACGAGCAATGAAATAAGTCTGGGGGTGTGGAAACACAAAAATATAGACTTTTTCAGCACCTTTTGGCTCTAATTCATGCAATTTCATAGTAAATTTTGTCAAAATTCATGCTTAATTATAAAATAGTTAAATTTCACTTAAATTATTAAAATATTTATTTTTATTTATTTTTATAATAAAATTTCATAAATTTGGTTTATTTTTGACAAATTTGCACAAAAGGTGAAAATTGGCTCAGCAAACACTTTGGAAGGTTTGAACTGTTGGGGTGATTCTTTGCATCAAATGGAGCAAGTGCAGGGCTGAATGTTTTTTCACCCAAGATCGGTCCAAATGATGCTTATTTTATGAACTTTATATTTACTTTTTATCCAAATTTAATTGTGTTAAAAATTATATAAAGCTTGAAAGAGAAAACTGACCAAATTGTGCTAATAAAATAAGACTGATCCAACAAGAGAAATGGCAGCCCAAAATCATCCAATAAGCTGACCCAATTTGGTTATTTAGCTGATATTATTACTTACAAAATAGCCCTCAAATTTTCTTTAAACTGCATTGAAATGTCTCAACTATTTGTGCATTTGAATATTTTCCCCAAGCTAAATAGAGCAAAGTTTGAATTATTCAAACTTGCTCCTTTTGTGGCCTGCCAAGGAAGAGTGTATGGCTGCTAATTATTTGATATTTTTAGCAACCACTCCCACCTATAAATACCCCCCATTGATTACCTCGTTCAAGACACAATTCATTTTCCATACATCTCTCTCTTTAACTCACTTTCTCTCCTCCATTTCCTTCTTTGTTTTCCCTTTTTCTCCATTCCCTTATAGATTTCCCTCTTGAAAAAAAGTCTTCTTCCACCTTGAAATAGTGGCATTCAACTATTCGTAGAGGCCTCGATTGAACAGAACGAGCAGAGAAGAAGAGGAGCGCACTAGTCTGGTTCAGAGAAATACTAGATTTGCATCCTAGTTCCCTTCTTTGTAATTTTCTTATTTATGTTGTGATTATGAATATGAATAATTGTTGTGTTGTTTTTCTTGTTCTAATTAAAATAACTTAAATTTAATTTGTGTTAATTTGATTGCATTATGTCCACTTGAATTATTAAAATCATGTTTCTGTTGTTATAGGCCTTGGTAAGTTGTTCAATTAAATAAAATCATTATGATGTTATACTTGCATTATAAAATGTAAGGTAATGAATGAATTAATTATTAGATGTATTGAAATTGTAATTAATTACCACAGTATTTAATTGGTGCATGTTTAATCTTCTAAGGTAGCTGAAGGTTAAATTAGTGACAGTATTAAATGATATATTAGCCTTGCATAACTTGCAAATTATTGTGATTAAACTATTTCAATATAGAAATATACTGTTTCTTCACTTAATCTTATATGTGCTTATGAAGATTCATTAATTGTTTAAATTAGTATTGAGAAATGTTCAAGAGATTGGTTAATTGAGTAAGTTTACCATGTTGCCGTGAAAATTTCGTAACAACATGAACATGTATTTAGTAATTCTAAGTTAAGGAATGTAATTGATCTAACACAATTATGTAATATTGATTAAAACTCATCTTTTTGAAATCGTGCATTGGAATTTTTACTTTTTATTTTTATTACTTAGCTAATTTTTAGTTTTTAACTCACTTATTCAAAACAACATATTTTTCCCATCACCAAAGTGTTTGATTCACATTTCATAAATATTTTTCTTTCGCAGTCCTTGTAGGTACAATAACTCAACATTTACTTGTCACTTTATTACTTGTTGCGATTGTGTACACTTGCACATTTTCGTTGTTC
>CM025248.1:19529865-19543183 GCA_013677275.1 Gossypium schwendimanii
TACTCAAATTAAACATTAGGTAATTTCGTAACCTTTTCACCCCGATTTGTTCCTCACACATGGATCTGTGGTTAGGGTCGCCGACTATTAAATTTTTTGGTGTGCTGTAGGGTGCCGGGGATCCAACAGCGGCCGTGTGTCCCCTGTAGGTTTTAAAGGTTGTATTTTGAGAGTTACATGGCCTGGCACATGGGCATATGGTTTGGCTGTATGACCCAAGGCAGAGAGTTACACGGGCACAGACACTGGCTGGGACATGGCTGTATCTCCCTACTTCAAATGTCCACACGGCTTGAGTCATAGGCATGTGTCTTAATTGTGTGACCCCTGCAGTGTGTAATTTTCTATCAATTTCCTTAAGTTTCCATATGTTTTTGATTTGGTCTCGATTTGTTTCTAAAGTGTTTATAGGGCCTCGAGGGCTCGATTAAGGAACGATAAGCATGTGAATGAATGATTTAATTTATGATTTTATTAATGTATGATATGTATGTTTTTATGTTACATTTTACAGTAATGCTCTGTAACCCTATTCCGGTGACAGATGCGATTTAGGGGTGTTATAGGTTTCCTTATTTCTGATTTGGCTAAGGACAAGTTTAGGTTTAGCTCCTAATACAAGCCATCTTTTCGTACTATGGTCTGACCATATAATATCACCTAGTATTATTAAACATTTAGACAACCAATGAGCAACGTTTGCTTTTATTTTGCTTTGTGTGCAAAAACCATGTGAGGACAATTATACAAAGTGTATATTGATGAAAATATTATACTTACCCTAGTGAAGTAGATGAGTCGTGTTTCTTATTCTTGTGCCTGTCTATATGTTTCCCAAAGAGATCTCTAGCTATAAGATTATTGGCTAAACAAATCCCCAAGGGTTGTCCTCATATGTGATCTTTGACTACGTCTACCATTCCGTCAAACACTACTGTCTTTCTTATGTTTTTTGTCTATGTGGTTATTCGGGTTAGATATATCCACACTATTATAGTGCCATATTTGGCCCTCCATAGTGAAGTTAGCAGTATAAGTCTCCTTTACACTTCTCCATATAATGGACCCATTGCCTAGGACAAAAACATAACTCGATGTCAATTTCCTCAAATCCTAAAACAGTTGGAAGTCAAAATCAGTATATCTGATAGGGGTAAGGTATCCTCAAGAATTCACAAGCATATTCCCTCGTTCTCCATAAATACTTGAGTATATGCTTAACTGCTTGTTAGTGCCTTAGCCCTGGATTCGCTTGATATCGACTTACCAACCCCACTACAAAGTAGATATTTGGGCATGTGCATGCATAGCATACATGAGACTTCCTAGTGCTGAAGCATAAGGAACCTTTCTCATGTTCACTCTTTCTTTTGATGTGTTAGGGCAGTCCTCTAAAAAGAGATGAAATCCCGATACGGAGGGTTGATTTCCCTTCTTCGAATCGGTCATTACATAATGCTCTAATATCTTGTCTATGTATGAATCTTGAGACAATGCCATCACTTTGTTCTTTCTTCCCCTTAGGATTCAAATACCTAGAAAAAAAATTAGCTTTTCCCAAGTCCTTCATGCTAAACTGTGGGTTACCTATAGCTTAATCAATGACAATATCCCTACATCATTTCCAATAAGTAGAATGTCATTGACATATATAACGAGAAAAACCACCTTCCCATCCCCTAAATGTTTGTAAACATAAGGTTCATCTATGTTTTTCTTAAATTCAAAATTCTTGATCGCTTAATCAAATATTTGATTCAGTGAGAGGCATGCTTACTTAAGTTCATATGTGGATCTAATCAGTTTGCAAACTTTATTCTCGCTTGCTTTAGCTATATATCTAGTGGGTTGCATCATGTAGATGCTCTCTTAAAGATAGTCATTCGAAAATGCTATCTTGACATCCATTTACCAGATCTCATAATTGAGAGTCACTGCAATGGATAGTAATATGCAGATCAACTTGAGCATGGCAACCAGAGAGAAGGTTTCTCGTAATCAATTCCTTCTTTCTGAATATAACCTTTTGCTACAATTTTGGCGTTATAAGTTTCTACTATTCCATCCACATTTCTTTTCCTCTTATAGATCCACTTACACCCTATGGGTTTTATCCATTCCAGTAACTTTACAAGTTGCCACTCTGAGTTGGAATACATGGAGTCCTTCTGAACTTTCATAGTTTTTCCTAGAGCTTGGAATCAACACTCCACATCACTTTGTCATATGTGAGTGGGTCATCATCTTCCTATTTTGCAGACTTAGTGTTAAATAACACTTCTACCAGATTGGAAGAACTCAAGCCTCTAAGAGACCCTCTTATTTTGACGAGGCTCCCTATGTTGTTGAATGTTTACAAGTATACTATTAGGAGTTGGTTCTAGAATTGTTTCGATACCAATCTACTCTGAGGTTTGAATTCATTCATGTAACTTTCTTGAAGGAAAGAACAATGAGTTGACACTATAACATTTAGCTCTTTCATATTATAAAATAAAGCACCCTTTGCTTCTTTTGGATATCCTACAAACATGCACAATTCTGTCAGTGAGTCCAACTTTCTTGCATCTCTAACCAATACGTGGGTCAAACATCCCCAAATCCTAAAATGATTAAGATTCAACTTCCCGTCAAGCCACAATTTGTATAGGGTTTTCAATTCTGTCTTAGTTGGCACATCATTTAGAATATAGCAAGTCATTTGTACAGTGTATCCTCAAAAAGAGATTGGCAGCTTAAAATAACTTAACATCGAATGTACTATGTCTAACAACGTTTGATTCCTTCTCTCTACCACACCATTCTGTTGTGGAGTGCTCGATACGATGAAATGTGTTAGAATCCCGTATGAGGTACCCTAAGAATCATTAAACAAATATTCCTCATTTTGATTAGACCGAAGTGCCTTTATGGTTAAACCTAATTGTTTCTCCACTTCCGCACGTAACTCTTTCTATTTATCAAAGGTTTCACACTTGTGGTGCATCGGGTATACATATTCATATATGGAATAGCCATAAATAAAATTTACGTAATACTTGTAACCACTTCTTACACTAACGGTCATCGGGCCACATACGTCATTGTGCACAAGTTCTAGGGGTTTTCGAACCCTCATTCCTTCTGCATTAAAAGATCAAAGATCACCTGGTCCTCTTACCTTCCAAGCAAGATTCACATTATGGAAGATCAACTTTTTTAAGCAAGCTTAAGATGCCATCTTTCACAAGTCTAGTAATTCTTTCTCGGTTAATATGACCAAGTCTTAAATGCCAAAGGTATGCCTCATTAGAGTGAGAAGTTTTAAGTAATTTATTTGATACTTTAGTCTTAAACAGTGTGTATATATTTGGTTTTATAAAATAGAGATTATTTGACATCCATTCATAATAGATAAGATTACAATTTCTAAATGTTGCAATTCCATTATTAAATGTCACGATCAATTAGTCTTTATATAAACTTGCAACAAAAATTAAGTTTCTTTGGAAACTTCATACTTAGAAAATGTCTTCTAAAATAATCTTCCTAAATTTATCAAAATAAAGATGTACACCTCCCACTGTTTCAGCTTCCACACTTGTCTCGTTCCCTGTCTACAATGAAAAGCTCTTATCTCTAAGATCTTTCGTCTCCTCGAATCCCTGTAGAGAAACACAAACATGATTAGTGACTCCCAAATCAAAGACCTAGTGGTCTATTGATTCTTCCACTAAACAAGCTTCTGTCATTAAGAGATCTATGCCTTTGCCTTTGGTGGCTAGATATTCCATCCACTATTTACAGTTTGCCTAAAAGTGCCCTTTCTTATTCTAAAATAAGCATTTAGACATAGATAAGTTTTTAGGCTTTCTGATTCTCTTCCTTTGCATTTGTGGTGGCCTAGAGGCCTTAGCCTTGCCTTTCTTAGCGTGCTTTCCTTTCTCTTTTAAGGAAGAAGTGGCAACTATGTTTTCTTCTACTCTTCTGACCAAGAAGCCGTCATTAAACATAAGTTGATAGGATTGTAATTCCTTCATGAGTTGTGTAAGAGTTAGCTTTCTGTTGCCAAGGTTACATGCAACCCAAAAGCCAACAAAATCCTTAGACAAGCTCTTGAACACCATCTCAACTTGAGAGTTTTGGTCTAGATTGGCATGATTGTTCAAGGCCTCTGCAAAGTAGCCCCTAAGAGTGATCATATGGTTTTTGACTGAAGTGTCAAGCTCGTTATAGGAAATGATCACCTCTAGATGTACTACCATCTAGAGTGTGATTACTGCAACCAAATATTATTTTTAGCTAGTTTCCGCATGTATATGGCTTAGGTTGTAATATATTTTATATAACTAAGTATGGAAGTACTCTGAGGATCGTATGCAAGAGAGGCGAAGCCAAAGTATTTCTAACTTTGACATTGATAGATCTAATTAGTAATTTAACTAAATGATATTATGATAATTCCTAAGGTGATGAAAATTTATACTTTATAAAAATTAATTAATATGCTTAAAAATGAAGACATAAAATTAATTTGTAGATTTGATCACTTCTAAGAATAAAAGACTAACTCGCTTCAGTGATCATAACTAATTCCTAGTTTGAGTTCCATTCAATCAACTAGTCATTAACCTAATATGGTCTCCTGATCTTCCACTAAACTAATGAGTCGATAAAAGCTACTTATCTCTCAATCTCACAGTCTAGATTGAATTGGGGTAAGGTGTTCGCGGGTAGACAATACCAATTTTGGGTTCATTCCCACCTAGATGACTTCCTAAGGTTGTCAGATCTAGGTTTTTAAGTTCTTCCCATCCCAACTGTTGATCTGCTAAGAAACCCTACATAGAAATTAATTACACTTACGCTCACTCGCTAATCTCCCATAGAAGGATTAGTTCCTCATGAATTTCATAAACAACATAAACTTGATTGAAAAGATAAACATGAGTAAGAAATCAAGAATAACATTTAAGAGGGATCCTGATTTGTATTGATAATTGCAAGAGTAGAAATCCACAAAGAGTTGATGAATCCAAAAATCAAATTCTCCAAAGGATGAGAATAAAAATAACCTAAGTACAAAATAACCTAAAGAAAATTGAAAACTGAAACTAAATGAAGTTGTAAACTAAAACTCGAATAAAAGGTTTCTTATGAAGTGTTCAAATATGTTTATTTATAGATTTAGGAATGATCGTCGTCAATTGATCTAATTCGCCTGACGTTTTTATGTTAAAGTTCATTGTACGGACCAAAACACCCTTGGCTCATTAATTCTCCTCATCAAGGCAGTGTCACGACATCCTCCAGTCTAGGTCGTGACACTGATGGTAGTTCATAGGTTCAGGCTTGATTTCAAGGTAGAGTTGTGACATCTGTCGGCTATGGCATGACACTGAAGGTAGTTTGCGCTGCTGGGTGCTCTGCTAACTATGTTACGACATCGATGCTCCGCGTTACAATATTGTGACTAGTTTCACATTCTTATGCCTCCGAATGATGTCGTACACACTCACTGAATATGTTAGCCATGCTTTAAGCCTATTTTTGCCTCTAAGGTCATATAAATAGCTCAAATCACACTTTTTATTATTTACGACCTAAAAATGAAAACTAAGTAAAAAAATAACGACATTTCTTTCATAGAAGCTCTTTAAGTACAAACAACGGTTCAATCTGCTACAATAAATTGTGGTAGATCAAACTACCCCAAATTTAAGTCATTGCTGATCCTCAAGCAAGAAAACATAAAAATTAAAAATAAAATAGAACTCTTGTGCAAGTATAATTCAAAGATGAGTTTTCGAACAATGTAACTTGGAATAATCATGCATACACGTAATTCTAGCATGATATATAAATGACTTACCATTCTCAACTTCACACATTTAAGTTTATTATATTATAAAGTATATAAAGAAAAAGGTCCTCAAATATATTGATCCATTGAGAAATCATATAGGTAAATTGATTATCCAAGCAGAATACAAACAATTAACATTGCAACTACTTTATAAAATGTTTGTTCATGAATAGATTTACCTAAGTCACATAAGACTTTTTGGATTGTAACATTCTAAGGCTTAAGGTTGGTATAAAATTCAAGAATAAGTAGCATCAAAATAGATTCAAGCACGAAAGTAGTTTAACACATCGTATTGTCCCCATTTACCCCCTTAATGACCCTTTCTAGTTCACTGCCTTATTTTTGCGTCTCTCACCTTCCTTATTTCTCCATGTAGAAAGTCACAACATGATAATGTAACTACGATTAGCTTACGAGTTTTTGTGCACTAATGATTGAGTTTTATACTTTTTGTGAATTTGTTTTGAGTCACTTTTGAATTTTTTTCATGTCTCATTCACAATGCGTTTTCATTATTCTAGTACTTTTTCTACTCGTTTTGACTTTTTTTAATATTTTCTTTCATTTTGCACATTTTAGCTAGACCCATCATCACTATATCACACTGCTCCTTCCTATTTCACTCTAATGTTACAAAACCACTGTTATGTCTCTAATTATCCTTTAATATGTATGGCTAGACGTCTAAATTCGTGCATTCCAGGGACAGAAGAAAAAGGGTAATTACAAATTCACATTTTGGCTCAGGTTTTGCATAAAGGTTCATCAATAAGAGTTTTTTGGCTCAAATATAGGTACTAAGGATTGATGAATAAGGTTGGCTTTTTGGCTATAAGCTGTACCAAACAATGCCTTAGGTCACCCCTAGGCATCTCAATATTCACAAATTTAATTAATAAAGCAATCACAATTCTAACCATTTATCATCATACTAGCATGCTCGTTTCCATATATTATCTCTGTCATTTGGTATATTCCATTACTTCATGCTTATTTACAGTGTAATATATAAAAATTGGTAGTTTAATAACTAAAAATTTAAAATCATTCACTATCATGCCAAATTTACAGTAAATACAATCAACCTATATACATGCTCTTAACCAATCACTTTTATTTCTACATGGTCAAGCGATGAGACACCAATATCCGCATTTTTTTAGCTCAGGTAATTTCGAGGAAAAAAATTCTTTTTAAAGGGGGAGAATTGTAACACTTCAAAGTAAAGCCTAGGAGTTTTAGGGTTATTTCAAGAATTTTAGCCATAGAGTGCTTAGAATTTCATTGCATGGTAAACTGAGATTACATTCGACTATGACATCTTAGCTGTTAAATCAATTTTTGAAAAAGTTTTCTTAAACCCTTAATTTTGAAAAAGGATTGATTTGTAACAACTTCAAAACAGTGAGCATTTATGTAGCAATTTAACTAGTTTTTAAAGTTGAACCTAAAAGCCACCTTCCACCTAAAGATTTCACGTTAAACCTTCCCCTACTCTTCTTTTGTGCCGCCCCTTATTCTTTTCCTCAGTATTCCACTATTTTTTTATTCCAAAACCACAATACCTTGATTTCCTATCATTCTTAAGTCATTTATCATCATAAATCTTCAAGAAAAACACCCAAAACTCCATAGATTTCATCATCTTCTTCAAACATGGGTTTCTCAAATTTACATTGAAAGTCATTTATCCTTTCTACAAAGGTAATCATTCATGTATCCATTGGTTTTAATGTTATTTACACTCTAAAACTAAATTATTAGCCCTCAAATCGCTTGTTTTAAATAAAAGCTAAAAATCGAGCCATTAATGGTGGATTTCGAGATTTTGAGTCAAAACTTGATTTCAAAGTGTTTTTCAACTTGTTTTAGCATGATTAGAAGGTTTTTAAACTTACCTTGAAGTTTTGTTAATGATTTCTCATGTTTTAAAGAATTCTATGAAAATTGCCTAAAAGATGTCAAAAAATGTCGATACCATGAACGGAGTAGATTTGTCTAGTTTGAAGGTTGTGAACTAGGTGTAGATGACTAATTAGGTGAAAGGGACTAATTTTAGGGAAAAAGGTTGAGTATAGATCGAGATATTAGTATTTAAAGTTTGTTATGCTAATAGTTTAAGTTACATGGGAACTTAGCTTAAGCTTGTGTTTTAGTTGGTTTGAGTGAATTATTGGTTGATATTTGACAATGGTTATTGTGTGATTTATTGTATAATTTGTTAGAGCTTGATACGAGCTAGGGAAGAATTAGTTGAGCTTTCTATCTTTTGACTAAAGCACAGTGTGGTGAGTGTATGGAATTGCTACTCGTAAACACGAGTCATGTGTTTTTTGGGAACTTAGATGTAGCCTAAACCTCTTCTCTAAGTTCTAAGTGTAAGTTTTCTTGAATATCTAACTATCTTATGGTTGTGTATTGTACATGAAATATGACAAGTGAGCATGGTTATTATTGTGTAAAGTACAATTATATTCATGACATAAATGTGTATTGTTTATGTTATATGACTATGCTAGTGTTTTGCAAAAGATGTCAATATGCAGTGTTAGTGCATAGATTATCAGTAAGTAATAATGTGTTATTTTTCGAATATTTTGGCCTTGAGATCTTGGAACCATTAGATATAGCTGGCATGCCATAGGATTGTGAGCACTCACTTATATGTATAGTGGTTTTGGGTGTTGAGGCCCTGGGACATGTTTGGAGGGATAAGGGGATGAGAGCTTGGCTCCATTTAAAGGGACATGCAAGGGGAAATAAGGAGAGTGTTAGCTATATTCTTCACTTTTGGGACATGTTTGATCCTATGAGTCTATGTGGTACAATGGAGATCCGTGTATCCAATGTCTGATGATAGAGCTCACCATATATTTCATAATCCAAGTGCCGTCTTATTTTATTTTATGTAATTTTATGAAATATGCTCTATGCTTTAATGTGTATATATGTGTTATGGAAATGAACTATTAGATGATGCATGATTTAATACTATATGATGTTAGACTTATGAATAATGTACTTGAGAGTAATTGATTGGTTGTTTTGCATGATGAGATGTTTGCGATGTAGAAATTCTTGCATTCACGGTGCAGGCAGTGGGGTTTTCGAGGGAGTGGTCCAAGGAAGTCTTGTTTATTCTCGAAGGCGTTCTTTCATGTATTTTCATAAAGGGAAATAAGGCAATGTGGTAGACCTGTTTAGTGCCATGATATGTTTAGGTTATTTACCAACTTTGTTATTTTGTTTTTGGAAATTTGCGAGTTTATATATTTGCTTATGTTCACGAATTTTAATGATGGCTTGATGTATCTTGTTTGGACTCGCTTAGACAATTTGAACTGATAAATTTAGCCGTAGGATGATTATTTATCTAAGTAGGTGATGCATGATAGTTAGAACCTGATTTGAAATGAGTTCATTGCATATGTATGCTGCATTTTCATGTCCAAGGGTAGAGGTATCGATATTCAGGATTTAAAATCAATACCTCTGTGTTTTAAAACGTGCAGAAAGTCAAAATAGAGATTTGGTATCGATACCTTATTTGAGTATCGATACTCGGGGCTAAAGTATTGATATTTTATGTCAAGTACCGATAATATTTGACAATTGGGATTTTTGGCCGAGAAATAGTATGCTCATCTGGTATTGTTTTTCCAAGTGGTATCGATACCACTTAGAGAAAATATCGATACCTTAATGTCAGTATCGTGTAGTTGAGAGTCGAAAATAATGTTATGGATGTCATCAAATTTCAAATACCCACAAAATAAAACAACACATCTTGCGAACAAATAATCACAACAGGGAGATAAACACAAGATATAATATAACACAACATAAATAGACTAAAATAAATATTTCACTTAACAAAAGTTTATTGGAATTTATAGGAAAAATATCATGAAAGGATCATGATAATATGAAAATTCATTAAACACATTTTTAATTAAGGCATAGGCTTCTCTCGAAGTCCTATTATGTCCTTAAGTTAATCAGCATATGTCTATGTCAAAACTAACTTATAAATCAGCATCTTGAGCATTTACACAGTTTATGCAAACAACAATCATATTTTGATATTGACGTGATATACACCATTTAGTCTTTTTTCAACTAAGCATTACCTCTTCTCAGATGAAATTTTTAATTTATTAACCTACAAATGTTGGCCATACATTTACAAGTATAATAATGAATTAAACCTAAATGAATGAAATAATCATTTGCACAAAATATTTAGAAAACAAAAACCAATTAACTTAAATCAAGATTCATATTCATTCTGAATAAAAAAAAATTAAGTTATGTCATATTAAGTTGCAAACACAAAGATGAGATGCAATATTATCTCCCGTCATAGAAAATAATAATTAACAGTAAAGAGAAAGGCAAGAAAGAGTAGCTAAGGGGGTTATCCATGACCATTTCATAGTAAGAAGAGGAAATAGTTGACTGGAGGAGGTTATCTATGACTGCTCCTTCTAACTTCCCAAGGTGTTTCTCCTCCTTGTCTTTATGATAAATCAAGTAAATGCCTCCAAGTTATCCTTCTTAGTTCCTTTCATTTTGACAAGTGTTGCCTTATTTTGAGGAACCAAGTGTTTAGCAAGCCAAAAGGAAGGCAAGAACACTTAGTAGAAAAATGATGATGAATGTTGTGTGCTCAATGATGTGTCTCATGAATGGAAATGAAGCCTCCTTTCATATAGCCTCTAGCCCCTAGTGTCCCCTTGCTATTTTTACCAAAAGGGATCCTTGATTTTCTACCCTAGGTGTGTCGTCTTTTGAATGGTGGAAGTGGGTGAGATGTTGCTTGATTTAAGCAAGGGAGTTGCTTGATTTTCTCCCCCTTTAATGTCATCCCTTGAATGGTGGAAGAATGGGTGTTTCCTTACTAATTTTATCTAGGAAGTTTGTTTTATTTCCTCCATGTGTGGCTAACCATTCGAGTGGGAAAAATAGGTGGTTTTTTACTGCTATTTCTAGCAGTGGGTGGATGGTTGAAGCTTGTTTCAATGGAGAATAGGTGTTGATTTTTATTTTGTTAAATTTGCTATATTTAGGAGATGGATGGGCGATTACGGATTGTTAAATCTAGTAATGGATGTTGTCAATCCTATTTCATAGTAAAGTGGGTAAATGGATTGGTTATGACCTCCAATTAAGACAATACTGGCCTGTATGCAATTAAATCT
The DNA here is from genome assembly GCA_013677275.1 of Gossypium schwendimanii. NCBI lineage: Eukaryota > Viridiplantae > Streptophyta > Magnoliopsida > Malvales > Malvaceae > Gossypium > Gossypium schwendimanii. Next base: position 19,540,915 of record CM025248.1, read on the forward strand.
AGAATAACATCATTTTGAAGCCCATATGACTGTATTATCAACCTATATCTATCTAAGACCCAAATAAAATAAAAAAAAATCTGTCATACTTTCCCTAAGCCTAATTATTTCCAAAAATATCAAAATAACATGCATTTAACATCAATTTCACAAACTTAACACATCCCAATGGTAAATATAAAATATCATGAAATTAAATATAAAAACCATAAAAAGTTCTATTTATTTACTCGGAATTTGCATAATTTGTAAATAAAATAGTGATGAAACATCTTTATATTTTGGAGTTTACACATCTGCAAACTTAAATCATTGCTCATCGTAAGTAATGCTAAAAACATGCCATAATGTAGAATTTAATTCACTCAGGTAATCATGGAAAAGCAAAAAAAAAAAAACTATACTTGCAAATTAATTTTGCAAATATGTAGTTCATACACAACTTTATCATCCAATATTTTTTTCAAGTGTCCAAATGTTAGCAAATCATGATTTGAATAATTAGTTTGTTGAGTAGAGTAATTTCAATTCCATAAAAGAGTAATTTCCCTATAATTAACAAAGCATAATTCCTCAGATTTAAGACATGTCTTCATATGTTGAGTTCAATACTCTCATCTCCACTAATGTAGTTAGCTTAGCAGTTTAAATCAATAGGTCTTTAATAAAGGTTGTAATGGGGCTAGGGTTAAGGTATAAAGAAAATAGATATTTTAAGTTCAATAACCTTAATATTAGCTTACCTTGGCCTTCAAAATTGTAACTGCCCACCAAATAACCAACTTTTTTCCCTTCTCAGCTCATGTGGTCTCTTTTTTTTTTTCAACTAAACAAGTACCTTTCTTAACATGTTTTTGTATGTAAATTATCCTTGAGTGCTTTATAATATACAACCAATATCCCTCTTAGACTCCCCCAAACTTAAACTTTCAAATATTTCCAAAGTAAGCAAGGCTAAGATTCGGTGTTTCAAGAGGTCAAGGAAACAATTATTTAGGAAAAGCTACTTATTTCATGGGTTCTCTTCAAATATTATAGGTCATACAACTCAAAATTGGTTTTCAAAGGATTCAATTAATAGGCTAGGCTTGAAAGGCTCAATCGATCCAAAGAAAATATGCCTAAATCATTTTTAAACCCGGTATGCTACCTAGGATTTCGCCTCAAGGAAAGTACCAAACCAATTATAGAGATTAAACCATCATGCATGCTTAATTTCTAAGGAATATAAAACAATTAAGATGAATCTACTTATACTCAATAAAAATCAACATTCATCTCATGATTTATTTAACATAAAAACACTTGAAATAAATAAAGCATACTTGAATTTGAACTAACATACCATACAAAATTAATTGATATTGAGCATCTTTTCTGCTCACCAGCCTCCCTGCACGAATTCATCTTCCACAACAAATAATGCAAAAAATAAAAAAAATTGACGGTTCCCCCAAAACTTAAGCAAAACAATGTCATCATTTTTCAAAAGATTCATTAGAGAGGAAATAAGAGAAAATTCTGGAAAAATTAATTCTTAAGTGCAACTAGAATTTATTTTGCAAAAATAAAAGTAATGTCTTAAAGAAATAAAAATAATGAAAAATTAACTATAAGTGCCTTTAAATAAATAAAATCCCATTATCTATTTATTGACCCATCACTGTCTGTGTTTGTCTCTTCCTTCATGTTATTAACATCTTGCCTAGGTATGGTAGAATCTTCAAAACTAATTTCGCTTGTTGGGTTCCATGGCTTGAATATAGAATTTGAAAAATTAGGAAGAAGATAAAGAGATTTAAATAAGTTCTGAAAAGTAGTTCGATTTGATTCACCTTGAACCTTAGCATACTCTCAATATACTTCTTGTTGCTTATTCATATGCTGCAATAAATCCATAATATCTACTTGTGTTACCGAATTGATAGAAGGCTGAATAGACATCTGTTGGAACATTGGCAGCAGCAAAAAGAAAAAGAAAAAGACAAAGAACAAAGGAGGAAGAAACAAAAACAATTTACTTGCTCACAAACGTGCTGCAAGGGAGCTAAGGCTGATAGCTCATTCAGCTCATTCATTCAACTAGAAAAACAACATATATATAGTCAAATACATCACCAAATACTACCTACTAGCAAGTATACGTGCTGCAACATGTCATCAAGCTGCATGCACTTCAAACAGCAACATGGTTGGCCAATTTCAACACTCCTCCTTGGGCTCCATGCTGCAAATACCAGTCATTCATCAAGTTTTTTGAACTTGGCAG
>CM025248.1:19555096-19571883 GCA_013677275.1 Gossypium schwendimanii
AAACTTTATTATAAAATTAATTAAAATTCAATATATTAATAATTTAAGTACAATTTAATTATTTTATAATTATATTATATTTTTTACAAGAATTACTATGAAACTACATGAATTTGAGTTAAAAAAAAAGCATGAAAAATTCTATATATTTTTGTGTTTCCACACCCCCAAAAGGACATGTGAATGTATTCTTTTCTTGGTCAATAGGAGCTATGGCAATCTGGTTATACCTAGAATTACCATCCAAAAAACAATAAAAAGCTTTTTTCGCTAATCTATATAACATTTGATCGATGAATGCCAAGGAAAATGGTCCTTCCTGGTTGCTTTGTTGGGCTTTCGAACCTCTCCATCATGTGATAGTACGATTTAGAATGAGTTCGTTGTTATCATTGCTAACCACAGTAACACCCCCTGTCTTAGGTACAAATTGAACAGGGCTCAGCCACGAACTAACAAAAATAGGATAGATTATTCCAGCAACAAGCCTTTCGATAATCTCCTTTTTATGACTTCTTTCATAATGGGGTTCAGTCGTCTTTGCAACTCAATAGAATTGCCATTACAATCTTCCAATAGAATCTTATACCTTCAGATGGCTAAACCAATTCCTTTGATATCCGTGATTGTCCACCCCAATGCTTTCTTAGATCTCTTAAAAAAATTTAACAATTGAGCCTCTTAATCAGATGTTAATTTTGCTGAGATAACTACTAGCAACGTGTTGTTGTCTCCCAAGTATGCGTACTTCAAATTTAATGGCGAAGGCTTCAACTCCAAAGAATGAGGTTCCTCTATAGAAGATCAAGGAGGTTTAAAAGAACGCTTTGATAAATGTAAAGATTCAAAACTCCTCCTTGCTCCATTATCAAGTTGCTTAGCCTCCATCAGTTCACTAAGTTTTTTCAATCAGTTCCTCTTCATTCAACTCAACTGAGTCTGCTTCATTATCAGAATTGTTGCAACAAAATTCTACCAATTCTTCCTGCACTACTGTGTCAATAATCCCAATGGCATGACAATCTTCATCTTTATTTGCAAACTTCATAGCATCAAAAGCATTAAAGATTAACTGATGGTCATTAACTCTCATTGTTAATTCACCTTTCTGTACATCAATTAATGTTTTACTAGTGGCAAGAAAAGGTCTTCCAAGAATAATTGGTACCTCTTTATTAGCTTCACATTCTAGAATAATAAAATCTGTCGAAAAAATAAATTTCTCAACTCTTACCAACACATTTTCAATTTTACCTTCCGAATGTGCATAAGAACGATCAGCTAACTGTACCGTGACAGTTGTAGGTCTCTCCTCCCAATTCCCAATTTCCTAAAAACAAACATAGGCATTAAAATTGTGCTTGCACCTAAATCACATAATGTATTACCTACATAATGATTTCCAATTGAGCAATGAATAGTAAAACTCCCTAGGTCCTTCATTTTAGTGGCAATTTATTCATTAACATTTTTGTGCATCCTTTAGTGAGAGCAATAGTTTCAAATTCCTGTAGTCTACATTTCTTTAACAATATGTCCTTAAACTTTACATAATTGGGCATTTGCTCCAATGCTTCCATCAGTAGTATGTTGATATAAAGTTACTTCAGGACATCCAAGAATTTTTTGAGTTGAAAATATTGTTTAGATTTTTTAAATCGCTGAGGAAAAGGTGGTGGTGGCCTTCCTTCAACTTGTTGAGGTTGTTTTGCCATGACATTCTTATTAGCAACACAAGCTGGTTCTACTTCAACATTTTTTTTTTGCTCTTCTCAATTGTAGATTGCTCCACTATTGGTTCTGAATTCGCCTTATGTGTGAAATCTAAGCTATCTTCTTCAACATTGGCATCATTAACAACTCCATGTAGCTGAGTACCACTTCTGAGTGTAATGGAATTGTAATGTTCCTTCCCTTGAGATCTTGAATTTTTAGTATCACTCGAAAATGCTCATTACAATCTTGAGCTTAATTCATTGGCAATTTGCCCCATCTGGTTTTGTAAAGCACTTAAAGATGCAGCTTGACTCTATATTATAGCATCATTCTTTGCCATGTATTCCTTCAATAGATCTTCCATAGATGAAGATGATGATAAACTTTGCTGAACCTTTTTTCAATGCCATAGGTTGACTGTACCCAGGTGGTGCACTTGTGACATTCTATCGAACAGCATTACTCGAATTCCCCACTCCTTGATTACTCAAACTAAAATTAGGATGTTCTTTCTATAGGAATATGGGTTATTGTTTCGATTGAAATTTCCAATGTAAGATACTGAAGCTGAGTTCAATGGGCATTCATCAAAAACATGATCTTCCCCACAATAAACACATGTTAATTTTGCTACTTTTATTTCCTGCACTATAGTTGGTCTCTTCAATGTTTTAATCATATTAGTTAGGGATGATACCTGAGTTGTTAATAAAGTGATCGCATCAAGCTTCATAGCTCTAACAACTCTTCTACAAGTGCCCAGTCTTGTAGTCAAATATTGATAATCATTGTTAGCTATTCTTTCCAAAATCTCATATGCCTCATTATATGATTTATCTAGCAAAGCCCCATTGGCAGATGCATCAACTACCATTTGTGTATGTGCATTCATACCATTATAATAAATTTCCATTTGTGTCCAATGTTGGAAACCATGCATCAAGAATTTTCTAATCAATTCCTTGAATCGTTCCCAAGCTTCATACAATGTCTTATTGTCAGATTGCCGAAAAGATGTAATATAGTTCCTCAATTTGACATTTATGTTTGGAGGGTTATATCGCAACAAAAACCTTTGACAAAGTTCATTGCAAGATGCCACCATTCTTGACGAAAAGTTATTCAACAATGCTCTGGCTTGATCTCGCAATGAGTAAGAAAATAGCTTGAGTCTTAGACCATCTTTAGGAACAGCCTGCTGCATGAATGAATCATAGACCTCCAAAAAAAGTCTTAAATGTAGCCTCAGATCTTTAGTAGGTAATCCACTGAACTGTCCTACTATTTGTAGCATTTGAAACATCATTGGTTTCAACTCAAAATATTGAGCTTGAATATGTGGCCTGAAAATCCCTAGATTCAAATCATCCAAGATTAGCACTACATGTTCTCTAATAGGTCTGTCTACTGAATCAACCACCAAAGTTCACTCAACAAGTTCAAAGACCACCGCAATCTGAAGCTTACAATGGCTTGGAGAACTTGTTGAAAGCATACATTGTGAAGAATGATACACTGATCCAAGGCCAAGTAGTAACGTTGAGGAATTTAGAGAATCAAGTGGGTCAAGTACCCTCTAAACCCCGAAATAGACTGCAATGAGTTTTTCTTTAAAATATCAAAATTTAAAGACTTTCGAGTAAAGAATATAGCAAAGTTGTCACATACGGAGTGGGAATATGTTAGAGCCTAAGGTAGCTTAGGTCAAAGATGGGCCTACTGACAAGGAGGAAGTTCAATTGAGAGTTGAAAATCCTGCTACTTAAAAGCCAAATCTTGCAAAATATGATATGGTAAACCATAAACTAGTTAATTTTGATAAGCTAACTCCTTCGTCAGATGAATAAACATTACCCATAAGGACTGTCCAATTCAAGCCCAGGTTCTACCACCTCCTTACCCAAAAACGCTCAAGCAACAGTAGGATACTCAATTTAAAGAAATTTTGAATGATAAGGTGAATTCTAAAGACTTCAATGCAATGAAATCCTCAAAATTAGTTGAAGATTACTCTTCTATTTCTAAGATAGAATCACTGACTTCTACAAAAATGGAACTCAGTTCTCTAGACGACCCATTGGAACGTATTCTACCAATGGATCAACCAAGTGATGATAAAGACAACGAACGTTTGGCTTTTCTAGAAGCAAATTCGAAGGGATTCACTTAGGAAGATCCACTAGAATCATTAGAGTTATCATCTCGGGAGTACACACAACCAAAAGTGTTGATTAAAGAGCTAACTAAATTGGAACATAAGATTTTCAATCCTCATTTGAAATATGATTATTTAGGTTTATCTTCTACTTCACCTATCATGATTTCAGTTGAGTTCATCAGGATCCAAGAAGAGGAGTCACTTGTAGTATTGGAAAGGCACAAAAAGGGTATTGTGTAGATTATAGTAGATATTCGAGTTACAAGTTAGAGGATTTCCATGTATTACAGGAAGTTAAACAAGGCCACCAGAAAAGATCATTTCTGGTTTTCTTTCCCAAATCGAATGTTAGACAAATTTGTTGGGAAAGAATATGATCACTTCCTAGATGAGTACGGTTGGTAAGACAGATGGCCCTTTGACGCCTTATCATTTAGTGATAATTTTAAATAAAATGAGGGATTTCTCTTAACATTTCCCTATCGTTATTTTATATTTTTTAGTTGTTGTCTTTTTTTTCTCTCTTTCTTGCTATTTTACATTTTGTACATAATAAAGTTAAATAAATTGCAATTCATGAATAAACACAGATAATGCTCTTCCACTAATATTGTTCTCTAGTAAAGAACACAATAGTGTAGCAATGTGAATGTTCACGTCTAAGGATTGGATTTTTCAAGAAACACTTTGTACTTAAGCAATCTTCATGACTGACATCTCTTTTTTGAGTCCTACCTGGTGTACAGTTTTTATTCACTACTTTGTTACTTTGCAATGAGAACACTTTTTAAAGGGGGGTAAGGGCCAATCTTGTATGTTTATATTTTTTTTTCAAATTTCACACATGATTATGCTAAAATAAATAAGTGCTCAGAGAAAATTTTTGTTTATAAGTTAGCCCATATGAAATTATAATTGTTAATTTTGTTTAAGTTTTTTTTTTTTGAATTTATGTTAGCGTAATCATTATTTAGTTATGTTTTATAAGTTCTATGGGAAATTTTGCCATTACTTTTTTTTCTCTTTGAATTAGACATGTATAAAGGTTTAACTCTTTAGAATTGGTTTAGTAACTTTCTTGAGGCGAAACCTACAAGATATAAGAATTTGAAAATGATATAGGCACATTTTTTTGGACCAGTTGAGCCTTTCAAGCTTACCGTAATCAAAATTAACCCCTGAAACCTTAATTTGAGCTATATGGTGTATTTATTTTATCTACTTACATCATAAGACAATTTACTATCTTTTCATAAATTTTATCGTAATTTTTGCATCAAAATCTACTTGCTTTCATGAATAAATTTTGGGGAGAAGTCAAAAGAAGGTATTCAATGTGACTAAAGAAATCAAATGTTGAAAAAATTGATCAAATGATGTATGATGAAATGTAAGATCATGTGATGAGAAATATGAGCTTCAAAATTAAGTTTGGGGGTGTTAACCATAAGGCGAAAGGTGAATTGTGATGCACAAGGTCTAAGGCAAGTTTAAGGTTATTTGAGCCTAAAAATCATTGCTCTTAATCTTTACCTTGAGCCTAGCCCCATTACAACCCTATGAAAGACCTATTGATTTTGATCATTATTCAACTACATTAGTGGAGAGAAATTACTAATTTAAACATATGAAGACCACTATTAAACCTTAAGATTGCTTTGCTAAATAAACAATAAGGAAGAATAATTAAATGGTAGGATTTATGTATTACTTTGAAAAGCATACGAATTATGATTATTGCTAACATCTTCTTTTACTTGATATGGAAATTTGAAATTATACATTGCATATAAGCAACTTATCAGCAAGAAGAGTTTGTGAGCATAAAATTTGTTGTAGCATGATTATGTGAAAAGTTTATCCGATATAAATTTTGCACAAGATTGCCCTAAACTTTTGGTTTGCATGAAACATTACTCGAGATGAGCAATGGATTAAGTTTGGGGGTGTATAAACTCTAAATTATATAGATTTTTTATAGCTATTTATATCACCTTTGCACTTAGAATATATGTTAATCCTGACTATTTGGATATTTAATTGGTTGATTTTTGTTCATATTGAGACAATGGGCATAAATTTAGTAAAGTATGCAATTTTATGAATTTATGTATTAAATTTCTCATAATTTAAGTATCCTATGTTACATAGTAATTTATGTGTTTTAATTGTTGTAGTGGGACCATTAAATTAATAACTGTGGGAGCTTATTTAAATTATACATGGACATGAGTTATACTCCACCTCAATTAGACAGCAAAGACAACAAATTGAGTCGAGAGAAGTCAATTTGATCCAGTTTAAAGTTGTCTTGTTAAGACGAGCAAGTCTGATAATTATGTGGGTCACAAAACCGTCCAAGTAAGGGGGAAAGTAGTCCAATTCGAATAAGGCATCAAGAGCAGCCCAAATTAGCTTTGGGATAATTAATTTGGAGGTACCTGCACTTGTGAAATTATTAGATATCAGCTCCCAACTAATACCCAAGAAACCGTCCAACCCTTTGCATGAATCATGCATGAATCAACCAACCATGAACCTTTTCCTCCACATTTCATGGCCGGTCAAGCAAGAGAGAAATTCAAGGGATATCTATGCTATTTTTAACAAACTCCCTAGCTATTCCACTATTGTAAATAACACCTTTCCTTTCCCATTTCAAATCATCCCTCAACGCACATTCCTCTCATCTTTCTTCCATCTCTTCCATGCATACACCCTCTATTTCTCCTCATCCTTTTAGATTGCATTTTCGTTGATAAAATCTCTCTTGGCCAGCCACATTGAGGAGTAATCACAAAATTGGAGGAAGTCACCACGATCAGTCTTCGGAGAATCATATAAATCATCAAGAGTTTCTTCTTTCCTATTATTTAATTTTTCTCTTAGTTATTCAACATGTTTGCAAATTTTTTTGATCTATTTCCATTAACAATGATAACTTAATTATTTTTTTTGCTAGAATACATTAATTTGATATAGTTCATTTGATTCATGTTAGTGATGTTATGTACCATAGTTGTTCATGCTTCTAATTAAAATCTTTTATGTATTTTATGCATTAAAATATGTTTGGATGCTTTATAATTAGTTGATCAATCCTAACCATATGGCAATTAATAGTCACAATAATTGGAAGGTGCATGCTTACGGAAGGTGCATGCTTAATTTATAACCTAATCAGAATAAATTAGAGGTTCATAATAGACTAAGAGAACTTAATACCTTGCATAAGAGAACTTAATACCTTGCATAACTTTTGGTTTTTGTGATTAAATTGGTTCAAACCTAATTCATCCCTATTACTTCACATAAATTCTAAGGAATCCTTAGTTAAATTATGACATTGATTTATGCATATATTTTTTTTAAGTATAAGATTCAATTGAACTTATAAATTAGATTCTAAGTTAATGAATGATCGAGTTGCCATGGATTTTTCAGAAACATTGTTAAGAACGATGAAAAATGAATTGAGTCAAATGTTGTAATTATTCTAGCTTATTCATGTTATTGTTGATGAACTTGTGAAATTGCTGCTAAATCATTACCCTGCATTTTATTACATCTCATCTAAATTTAGGTTAATCCGCATCTAGTTAACCAACTTGTAAATTCATAATTTTGTAATTATTTGATTAACAAATACAGTCCCTGTGGAGACGATAACTCTTTTGCTTACTTATTACTTAATAACAACTATGTACATGATCTGTTGTAATTTGATGTAGTAAATTAAACTAGTTTTCACATTTAAGGAGCTTGAATATGAGCATTTTCGTTATGTTTTAGTTAAATTTTCTTAATTTTATTTATATTCAATAAAATGTGCAAATTGAGTCTTTTATTGACCTTAGAGGCCAAATGAGGCCTAAGGGAGAGCTAATGCAATTTTTTAGGGTGAAGGAGACTTTTAAAAGGTGTAATAAACCGATACTAGTCACTATGTCACAACATAGGATGTTCGATGTAGCAACATTCGGAGGAGAATGGAGAAAGCTCAAGACTGCTTTAAATGTCGTGAAACAGCATAGGGGTGTTGTTACAAACCCTTGTAGATATTCCAAGAGGAGTACACTGACTACTATGTCCCGACACAGGTCCTGGTGTGTCGCAACATCAACTTTGAATGGGATGAAACACAATTTAAGGGGCGTTTTGGTTAACAATCAAACTTGAAGCTCAAGAACATCAGCTAACCTAGGGTTAAGGACGAGGCCCCTAAAATCAATAAATAGGCTCCTTTGGCACATGTTATGGGATCATTCACTTAGCCTAGATTTTCTTTAGTAAATTTAGTTTAGGTTTTCTTTCATTTTTAGGTTTTAGAATTTATTTCAGTTGTTCTTCATTGTTCTTAAAAGATTTGAATTGTGGAAAGCATTGAAACTTTCTGGATTCGCGATTGAGATTGAGATTATTTATTTTAGGTTTTCATTGATTAGTTGGGGTGACCAAGGACGCATGAAGACTGAGATTATTTCCATACTTCTTAAGAGATAAAGCACGAGCATGGTTTAGCTCCCTACTGTCCTGTTCTGTAACTTCATGGCAAGAGTTGGTTGAACATTTCCTAATGAAATAATTTCCTCCATCTTTGACAGCCATGCCTCGAAATGAAATCACTTCATTTCAAAAATTTTACTTCATTTCAATTAGCTCCAATATTACTGCTTTGACCAGGACGTCTACCTTTCTAAAGCGTAGACAACTGTTAAACACTCCGCTCATCATTGTTCCCCACTTTTCTGAGACAATTTTGTAGAAAATGATTTTTTGATCCACATATGAAACAAGCACCTAACTTGGTTCTACATTCACCAGCATGTAGTTTTCCACAATGTTCACACACAGGTCTCGGAGCATTACGGACACTATCCACACTATCAGTAGGTATATCGCAAGATCTCGAATCATGTTGTCTCGATTTGTTTCTACCCAAAAACCTGTAAAGTGAAACAACTAAAAACTTCCTTTGATTTCTTTGATGGGGAAGCAAAAAATGGTCTAGAGAAACTCCTTTTACTAGAATCCCTAGCTTTTCTTTCATTCTGTTTCTTATTATTGCAAATTTCTTCCATCTTCTGTGCCCGATTTGATAACACCACAGACTCTCGCAGTTCCATCGCACCAACCAATATTTTAATTTCATCATTTAACCCATATTCAAAATGAATGCAAATTTCTTCTTCAATTGACACCATTTCCTAAGCATATTTACTAAGCTGCACAAATTCTCAATTGTATTAAGCTACGGATTTACTTCCTGTTTCAATTCAAGGGATTATTTCTTTTTCCAGTCCTAGTATCATTTACTGACATATTTCTTTCTGAACTCAGATCTGAAGAAATCCTAGTTTACTCTGTCCCTCAATACCACTACTGTCAATGTCGACCATCAGTTATAAGCCTCATCTTTAAGAAAAGACATGACACATTTAAGATAATCATCAGGGGAACATGCCATTTTGTCGAAAACTCACTGAATATTTTTAAGCCAGTACTCAGCCCTAGCTAGATCATCATCAGTTTTACCTCTGAACTCTCTAGCACCACACTTTATTATTTTATCGATAGGAGGCCACCAAATCATTTCTGTCGTTTGAGGACATGGGGTGCCACATGAGGCACAATAGGGGGTAGAGGTTGCTGAGCTATAGGATTGGCTCACATGAACTCCGAGATCCACTGGCCCATTAGGCTAAAAAAGACATTTTTTACTTCACTTTCAGACAATTGCAGAACTGGTAGACTATGACTTACTTCCTACTCAGAAGCCGGGACATTACTATTTACTTCATTAATCTCAGCACAATCAGAATCTACCAACATTTTTTAAATCTATAAGAAAACAGTGGTAGATCAGATCAAATAATATCACACTATCGTAGGTTTATGTGGCATGTAACTTCTTGACTCTAGACATGCTATGTTCAGTCCGAGAACAAACTAAATCGTAACTTTCATACCAGTAAATGTAACACCCCTCACCTATCTCCATCGCCAAATTAGGGTTACGAGATGCTACGGTAAACAACAGGACAAACACTTGCTAATTCAATTTGAAATACAATTAAAAACAATCATTAATATATATATTCAATCAATGATCATGATATACGTGCCCAAAAAGGGCTTAAATCAAGCCTTAAGATACAAAGAGTTAAGTTCGAGCATGAAAAATGACCAAATTATAAATTTAAAAGTTCAATTCATGCTCAAATCACATACCACTTTTAAGGATACATACATACACATATATTACCTTAAAACACAACCTTATAAACATTATGATATCTTATATAACAAATATACCATTAATCATTCAATAAACTTATTCAAACACACAAAAACATAGCAAAACACGCCATTTACCTAGTTCTAACCAATATGCCATAAGGCACCATCACAAACAACATTCAAACCTATCATCCAATGTCATTTTTAACCAAATTCAAACATAACAAAACAAGATCATGTAAAGTAACAATTGCACATAATATCCTACACCTAATAATGTTTATAAACCAAATCACATCCATTATACCATTTGATATCAAAATAATCAATGCAAGTAACATTTCATGACATTCAAATCCCACATTCAATCAATAATACCACAACATCCAAGCAAGCCGTCACTAATTATTCATTTTATCACAAGTCACATATATATCAACATTTCATCTCATTTCATCAACAACCACTCATAATCCACACTCAAGTTTTCCTGCATGAATCATTAACAACTTTATCATTTATCCAACAAATCCATATACATAACTTGAACTAACATAAAACATATATGCTTACATCAACACATATGTACATATTTCAAACACTCATATTACATGCCACAAAACTAATTAGAATAGTTTCAAAGTCTACCAAAAAGAAGTTGGATAGTGTGATCTTCAAGTTGATTCGATCGCTCGATTCCACAAAGTGATATCTACAAGAATGCAGGGAAAAATGAAACGAGTAAGCTTCAAAGAGCTTAGTAAGTTCATAGATTGAAATGATATAATTTATCATATAATCATAGTTTAATAAATTAACAAAATCATTAGCTAACATTAACTCTATCAACTACAACCATTCAAAAGGTGACTTCTATACACATGAGTCATTTAATCATCTTATTTGTATAATATCATTCAATAATAAATCATGATATAATATCAGAAATCAGGAAACATATGCAAGCCATCAACAAGGCCTAATAATCAAATATCAAATACATGTCATCAACATGTCATTTAACAATTGAAAATCTGCTTAGTGAATGATATAAACATATAGGGATACGCGATTAACCACCTAAAGCACACCAGAATGCTCAACCCAGACAATCTAACCAAGAACACACTTGGGCTCCAAGTGCCAAGCTTGTAGGCTAACATCCCTCCAGAAACATGCCTAGACACCAAGTGCCAAGCCCGTACGCTTTACATCCGCCCTAAAAACAGCCAAAATCACTGTAAATATAACTCGGTAATCTGTAACAAATGCTAAACTCCAATATATCTAGTGTATAATAACAAGTCAAGAATCATAATCTCATCATAGGTCAATCCCATACAGTGCACAAAATAACTTATTGGCATGCCAATTGTGTCCTACACTATGTTCATCTGGGCTCAATACACAAGATCGTATAACATTTTACAATTCAAACACTTTCTCACCTTGTATCAATTTGTAACAATTTAATTGTATATAAACATACTCAACAATCCATTATTCAAAAATCAATATAATATTATAAATTATACTAAACTAAACCATATGAACTTTCCAAAGCTAAACAACAAAAATTGCAATGTTAGGGATTAATCAGTAAATTTCTCTTTTCCATGATTATCTACTAGATCTTGATCTAATCAGTAATTTATTAAATTATCAGCCCAAATACTTTAGAATAATATATTTAATGCATATGACTTATTTATTGATATTTTTCACAATTGCCCTAAACCTTTGCATTTTATTCAATTTATTCACTAATATCAAAACAAGCTTATTTTCATAATTAACCTATAAACCCATACTGTCAAATTTTTAGCCATCTCTATACAACCCTCTAATCCTAAAAATTTTCAAGAAAACCTTACTAAATTTTATATACTTTCAATTTAGTCCTTAAACTTAAAAACCTACAAAATCACTTTACAAAATAGACCTATGTCAACATCAAGCTTCAAACTAAACCGTTATCAACTAAAAAGCTTTAAGAACATCAATGGAAAGTTTTAAAAACTTTGACAGTATCGCAAATTAGTCCCTAGGCTAGCTAGATTAAGCTACAATGATATTAAAAAACATAAAATTCATGAAAAACTGGTGAAAATGGACATACATGCAAGAAAATAAGAAAGGCTGAAGCTTCCCCTAGGTTTGTTAATGGTATTTTTGGTTGTTAAATGAAGAAATGAAAAAGATAGATGTTTTTCTCTTTTGTTTTATTATTATTATTATTTTCACATTAATTTAATTAACATTTTTTATTATAAAACTTAATTAATCATATATGTAAACCAGAAACTAATATAAATGTGGCTAAATTGCCATATAAACAATTCACATATGCTTTAATACCCAATTTACACCTTTAAACTTATAGTGATCAACTTTTGCAGTTTTTACGACTTAGTCGTTTTTCTTTAATTGACTACATTAAAATTTCTAGACCAAAATTCAATACACCTGTATAGTAACTCCATAAATATTTAATAAAAATATTTATGAGCTCGATCTACAAAAACAAGGTCCAGATACCTCATTTTTTAAAACCACTTGACTTTATCTAATCATTTAACTAGTAAAAATTATCATATCAAAATTCTATATAATATCATATTTGACTTGTAAATTTTAAATAATAATATTTATGGACTCACACATTAGATTTGTGGTCCCGAAACCATTATTTCAGACACCACTAAAAAATAAGTTGTTACACGTGTGGCCAAGTCGTGTAACTCACTATGGCCATGTGAACTAAAAATCACCCTGAATGTGTAGCTCACACGGCTGTGTCAACCACCCGTTTGTCACACATGTCTTTGTGGTAGCCCGTGTGCAGCATAAATGACCTTTTTTAAGTAGTTTGCATACCATTCATACCAAATGACCTATAATTCCATTTAACACCATTTAAATCTACTACAAAAATGCACATTAGAAGACCAAAAAATAAATTTAGTAATCATTCAAACAAGCAACTTATATGCCCTCATTAGCCCAACAATTCAATCATTAAACAACACCCACACTTTTCCATTTTTGACAAGTTAATCGTACCTAAACATTCATATGCAACCATCATTTCTTTAACAAGAATATCAATAGGAAAAGTTCAACATATGGCCTAAAACTTTATACTAATTTCATCACGCAAAACATACCATAATTAACACTACCTTTAACCATTTTATAACACAACTCAATTACAAAAAATGTAAACATTTACCTTGCATAACCAAAGTCCATTACTATTTTATGTTATCTAAAAAAATACCTAATGTCATTCATGTCTTTGTAATTATCATCTATATGTTAACTTACTATATGCATATATTCCTATACTTATATACATTCGAAAGTGCGAAACCAAAAACACAAGCTTAACATTTCAATAATTAACTCTCCCAACTAGATGCCACAAATAACCAAGCTCAAAAAAAGTCTACTGCATTGGGAGATGAAAGGTGTATGCTTCTCGTTGATCCCATCAACAAGTCCCAGACATCCAAAATATACAGAAAATTAGTAACACGAGCAAGTATATAAAATACTTAATAAGCTCATACAATTTAAACAAGTAACTTATCGAAGCTTGTGATTCACTCATTGGGCGGAATGTGTATAAAAAGGTTAAGCGTAGATATTGGCATATAGTTATCCTCCAGAAATTAGAAAAGTGTTTGCCAAGGTCTAAAAAAGCCCAAAATCCTTGAGTTGAGGAATTCAACAACATCATTTAATGGTAATATTGGTTGAAACTCACTAAATTTCATTGAACTTACAGGCGTCTATTTGTTATGTAGGGTCTTGGAGTTAAACTAGTGTGGCAAAAGGGACCAAGCCAAGAATACGCCAAGTTGGCAGCTTAAAGGGTGATATTATGCATACATGAGGGCATTTTTGTATATAAGGCATACAGTACTCTACACCATGATTAAGTTGGTTTTAACGAAGTTTTAAGTTGTAACATATTAAACTACTTTCAAGAATTTGTTGTATTTAGTAAACGTCTCTTCTAAAATCTTTTGACTTAGAAAGTATATAAATAAATAAGAAGTATTTTCAAAATGATTTTCCCCGTTGAAAAATTTTGTTAAGTATTTTTGTAATGTGACATCCTATATCTAGGTCTAGTAAATCAGATCAGGTATAGGGTGTTATAGCTTCCTATAAATCTAAGGAGTTTATGCGATGTAGTCTGCCAGATTGAGTGACACTTTGAAGGGCTGAAAAGGATGTATCCACCTTGTTGAACGTTGGAAGCAACACTAGGGCTAATGTGGTAGGGTAGTAAGTAATACTGACATGGTTTCCTCACGGTGTTACAGTTGGAATCATGATGAGCCAAACTGAGGTAGAAACTGGAAAGCTCAAGAAAGAAACTTCCCTAATTTTTTAGGCAAAAACCTATCTTGTTCTAGGTTGACTGAAGATAGAGACATGTAATCTCCTATGGTAAAACATCTCCTCCAGGGAAAAACGAAGTAGTCACTGGCGTTTCCAAGATGACTTTTCTTTTTACCTATACTGAGAAAAAATGTGAGGTTGGGAAAACAAACTTCCCAATAAGGTAACTCAACCACCATATTGTATTTCCTGATTTTATACCCGTAGGTTAGGAGTTATTATTTCACATGTGCTCTCTATTGAGAATTTGATCAGTGGACCACCAAGGAAAGAAATAATGAAGGGGTTGTTTTTGAGATCTTAACACTAGAATAATGAGAGAACTACACCCCAAGAATGTATATGGACTAGGAAAAAGGAAGATAGGGAGAAATGAGGTGGAAGATAATAAAAAGAATTATTGAGTCAAAGGATGGTAGGCTTATGAACTTCCCTCTCGATGTTCTGGTAAATTTATAACCCAAGAGCTTGTAAGGGGAGTCACTGAAATTTAATGAATGGTAAGTAGCTATTTGGAACTACCAATATATGGAGAACACCTATTGGCATAAGAAATGAGGAAATTCTTTAAGATTCCCAAGGTGGGATTGTCTGCCAACTATTACCCATTGGGGTGTAATCTTCATAAAAGTGGAATTAGATATAAGTTTGTTTCATGATAGCCTTATTCGAGTATGATTTATAAGCCATGGATGCTATTGGAGTAGACCTCTGGATCAAAGTAGTAGCTCCAGTATTCCATCAAAAATAGAGATGAAAATGTTTCATAAGTGAGCTTAGCTGCCCTCTGTCAAGTAAGGAACTGGCCTATCAGATGGACTGGGCTAGCATACAAATGAATCTAAAGATCGAAGAACTATCCACCAGAATCAAGAACAAGAATATGTTAGTCAACCGGTGCTCACCACCGAGCATTAGCCAAAAATTGGGATTTAAGAGAAGTTATTACCCAAAATATATTTAAGGTTAGATCGACCAGACACCTACCAATGAGTTGATATTACGACTCGTTAAGCGTCGAAGAAACCCATAGAGTAGGAAAAGCAAGGATAAACCAAACGTATGGAAGAAAAACCAAGCTAAAGGTTCTTGTTAAGAACAAAAGTTGAAGTCTACAGAAGCTTTATATCGGTAAGAATAAGAAATAGTTTCACTAAAATTGCATTTACTGTTGAGAGAAAAAGGAAATTTTGAGGACAAAATTTCTTTTAAAGTTGGAGAGTTGTCACATCCAAAATCCTTTAAACCCAAAAAATTAGGAACTTTAGTGTTTAAATTGAAAATGACCGAAAACTAGCAGTCTCTACTGGAAAAATAGGAAAAATTAGAAACGATATGGAACAAGGTTGAAATTCAAGTCTCGTTCGATTGGATTAAAATCAGTCGGTCTCTTAGTGAGAGACTCAATGATTGTTAATGGGTGGATTTTACACTATTGAAGACTGTGCAGAAGGGCTATAAATAGCCGAGAAATGACTTTCCAGAAGATTTCTTCTCTAGTCTATTTCATTTTCCTCTTTTCTTCATCTTCGTCCTTGGTCACTCCGAATGAGAGGTAACCATTGAATCTTTGCATAGACTGATGGACATGAGATTCGAGTAGGAAACATTGAGAATCTAGTAAGTTTGTAAGGTTCTTAGCCCTTTGATATATGTAAAGTTAGGAAAAATAAGTTAAGAATTTCTATAAACCATTTTAAGGGTTTTGCATGTTTTTGAAAAATTAAGTTTAAACTGGGATTATTGAGTTTAACCCATGACTTGGTTATCTTGCTTAGCTTCCAGGATAATGGAAACTCTAACATTTAGAGCTTCTAACATTTAGAAAAGCTAAGTGGACAAGGTCAAGAAGCATCAGGTGAGTTTCTACACTCCAACCTTGAAATGCTAATCATGTTGGAAGTCTACATGAGTTTATGAGTATCTGCCCTTTCAGTTCAGTAGGAATAATCCATGATATTTTATCCTAGAAAACGCATGAGATGCATGTGTATGGTGGTAGTGTGAAAAGGGGACACTACCTGGCAATGGATAAACATGGGATTAGTGTAACAGCCCGATTTTCGGCCTAGTCGGAACTGTGGTTTCGAGACCACAAATTTGATGACGAAAAATTTATTTTTTATTATATTTTTATGGTCTTCAATTTCACGGAATGATTTCGTAAAAAATTTGTTAAAAAATTTCGACATTTGGGCACTCAATTTAGCTAAAAGGACTAAATTGTAAAAAGTGCAAAAGTTAAGTTCTACATGTTAGA
>CM025248.1:19576972-19608666 GCA_013677275.1 Gossypium schwendimanii
TTTCATAATAATTGGACACCTCTAACATGTAGAACTCAACTTTTGCACTTTTTACAATTTGGTCCTTTTAACTAAATTGAGTGCCCAAACGTCCAAATTTTTGAATGAAATTTTTACAAAATCATTTTCTGAAATCGTATACCATAAAAATATAAGAAAAATAAATTTTTCCTCATCGAATTTGTGGCCCCGAAACCACTGTTCCGACTAGGCCCAAAATTGAGATGTTATAGTGAGATTTACTTTGTTGAAGCGTTGGAATCGATAGGACCTTCAACGAGTAGAGATAAAGGCAAGGAAAAGCTAGTTGGAGATTTCAGATTTTCAACAAAAAGATAATTGGTGAGTGTTTTGAATCGTTGCTCATATGCACGAGTCATATGTTATTTGGGAATTTAGTAGTAGCCTCAACCCCTACTCTGAATTTTGAATGTAAGCTTTCTTATACCTATGTTTATCTTATGAATTATGTGCTTATGTGAATGTGATAATGTGAATTGGGATGAGATGCTATCACATGTGATATATAGTTGTGATAACTGTTGTGAAAGTGAAAATGTGTACATGTTACGTATATGTTGAATGTTAGTGACAGTGTTTTGCTAAAAATGCGAATATGAAGTGATAGTGCATGGATAGTTTGTAAGTGATATGTGTTTATTTCGGATATTTTGGCCTTCAGATCTTGAAACCGTTGGATATAGTTGGCATGCCATAGGATTGTGAGTACGCACCTATATTTACAGTGATTTTGGGCGTTGAGGCCTTGAGACATGTTAGAGGGATAAAGGAATGTAAGTTAAGCTCTATTCAACGGGACATGGGAGGGGAAATAAGAAGAGTGTTAGCTATATGCTTCACTTATAGGATATGTTTGACTAAATTAGTCATTTGGTGTAATTGGAGAGTCGTGTATCTGATTTGTGGTGATAATGCCCACTTTATGTTTCATACCTCAAGAGCCAATTTATTATTATACGTGAATGTGTGAAATGTGATATATGATTAATGGAATATATGTTATGTGATATATGCTTAAATAAGTATGTAAATTCTATGTAAATGAACTAATAGACAACGCATAAATAGGTATTATATGGCACTAGACAACATAATATGATAATTGTATATATATGGTTGTTTTGTGGATGCATGATGACATGTTTGCATAGTGATTATTCTAATCATTCACTTATCTTGTTTAAGCTCACCCACTCTTTTTGACATATGCAGATTAGTGATGTTTCGATGTGGGCAATGTGGTTTTTTCTGAGGGAGTGATCCAAGGAAGACTTGTTAATATTTCGTAGGTGTTCATTATTTATTTACGTTTTGGGGAATAAGACAATGTGGTAGACCTATTTATAGCAATTTTAGTTCTACACATTTTGCTGGTTATTGATTTTATTTATGAGGTTTATAAGGTTTATGAGTTATAAATATGCTTAAGTTTATGAACATTGATGATGGCATGATGTTTCTTGTTCAGACACGTTCTGACGTTTTGAACTGTTAAATTTAGCCTCTTGGATGATTATTTGTCGAAGTATCTGATGCATGATGTTTAGAAACTAAATTGGAATGGACTAAATACTTTTGTATTCTGTATTTTTTAGGACTATAGCATAGGAATCAATAATCAGGTTTTAAAAACAATACCTCTTATTTTGAAACATGCAGGGAAGTCAGTATAAAGATTTGGTATCAATACCTTTGCTCAAGTATTGATACTCGGGGTAAATACATTGATACTCTATGACAGGTACCGATAATTTTTTACAATATGATTTTTGAGAGAGAAACAGAATGCAAGTTTGGTATTGATTTTCCAGGTGGTATCAATACCCTTTAAAAAAATATCGATACCCTAGGGTTAGTATCCATACCTACATGTGTAACTTTTAAATTTTTCTAAGTGGTCCAAATACTTGATTATGTAACTCAGTATGGTACATTGATGTAAGTTCAACATGATTTAATGATTATTAATGTATGTATGTCTTAAAACATGTGCCAATGCGAAGAATAACATGTGTCGGCTTTAATAAAATGTACACTGTAATGTACAAGTAGTGAGATGGTGGTGTGACATCATTATATTTGGGCTCGATGACTGAGCCAGGTATAGGGTGTTACAATATTATTTTGATGATGAAGGACCAAATACTGTTGTTTTGGAATGTCAGTAATTTTGAAAATAATTCATATCTCTGTTTTAAATATCACAAGAGTAAGTATTGCCATAAAAGCCAAAAACTAACCGTTTATCAAATATTCATGAAGGGTGTTTCAATGATGGATTATTCATTTAGTGTTTAGATACAAGATAGATTTAATTAAATCCAAAAGTGGGTGTTAGAAGGAGTTTTCACATTGGGTTTGCTTAGATTAGGTGTGGGTTTAACTTAATATTAAATAAACAAATGTGAATTATTGTTAAATAAATTATTTACATTTATTAATAATGGAAACACTGTTGAGCTCTTCATAATGCGAAATAATATGAATACAATATGCATTCAAACAGGGATGCTAAACCTGTAAAAATGGTGATTCTCAAGTAAGTACTCTGAATTGATTAGTTTGTGATCGTATAATTATGTTTATGTGATTCAATGTTGATTGTGAAAATATGTTTACATTCCAATACTCATGATGTGTGATATGTTGGCATTATATGATATGTGTGATATATAAATCATGCCACTGATATTGAAATTGAGATATATGATACACATGTTAAGTATGCCCACTAAGAATATTGTTCATATGTCATATCACATGTACTGGGTTGGGATGATTACGAAAGGAGGAAGACTTTGGAAGTTTTACTACAATATTGAGTGGCTTGGCCACAACATTATTGAGTATCTTGACTACAAGGTGTAGCTTGTCTGCGATATTGAGTGGCTTGACAACAACTGTAGCTTATCTGCAATATTGAGTGGCTTGGTTAGAATGTTACTGAGTGGCTTGACCACAATGCTATTGAGTGGCTTGGCCACAATGTGGAGTGTTATTGGATGAACGAGTTTTGGGAACTCTTTATTGCTGTGTATCAAAGATAGGTAGGATTGTTTGTGAAAAACTTGCACTGATTTTTGAAAAAAACTCTACATTGACATCCTCATTCATATTGATGTCTGAGAAACTGTGTTGATATATAATTCTACTACTTTTATGAAATGTGTGTTTAAATTACTAGTTGTTACCTAAGTTAAGACTCTGTGGAATTAAACTGTATAAATTCTCTGTAATATTTTGATTTATATACTAAATTCATGTTTAATAGTTGAGTTAGAACTCACATTGGGCTTAAATAGCTAACCCCTTTGATTTTATGACATTCAGATAACCCCCGAGGTTAGGACATGGACACAATTGATGGAGGAGTACTCGAATGATTGTCAAATAAATGTTTTATACTTTAATATTTTGGTATTTGATGTAACAACACGTTTTTAATGGTGTCAAAAATGGTGGTTTCATAACCACAATTACGATGAGTGAGTCCGTAAATATTGTTTAATATTTACGAGTCAAGTATTATGATATAGTGAATTTTTATTTGATACTTTATTTAGTTAGATAATTAGTTAACTACAAGTGATTGTCCCTAAAGTCAAGTGTTTTTGGAAAATGAGGTATCGAGACCTTATTTTTGTAAACCGATCCCGTAAATATCTGAGAAACTATATAGGTGTATTGAAGTTTAGCCTGAAAATTTTAATGATTTGAGAGTTAATTAGGAAAAAAAGACTAAATCATAAAAGCTACAAAACTATTAGTTTTTATGAATTAAATGGGACTAAATGAATAAGTGGATGGTTTTAATTGGAAAATATGCCATAACTATTATTAATGGAAGGTAAATGGTGATTTTTAAGGTAAAATAATGTTTAAATTATAATAATTAAGTTAAGTAAAAATAAATAATATTAGTTAAAAATAAAAGAAGGACATCATCTTCATGTTTTTGTTTTCTCCCACTGAAAAAACCATGGAAGGAAAGCTTACAAAAATTTTAGAGTTCGGCCATTGCATGGTAAGGTTTTGGGGTTCCATTTCTTTTAATTTTTCTATTTTTGAGATTGTTACAACTATGTCCAGCTAACTCGTACATTCGTTTTCAAAATTTTTAAATATTTTAAAACTTACCATTGTTTAATTTTAGATGTTTTTGATAGAAATTGTTAGATTTGGAAGCTATGAAATGTTTAAGGACTATTTGATTAAGTAAATATTGTTAATTTTGTATTTAGGGGCTAAGTTGTTAAAATAGTAAAATTGTATAAAATTCTTGTGAAAATGTGTTAAATATGAGTTTTAGAAGGACTATATGAAGTTCAGCTAGTATGGTTTGGGATTAAATGCGTTTAATTTGAAACTTTTGGGTTTAGGGACTAAATTGAATAAAAGGTAAAAAACTAGGGTAAAAGTGTAAAATGTTGATAAAAGTCAAATATGTGACTTTAAGTGCTTTAAAGTATTTTAATTGGTTAATTGAATGAAAATATTATATTTTGATTAAGAAACGGATTAGTTGGTTGATAATTGCGGGAAAAGAAAAGTTGTCAAGTAGTTGTCATTGAAGTGTTCGTAGCTATTGTGGTTAGATAAGTTGGTAACTTAGTTAAATTAATTAGTTGCTCTTTTTTTTGGTATAATATCTATCTATCTATATATGTTGTGATTGAGTTCATTTACTGGTTAAATGGTAAATGATGAAATGGACTAAGTTGAAATGCTAATTAAATTAAAGGTTATGTTTGAAAATGTGGTTAAATAATGTGAATATGACTAAATGATATAGATACGAAACATGACCCATATAAACCTTGTGAATGCTTAGGATACAAATGACATGTCATTAGGGGTTGTTTAAAGTTTTGTATGTTAGTCTTAGATGTCCTACCGATGGCTAGGGTCTTGTAATTGTTGTGGATTCTCCACAGCTTGTTTGAGAAGCTTCATGTAGCCTAACATCCTGACCCATAACTCATATGAGTAGACCCATTTCACAGCTTATGTGAGCATTTACAATTATAGTACAAATACAGTTACAGTCAAACTTTGTATGAGCATTGTTCCTAAGTATCTGATATTATTTCATTTGGTTCATTGAGTGTTAAATGTATAAAATAGAATGGTTATAAGCAATTAGACATTGAATGGAGAAATTGATATGAATTATTAAAACAAAATGTGATATACAAAATGATTATGTGCTAAATGTGTAAAATGAAATGGTTATATGAAATAGATATATGGAATGGTAAATGAATCAGTTATATGGAAATAGATATACGAAATGATTATATGAATCGATTATATGAAAATAGTTGTATTAAGTATTTATATGAAATGTTATATTGATAGGTTTGTAGAAAGCGACAATTGAAATGACTACTCGAAATGCTAAATGAATAGATGTGGAATGAATTATATATCAAATGTGTTTATTTGTACATGTTTTATGCCATGATAAAGTTATAAGTTTTGTATATGTGAAATTTAACCTTGTAAGACTTGTGATATGTATAGGTTAATAATGAACTCATGACCTTACTTATGAATTTAATTACAAAATATTTAAGTTACAGCCTTTACGGTTAGTTAAAGTTTAAGTTTAATATGAACTTACTAAGCAAAGATTTGCATAGATCCATTGTATTTGATTACTTGTAGATCATTGAAATTTTATGTCAGTTGGAAGTTCAAGTCAGAGCTCACGCTATTCGTTCAACTATTTAGTATAAATTGTGATTATTTTGACTTAGGTTATAAGTGGCATGTATTAGGAGTTTTAACGTTTACTCGCTCATAATTTTTTTGTTTTATGCTTTAGTTATGTAATGTTGTGAAAGTGTTTCTTATTTGGTACTTTTCGTATAGTCTTGTTCATGTATGCATGATAACTCTTGAAACGAGTTATATTTCAAGCCCTTAGACTTAGTTAATTGTTTGTACTTAAGTGTATTTAGTTGCATTTTAAGATATTGCATTGGCACTTTTAAAGCATTGCATTAAAGAGCTTGGATTGTGCTTAATTGTGATTACATGTTGCTTTTAACCGTTTGTTGGAGGGATTTGTTTGGAGATTGTTTGGAAGGTGTAGAGTGTAGAGTAAAGGTTGATAGTTTGTCATAGCAAAGTATAGACAGTTTGCCAAGATAAATGTTGTGGCAATACCGAGAAGACTCCTAGTCAACGTTTAACGCGTACCACTCTTGGTCCACATATATATCTACCTAGCAATTAGAGGAAGGATCGTGGGCTGATGGACCTACCCCAGAAGGTGAAACTTATAAAATCCAACCAAAGAACTCTAATTGGGAGATCAGCCTTTTAAATGAAACAAAGCAACCTTGAGCAACAAAGAAAACAAACTGGGATAGGAGCCTTGGATGAAACAAAAAATATCGGGTAGGGGCCAAGAACAAGGGAGACAGAAGAAGGAGAAAATGACTACAATCATCTTTAGCAACTGCAAGACATTACAGTGCCTTTGTTGAGAGCTGTATAGGCGAAAGTTGTCATCTCAGAATTCCTCATTCATTTCTTATCGTGCTTTTCTTTAAATCTTATAAATTATTGATGAAGTTGGTTATTATATTAAACTAAAACTTGATTTCCTCAACCATGAGCTAAATATTTTATGCTTGGGATTACTTTGATGAAACCTTTATTTCTATTAATGTTTAAAGTTTAAGTTTGGTTTGTTCTACTATTTTATTCAATGGTATTTCATGTTATGTGCAGGTTGTATATTGATGAATGTGCAACAGGTTTACAAGGATAACTTAATTTTGATAGGGTTAGGTTAACTGGATAGGAGTTGGATAATATGAGTGAATGATTAATCACTTATTCGTAGCAACATCTAGACATAGAACCTTGCCTTGTACGAAAGAAGATAAGAAATATTAGTGGTAGCCAAACTCAAAGCCTATAGAAATATAGTGCCTTAGGTGAGGTAACCCAAGGTCTTGCTGTCTGGAGAAGCAGACTACTGTAGAAACCTATTGAGCAGTAGAATATTCACGACTTTTCTATGGCATTAATAGGTAGTGAAGGTAGATTCATTAGTAATCCCAGTCGTACTCAACCCTTTTTTGTAGTGATTTTGCCGTGGCATTCTTGTTCTGTTTACTTGTTTTGTTTTGTACATTTTATAAATTATCATTCTCTCATTTTGTCAATGCATTCTTAGTCTTATTTTGCTTTAGCATTAATCAAACTTAACTATAATAACTTGACCAAATTATACCTATCTAATCCTGATGGTGATGATCTCACTCATCACTTTATTACTTGTTTGACGTGTACACTTGCATGACTTGCATATCAATTATGCAACCAACATGTAACACCCCTAACCTGTCTCCATCGCTAGGTTAGGATTACAAAAAATTATCGTAAAATCAGAAACATTTAAACATTTAAACATTTAATAATTTAAATCATATCATAAATCATTCATACACATGCATACTGTCCCTAAATCGAGCCCTCGAGGCCTTAAAAATAGCTTAAAAATTTTAGGAAAAAGATACAAAATTTGCAAAACCGGGGTCACACGACCTTGTGACTCACACGACTGAGACACATGCCCGTGTCCTAGGTTGTGTAACCTTCGAACCAGGGACACACGGTCGTGTCACACACCTGTGTGCTAGGCTATGTAACTCACTTACTTGGAACCTTAAGAAATTATTAGATGACACACGGTCGTGTCGCTAGGCCGTGTACCTCACACAGTTGAGTCACACGTCCATGTCTCAAGCCGTGTGAACCCAATTTTCACCTGAATCAAGCCATTTGATAACCTAATCATGCATAAACATTCAACCGATTTGTGCACACTTAAAAAGGAACCTAATCATCAACCAAAATACATCAAAATGCCATTTCAAGATTCTACTTCAACTAACCAATATGCCATTCAAAGGCACCTCAATTATAAGAATACAACATTTACCAAAACATGTAAACATTACCTAATTCCATGCATAAAGACTTCACTCTATTATGTGCTTAAAACATATCATAATTGACCATTTCAAACCAATATATTATACCAAAAGGATTTACCTAAACAAGCATTATAAGGTCATTAACCATATATAAACATCAAGGTACAAACATACCAAATTACCATTTACATAATCATCCTATACATGTTAATATTGAAATTTCCATACATACTAATCTAGTTCAAATATGAACTAAAACATGTCACAAATAACCATTTTCAAACCATCAACAACATGCCAAGAGAGCTTAAAAAATAAGCACTTTAAAGCTACCAAAACAACCTAACTTGGTAAGGCATCAAGTGTACCAAATCAACACAACTTTCCAAAGCTTATACAAGCCAAAACACCATTACCACATACATCATAATACCATTACAAATCACCACATACATGTCATTATAAACCTTAGCCAATTTACTCAAAAACTATCAAATTATCCACTGGATAGTGTGATAGATCTCCGACGAGCTTCCAACCGGTCGAGCTTCCAATAATCTATAAAACAAAGGAAAAACAACTACGTAAGCAATGAATGCTTAGTAAGCTCATATAAAATTAAAACGTAACTTCCCATTTCAATAATGAAATTTATAGAATAATTATAAACCTTTACCAATGCCATAAGCTTAATGAAAGCCTATATAACACCATCAAACTCACAAGTTATCATACTTGTTCATGATACATATGAAATTAACCATATATATATAAACATAACACTTAATTCATCATTGTTAACATACAATCATATTTCATTCCATTTGCTTACTTACTGTTTCCAATACCAAGAGTTTAATATAAGCCTATTCAAGCTTCATTAAGCTCACATGTTAGTAGCTTCATTGACAAATCATATAAACTCATTTAAACATAAATAGATTTTATAAGATACATTACATACGCATCAAACCTTTCATAAAGTCACTATTCCATTATTTTTCTTACCCATTGAACCATCTAGAATTACATCGGATACTTGGGAAAGCTCACACGAAGTGTGCCTTTACATATAACCGTAACCTTTCCTTTACATCAATGCTCACACGAGCTGTGAGATGGGCCTGCTCACACGAGCTGTGGGTCAAAATGTAAGCTACACGATGCTACTCACACGAGCTGTGGAGAATCCACAACAAATGCAGGACCTCAGCCATCGGTAGGACATTCAAGACCAGCACCCGAAACATGAAATCCCTAATGACTTATCATTTGTATCCTAAGAATTCTTAAGGTTCAAGCAGGACTTTATATCCGTAAATTCATCATAGCTTTGATACATTTATATTTTGATTCATTTACATCAAACAATATAATAAACATTCAATTTAACAACATTTAAGTGATTATAGTTCATACGAACTTACTTGACTAAATTGCAAGAATGACTAAGTTTAGGGGCTAGTTGGTAATTTTCTCTTCTCCTCGATTTTCCACTTGTTCTTGATCTAAAATAATAATTCCAACAAAAAAATCAATTTATATTATGCAATTAATTCCTTTTTAAAATTTTACAAAATTACCCATAACATTTTACTTTTATACAATTTAGTCTTTAAGCCTAAAACATGCAAATTAACCATTTTTATTCAATTAACCCTATTCCAACATTTAAAATAATTAATTTAGCTTATAACCCATAATAATGAAAATTTAAAAAATTTCCCTCAAAGTTTACCCTTTTTGCAATTTAGTCCTTAAACATGAAACTTGCAATTTCATCATTTTTAATCATAAATCATGCTAGCTAATTTTTACCCAATATGACTAAAACCCATATTTATCCACAATTTACAATATTTTCCTTGAATTTTACCATTTTCATAAATAAGTCCCTAAACTTGAAAATTATAAAAAATTACTTAACAAAATACTTATATTTAATAATAAAGCTTAATAATCAATCATAAAATTTGAAGAACACTTCAAATCCATCCATGGTAAAATTCTAAACATTTAACAATTTAACAAATTGACCCTCGGGCTAGCTAGATTAAGCTCAATAATGGTAAAATTATAAACATTTAACGATTCTAAACATCGACATCAAAAACATAAAATTACTAGAAACAAATTAAAAATACATACCATGCAAGTATAATAGCTTTGACCGAAACTTAAAAAGCTCAACAATGGTGTTTCTTCACCTAACATTCGATGGGGGTTTGCAATAAAGATGATAACTCATTGTTATCTTTTGTTTATTTTCATTTATTTATAAATTTACCATTATAACCTTTACAATTTAACTAAAATTACTTAAATCTTCACCTTGAAACCGTCCACTATAATAAACAAGGTATATTTACCTTTTAAATCCCTTAATTCATTGTTCCTTAGCCAATTAGTACAAATAAACTAATAGCAATTAACTTTTATAATTTAGTCTTTTTCAATTAATTAACTATCTAAACATTAAAATTTCTTATCGAAACTTTAATATGACCTTAATAGCACTCTATGAACATTTAGTAAAATATTTCCTTCTCAGTTTATAAAAACGAGGTCCCGATACCTCATTTTCTAAAATCACTTGACTTTAGGGTCATACCACTTGAACCTAATTATTCATTCAAATAACATAAATTGCCAATTCAAAATTTATTTTAGTAACAGATTTGACTCGTAAATATTAAATAACAACATTTATGAACTTAATCGTCGGATTTGTGGCCCCGAAACCACTATTTTGACACCACTAAAAAATGGGTTGTTACACAACAAGATTTTATTGCCATTTTCGAGGATTGGCAATTGGTGAAATTTGATTTTGTTAATTTTATTTTGTTTCATTAGTTTTGTCTAACTTAGTTGTTACTTAAACTCTGCAGGTTTGTCATCAGTGCATGAGTGGAGGCATTCCTATTAACAAAGAGTACCCTTTTGACCCAGAGATCGAGAGAAATTTGCTAAGAATGAGAAGAGAATTATGTAATATGATTAGGGAAGGGAACAATCCTGCTCTAAATGATCAATTAAACCCTAATGGTTAGGATGTTAATCATCCTATTCATCATGTGATAGATGGTCGAGACGGACCAATTCGAGAGCACGTAGTACCCATTTTGGATGACCTAAATCCAGGGATAGCCAAATCACACATACAAGCTTAGCATTTTGAGTTGAAACCGATTATGTTTAAGATGTTGCGAATAGTTGGGTAGTTTAGTGGGTTGCCAATTGAAGATCCAAGACTGCATTTGAGACTTTTTCTAGAAGTTTGTGATTCGTTTCGACAACAGGGTATTTCTAAAGACGCACTGTTGGTCAAACTATTCCCATATTCCTTAAGAGATTGTGCAAGAGCGTGGCTTAATGCTTTGTAGTCGATAATAATGACATCATGGAGTGACCTATGCCAGAGGTTTTTGCTACAGCATAATCCACCAAACTTGAATGCCAGGCTCATAAATGACATAACATCTTTTCTGCAATTAGAGGATGAAACATTGTACGGAGCCTGGGAAAGATTTAAAGAATTGATTAGGAAATGTCCTATGCATGGTTTCCAACATTGGACTTAGATGGACATATTTTATAATGGGCTGAATGCACATACAAGGATGGTAGTCAATGCATTTGCCAATGGTACTTTGTTGGATAAATCCTAGAATGAAGCATATGAAATTTTGGAACATGTTGCCAGCAATGATTATCAGTATCCTACCACACGAGTTGGGACTGATAGGAGAGCTGCTGGCACCATTGGGCTTGAGGCAATCACTTCATTGATAGCCCAGGTATCTTTCTAGCTAATTTGATCAAGACAATGCAGAAGCCAGCTGCGGTCCAAAAGCTGAAACCAGCCAAGTCATCTTATGTTTATTGTGGTGAAGATCGCATGTTTGATAATTGTCCATCAAGCCCAGCATCTGTTTACTACATGGCTAGCTTCAACCAAAATAATAATCCCTATTCTAACACTTATAATCTCAGTTGGAAACAAGACCCAAACTTTGGTTTGAGTAATCAAGGTACTGGGAATTCAAACACTACTATTAGGCAGAATGCTGAGAGTGCATTGACTGGTTCTAATCAACTTATACTGTGACAAAATGTCCAACAAGGCTAGGCATCAACTTCATCATCTATTGAATCTATGCTGAAAGAATATATGGCTAAGAATGATGCCATGATTTAGAGTCAAGCCATATCCTTATGAGCCTTTGAGAATCAAATGGGGAAAATAGCAAATTCTTTAAGTTCAAGACCACAAGGAATTCTACCAAGTGATACCTAGAATACAAGATCACAAAGGAAAGTGTAACAGCCCTAACTCTTATCCTTTGTCAGAACAGGGTTACGGAGCATTACTAGAGTTTACAATTCCAACAGACAGAAATTTCAAACATTTCATATATAGCAATAAACATATTAAAACCAAGTCAAAACATACTTATTGTCCCACATACGAGCCCTCGAGGCCTTAAATATGCGTTAGAAACAAGTCGAGACTAAATCAGAAACTTAGAGAAATTTTCAGATAATAGTGAAAATTTCAACACGGCAGAGGTCATATGGTTGTGTAACTTACACGGCCAAGGGACACACCCGTGTCTTAGGCCGTGTAGGCATTCAAAATAGGGACACACGGTCGTGTCCCAACTCGTGTTCGTCCATGTGTAACTCACTGACTTGGGTCACACAGCCAAGTCATATGCTCATGTGCCAGGCCATGTACCCTTCAAAGTAACCCCACACGCCCGTGTGCTAGGCCATGTAATAGCTTGACTTGTAACCCTTTGAAAGCTATAGGGGACACACAGCCGTGTTACCTGGCCGTGTATCGTACACGGATGAGACACACGCCCGTGTCTCTGCTCGTGTAGATGAAAGTAGGCCATTTTAAAAGCCATTTTTCTCACCCAATTTGGCATGTACCTACAACCACAAATGCACATATACACCAGCATAATGAGGCACAAAAACCATGCATATTCTAGCCTTATATAAATGGTATTGTCACATACAACCAATATACCCTTAGGCACCTCAAATGACAATAAATAAACATGTATAACTATGTATTCATTTTTGCCAATTAATCAACTAACTTATAGGCATGTTTGCCTTAATACATAACATGGAACTTGCTTCCCAAAATATACCAAATGATACTAATCATGCCATTCAACCACTAGCATCTAAAATCATATAAACCATTCAAACCAAGTTCCATTTCACAATAATTCTAAACATCAACCATTAGAAAGCTAATATTTACATGTCATATACTAAACTCATTCCATAATCAAATTGCGAAAACAAAAGCCAAACAGATGGTCATTTAACAACCCAAAATACATGACCACATTAGCCAAAATACCTATACATGCCATTATAACCAAAATTAAACAATTGAAAGTACCAAAATAGTAGATGGATAGTGTGATATAGCTCCGACAAGCTTCCAACCCGAACGAGCTTCCGATTCACTGTAAAACATGAAAAATAACAATGAGTAAGCATTTAAGCTTAGTAAGTTCGTATAACATAGAATATAACTTACCATTTAGTCATATAATAGATAAGTAAACAAGCATATCCCAACACAATTTGGCCAAATGCCTAAGCAAATATACATATAATTACATATATAAGCCAATAAACTCAGATGAACATAACCATTGATCAAGTTCCATATACATGTATCAACCAATTCAAGTTTCCATATACCATATAACAACATTTCTATGTAATTCACATGTATACCTGTAATAGTTCATATCGAACTCTTAATATTTCGTACCAAAACATTTCTTGTTGACTCATTTAGAATACTGTTGGATACCAGGGATAGCTCACATACTGTGCTATCTCATATAACTATAACCTGTCAATTCATGTACATGTATGCTCATACAAGCTATTAATTGATATGCTCACTCGAGTTGTAGATCGGTTTGCTCTCACGAGCTATAAATCGGTACACTCATACGAGTTGCCGGTCAGAACTTAGCAACATGGTGATGCTCACACAAGGTATGGAGTATTTGCAACACATGCAGGACGTCAGCTATCGGAAGGACATTCAGGACCAGTACTCAAATCATGTAACCCTAAGGACATGCCATTTGTATCTTACGGATTCCTAAGGTTCAAACGGGACTCGGTAATCATCGTACGTCGTTGGATATGCACTTGGTAATTATGTATGACAATTCATAACATATATATAATTCAATTAAAAACATATAAACACAATTTAATTACACGAACTTATCTCGACAAGTATATATAGATACGGAGGCAATTAATCCAAGATTTTCCCTTTGCCCCGATCTAATTCCGTACGAGATCTGTCTTGATCTATATGGATAAATTTAACTCAATTAAATATATTTTTATTCAATTAAACCCAATCATATTTTGGAAAATTACCATTTTGCCCTTATACTTTTAACTTCTTTGCAAATTAGTCCTTAGGCTCAAAAAAAAATTCATACAATTTTACCCTTACCTAAGCCTAGTCGAATATTTTATACACTTATAGCAGCCCACACATTTCACTAATTCACAAATTATACCATGTAATATTTACTATTTTTCAATTTAGTCCCTATTTGACAATTTCATCAAAAATCCTTTTATAAAAGTTGTTTATCTAACAACAATCATCCATTTTCTATCATCAAACTTCAAAAATCATGTACATTATCAATGGCATAACCCTAATAGTTTAAAATTTTCACAAATTAGTCCCTGGTCTAGCTAGGTTAAGCTACAACGATCCCAAAAATATAGAAATTATCAAAAACGGGACAAAAACACATACCTAATTAATGAAATAAGGATGGACAAATGTAGCTTCAACAATGGCTACTCCTTTATTCTATTTTCAGTTGAAGATAGAAATGAAAGATGAAAGCTTTATTTGTTTTATTATTTTATCATTTAATTAAATATTTACTTATTTAACCTTTAAAATTAATCAAATTTACACAAATTCCAAGCCATGCACATCCACTATCAACTCTAATGGTCTAATTACCATACAAGAACTTCCACTTAAAAGTTCTATAGCTATTTAATACCTTTAGCTATTAGAACTCAACTTTTCCACTTTACGCAATTTAGTCCTTTTTATCAAATTGAGCATGTAAACGGTAAAATTTCTTATCGAAATTTTTGTACGGTACTACTATCATGCTATAGGAAATAAAATAATAATAAAATAAAATTTTTGACTTTAGATTTATGGTCTCAAAAACACTATTCTATTTCATTGAAAACGACTGTTACAGAAAGAGCATTGCAAGGCAATAACTCTTAGAAGTGGGATTTAACTGGATGAAGTTGTTAAAGATGCAACTGTAGAAATAAAAAACTCAGATCTCAACCATGGAAAAATATCAGAACAACTTGAAAAGGCTAAACAGAGCACTACTGAAGCAAAATCAAGTAATTTTGCCGACAGAATTGCCACATCAAAACAATTCCAACAACCTGAAGGTCGATCACCTCTACGTTTTCCTCAGTGCTTCCACACCCGTAAACAAGATTATTAGTTTAAAAGATTTCTAGATGTCCTTAAGCAACTTCACATCAACATACCTTTAGTAGAAGGTTCGGAGAAAATGCCCAAATTATGTGAAATCGATGAAAGATATATTGTCAAAGAAGTGAAGATTGGGATAATTCAAAATGGTTGCTCTCACTAAAGGGTGCACGACTATGTTAACAAATAAATTACCTCAAAAGTTGAAAGACCTAGAGAGTTTTACTATCCCATGCTCAATTGGAAATCATTATGTTGGGAAGGCACTGTGTGATTTAGGAGAAAATATCAACTTAATGCCCATGTCCGTATTTAGGAAGTTGGGAATTGGAAAATTAGGACCTATTATAGTAATGTTGCAGTTAGCTGATTGATCCTATACACATCCGGAAGGTAAAACTGAAAACATATTGGTAAGAGTAGATAAGTTCATTTTTCTAGACGACTTCATTATTTTAGAATGTATAGTTGACAAAGATGTGCCAATTATTCTTGGAAGACCTTTTCTTGCTACAGGCAGAACTTTGATTGATGTGCAAAAGGGTGAACTGACCATGAAGGTAAATGATTAGCAGATCACTTTCAACGTATTTGATGCCCTGAAATGTGCTAATGAGAGTGAAGATTGTCATGCCATTGGTTTGCTAGAAACAACAGTGGAAGAAGAGTTTGTAAAATTTTACCATGGCAATTCAGATAGTGATACAAATTTGATTGAGCTAAATGAAACAGAATTTTGGAGAATTCAATGAGTTCATAGAGGCAAGTTATATTGTGGATAGACCAGGGAAAAATTTTGAGCCCTTGGACTTATCGGTTTGCACCTTCAATCCTCCTAAATCATCTATAGAGGAGCCTCCCACATTAGATTTGAAACCTTTCCCGTTGTATTTGAAATATGCTTATTTGGGTGAAACTACACTTTGTCGATAGTTATTTTTGTGAAGTTAACACTCAATCAAGAGGTAAAGTTGTTGGAAGTTCTCTAGAGATCTAAAAAGGTATTAGGATGGACAATTGTCAACATCAAAGGAATCAGTACTGCTATATGCATGCATAAAATTTTATTGGAGGATTACCATGTCAATTGTACTGAACAACAGAGAAGGTTGAATCCTATCATGAAGGAAGTTGTTAAGAAAGAGATAATCAAATGGCTTGATGCAGGTATTATCTACCCTATCTTGGATAGCTCTTTGGTGAGTCCTGTACAGTGTGTGCCCAAGAAGAGAGGTGTCACAATGGTCAGTAATGATAACAGTGAGCTCATACCAACTCACACTATCACAGGATGGAGAGTATGCATGGATTATCACAAGCTTAATAAGGCAACTTGGAAGGATCACTTTCCCTTGTCTTTTATTGACCAAATGTTGGACAAATTAGCTGGGAAGGCCTTCTACTACTTCTTGGATAGATATTTGGGGGTATAATCAAATTGTTATAGCTTCTAGTGACCAAGAGAAGACAACTTTCACCTGTCTATATGGTACTTTTGTATTTAGAAGAATGTCATTCAGTTTATGTAATGCCCCATCAACATTTCAGCGTTGTATGATGGCAACAATTTTTAACATGGTAGAATTTTTTCTCAAAGTCTTTATGGATGGTTTCTCTATCTTTGGGAATAATTTTGAAGGTTGTTTGAAAAATTTGGAATTGGTTCTTTGTCGATGTGAAGAAACAAGTCTTGTCTTGAATTGAGAAAAATGGCATTTCATGGTCTGCGAAGGCATTGATCTAGGGCATAAGGTATCGTAGCAAGAAATTGAAGTTGACGAGGCAAAAATTGATGTGATAGAAAAATTGCCAACTCCCTCCTACCTGTTTCAAGGGCATTAGAAGTTTCTTAGGCCATGTAGGTTTTTATAGGAGATTCATTAAGGACTTCTAAAAGATAGTTAAACCCCTGTGTGCTTTGTTGGAGCATAATAAACCTTTCATCTTTGATGAACCTTGTATGTTCATTTTCGAGGAGTTAAAAAAGCGACTGGTGGCTGCATCAATTGTAATAGCTCCTGAATGGACAATACCATTCAAGCTCATGTGTGATGCTAATGATTATGCCATGGGAGTAGCATTAGGGTATAGGAAAGACAAGATATTTTATATAATTTATTATGCAAGTCGAACCCTGACTGATGCACAACTTAATTACACCACCACTGAAAAGGAATTATTGGCTATGGTATTTGAATTTGATAAATTTTGGTTATATTTAGTTGGTACCAAAGTCATGGTTTACACAAATTATTCTACCATTAAGAATTTGGTGACCAAGAAAGATTCAAAGCCCAGACTGATTTGATGGATACTCTTGCTGTAAGAGTTTAATTGGTAGATTCGAGATAGAAAGGAAATAAAAATAAAGTGACAGATCATCTATCAAGATTAGATGTTGGCAATGAAGACAACAATATCAAGCTTATTAAAGAATACTTCCTAAATGAGCAGTTTTTAATTGCCATGGCATTGCCTTGGTATGTCGATATTGTAAACTTTTTAGTCAGTGGACTGTTGCCACCTGATCTAAATAGCCAGGGAAAATGGAAATTCTTACATGA
Organism: Gossypium schwendimanii; assembly: GCA_013677275.1. Lineage (NCBI taxonomy): Eukaryota > Viridiplantae > Streptophyta > Magnoliopsida > Malvales > Malvaceae > Gossypium > Gossypium schwendimanii. The sequence goes on from CM025248.1 coordinate 19,595,071, forward strand.
TGCAATATTCTACTACTGGGATGAACCTTTTTTATATAAGTAGTGTGCTGATCAAATAATTCAAAAATGTATTCTTGAGGAAGAGATGAAAATGTATTACAAAATTGTCATTCAGCCCCGTATAAAAGGCATTTTGGAGGAGTAAGAATAGCATCAAAGGTATTGCAGTCTGGATTCTATTGGCTGAATTTGTTCAAAGATGCCCATGAATTTTATAAGACATGCGATCATTGTCAAAGAAAAGGCAACCTATCAAGGAGACACGAAATGCCGCTGCAAAATATTCTGGAAATCAAGGTGTTTGATGTTTAGAGGATAGACTTTATGGGTCCATTGTCACCTTCGTTCAACAACTTATACATACTTGTGGCAGTAGATTATGTCTTCAAATGGGTGCAAGCCATAGCTCTACCTACCAATGATGCCAAGTTAGTGATGAAGTTCTTGCACAAGAACATATTCATGAGATTCGGTATGCCTCGAGCCATCATCAATGATGAGAGGTCCTACTTTGATAACAAGCTAGTTGCCAACACTTTGCAAAGGTATGAAGTAAAACAAAAGATTGCCATGGCATATCATCCACAAATGAACGGACAAGCTAAAATTTCCAACAAGGAAATTAAGAAAAATTTAGAGAAGGTTATTAATCCAAATCGTAAGGATGGGTCCTTAAGATTAGACAAAGCCTTATGGGCATATCACACTTCTTCCAAAACTTCGTTAGGAATGTCACCATTCAAGCTCGTCTATGAAAAACCTTGCCATTTGCTAGTTGAGTTAGAGCACAGGGCATAGTAGGCTATAAAACAATTTAACATAGATTGGAAAGCTACTGGCAATAGAAGATTGCTTGAGTTAAATGAGATGGAAGAATTCAGGGCACAAGGATATGGGGATGCTAAACTTTATAAGGAGAAGACCAAGTGTTGGCATGATAAGAGAGTTATGCCATTACAGTTTGAACCAGGACAACTAGTGTTGTTATTCAAGTCATGGTTGAAACTGTTTCCTGGCAAATTGAAATCCTGCTGGTCAGGTCCCTTTGAAATAGCTAAAGTATGCCCTCATGGAGCAGTTGACGTGAAGTATATGCAGATGGGGGTCACATTTAAAGTTAATGAACAATGTTTAAAGCACTATTAGGGTGCTCATATGGATCAGGACAAACAATCCATTGACCTTTGAGATGTTTAACCTCAGCATCTCGATATTTATTTTATTTTATTCCTGCAATTTTTAAGTTTCTCCTAGTTATTACATTTATGTTTTTTTAATTTAATCATTTTTGTTTACTTTGTAATGCAGATATTATTTAGGAAGAAGCGAAAGGATGAACATAATAGAAAGTAGTGCCACGATAACAGTTGCATAGCTCTTGAGAAATGAGATAATTAGGAGGTATGGACTATCCTAATTTTTGAAGGAAGTTGAGAGGTTGGGGCCTATTTTCGGCAGTTAGGCCTAATGGAAATATCCCCAAAACATTTGGCCTCAATTTTTTTACTTCCCTCTAATTCCCATTATACGCCTATCCAATCACCCACGTCAAGCTATAATTACCTCCTACAGTACCACCTCTACCTTTACCTTTGCCCTAATTCCTTTTCTTCTCCTAAAAAATTACCCTAACCCTTATGTCCCTCAAAACTATTCGTTGACCCTTAAGAATCTAATAACCTTCCCCTTTTTCCTCTCAATCGACGATTTCCCTCACCTAAGCCTCAACAATGACTAGAACACTTACCCCCCAAGTAGTCGTTGTGTCACTGTGAACATTCTTCAATGCTACAGAAAATGATAATTATAAAAATAATATATCAAAGAGGTTGTTTTGCCTTGAAAAATGTTTTCTTTTCAGCAATGAACCTTTTATAGGGTATGATGCTTCTATCTCATCCATGGTGGAAAAATACGATTGGTAGATATTTTGCCTGCATCCCGAGGACATTTTGAACAAGCTTGTTCATGAATTTTACACTAGCATCACCTCACCGAACAATGCTTTTACCTATGTTAGAGGGGTGTCTATTTTGTTTGATCAAGATAGCAGCAATGCCTAATTTGGGCTCACAGCCGTACAAGATGAGCATTCTCAGTTTACTGCAACCATCACCTTAGATGGGTTTAACCAAGTCCTCAAAAACCTTTGCATTGAAGGAACCCGGTGGACTGTATCTCGATAGAACTACTACATAGTTGACAGGGCATCACTAAAGCCCAATTGTGGAGTCTGGTACCACTTCTTGAATATGCGACTAATCCTCTCTACCCATAACTCTATAGTATCCAAGGAGCAGATGTTGCTACTACACTTTGTAATGACAAGACAATAAATTAATATGGGCAAGATAATCTTCAATGAAGTTTACTGTTGTGTACAGAAAAATATGGGGAGTCTCAACTTCTCGTCACTAGTCACTGCACTCTACCAGCGCGTCAACATCTCAGTGCTGCCCAACGAGGATGTAACCCCAAATAATGAGGCAATAACAAGGGTGATTATGGCTAAGATATCTGGAGAGGAATTGTCACGATAATAATTACATGGCTAAGCATCTACATCTTCCACGTAGACTTTTACCGTGGAAAAACCTTTTACCTCCAACAATACATTTGAACAGCAAGTGATCAATTCACTTGACCGGTTGCAGAAGCAGCTCATTCTTTTCGAGACTCAGCAACATCGAATTACTACAGACATAGAAAAGGCACAAGAAAGAATGGTCATTTTCTAGGCCTATGTGGAGAAGTGAGATGTTCCCCTAAAGAGGTCCCTTCAGAAGAATTTTACCAAGCCCATGCCTGCATTCCCTGAATTCCTTAAAGAACTGCAAGCATCTGTCAAGGAAGGAACGGGCGAAGCAAAGCCAATCGAGGCAGAGCCTGTATGCACTAAATCCACAGTTGTAAAAAATAAAACGTACCTAAAGAAGAAGCCACCAATATTGAATCGGTTAATATAGAGACCGATCAAGAGGGGACAGAAGAAGCAACCTTGACACCTGCACCATTGGAGGACAGTACTAGAGCTATCCTACCTACGCAACTGAAGCAACGTCTGCACAAGATAACAAAATCCATCGATCATTATTGAGATCATCGAGTCCAATACAGAAGAGGAGGACGTTCCATGCTATTCGCTGAAAAGGAAGATGCATTTTAAGCATTTGGCACATAAGTCTACCCGCAGACATTAAAGCAACAATAACAAAACTCCAAGCCAGGGGAGTTCTCTTCCCTTTATTGCATCATGCATTCATATTTTGGTATGACATTTTATGTGTAAATATATTCATTTTACCATATCATTGCATTCATATACATGTATATTAATGCATTGAGGACAATGTATCCCTTAGATTTGGGGTGTGTTGGGAATTTAGGATGCATTATGTATTTAGTCAAGCATATTCATTTTGCCATGACACATGTAATTGCAAAGGCATGGTTAGACTACCATGAGTGTATTTTTTTACCTATAATGTTCGATGATAAGCTTAATTCTTCAATAAACCTAGAAAGATGTGACAATGGATTAGGCGAATTTCACTTAGGATAATTTACCTAAGAATCGACCCCTAAAAATGAGATGTCCTAACTTCAATTACAATTGGACTATAATGTGTTTCTTTTAGAGATTCTTGAAGCTAAAATTAGTAAAATTGTGAGGGAAATACTCAAACAATTAATAAGTGGTGAAGCTTAAGGAAAACCAAAGAAATGTCATAAAACACTCCAATGTTTAGAATTACCAAATAGATCAGCGACACTTTGTTTGCTCCATCATGTTGGTTAGAAAAGCAAGATAGACAATAGTATGAAATATAGAAAAAGAAATTTAGGAGCACTCCATTGTAGTAATAGGACGAGTAGCTAAAGAGGTAGTTGTTTGCTCTATCCATATTCTTAGTAAAAAAATCTTAGCTTCATGAGTGAGTTCCATTCAAATCATGACATGATTGAGTATTTGACAATTTGGTGCATGCTCTATAGTGATTATTGAGTCAAAGAATCATGTGATGAGCTGAGCCCCCTTACTGTTCTAAAAAAATGCTAAAGTTAAAAGGAAAATTGAGTTTAGGTAAAAGATTAAATAAGTAAATTAGGAGACACTTGTTATAGTGAAAAACGTACACATGAGCACTTAGGAATTTTGTTTTTAGGACAATATTTTCTGCACTACCTTTGCTAAAAAAACTTATGAAACTTGAACAAATTTTTAGACATAGAAGATTGCTGAGAACTGAAGTATAAAATACTATCTAAATGGTCTGGCAATACAATGTGGTTATGCTTGCTGTGGCAATTTTCGTGTTCATGTATTCATGCATACTTTGCTTAAGGGTAAGCAATGATTGTGGTTTGGGGGTGCGATAACTCTTGAAATGATTTATATTTCATGCCCTTAGACTTAGTTAATTACTTGTACTTAAGCATTGTTAGTTGCATTTTAGGATATTGCATTAGCACTTTTAAAGCATTACATTAAAGAGCTTGGATTGCGCTTAATTTTGATTACATGTTACTTTTAACCGCTTGTGGGAGGGATTTGTTTGGCAATGATTTGGTAGGTTTATAGTGTAGAGCAAAGGTTGGCGATTTGTCGTAGCAAAGTATGGATAGTTTGCCAACATAAATGTTGTGGCAATACCAGGAAGACGCCTAGTCAGCACTTAACACATACCACTCTTGGTCTACATATATATCTACTTGGCAATTAGAGGAAGGATGTGGGTTGATGGACCTACCCTAGAAGGTGAAACTTTTAAAAGCCAAGCTGGGAACTCTAATTGGGAGAGCAGCCTTTTAAACTAAATAGAGCAACCTTGAGCAGCAGAGAAAATAGACTAGGACAACAACCTTGGATGAAACAAAAAATATTAGGTAGAAGCCAAGAACAAGGGCGGCAGAAGAAGGAGAAAATGACTACAATCATCTTTGGCAACTGTAAGACATTGCGCTGTTTGTGTTGAGAGCTGGATAGGAGAAAGTTGTCATATAAAAATTCCTCCTTCATTTCTTCTCGTGTTTTTCTTTAAAGCTTATCAGTTACTGATGATGTTGGTTATTATATTAAACTTAAACTTGATTGGCCCAACCATAAGCTAAATCTCTTATGCCTGGGATTACTTTGTTGAAACATTTATTCCTATTAATGTTTAAAGTTTAAGTTTTGTTTATTCTAATATTTTATTCAATGGTATTTCATGTTATGTGCAGGCTGTATATTGACGAATGTGCAACATGTTTTCAAGGAGAACTTAATTTTGATAAAGTTAGGTTAACTGGATAGGAGTTGGATAATATGAGAGAATGATTAATCAGTTATTTTTAGCAACCTCCAGACATAGAGCCTTTCCTCGTATGAAAAAAGATAGGAAATATTAGTGGTAGCCGAACTCAAGGCCTATAGACATATAGTGCCCTAGGGGAGGTAACCCAATGTCTTGTTCTCGAGAGAAGCGAACTACTGTAGAAACCTATCAAGTAGTAGAATATTCACAACTTTACTGTGGCATTAATAGGTAGTGAAGGTAGATTCATTAGTAATCCCAGCTGTCCTCAACCCTTTTTTGTAGTGATTTTGTTGTGGCATTCTTGTTCCATTTACTTCTTTTTTTTTTGCACATTTTATACATTATCCTTCTCTCATTTTGTCACTATATTCTTTTTCTTAATTTTCTTTAGCATTAATCAAACTTTTAGCATTAATCGAACTTAACTATAATAATTCAACCAAATTATACCTATCTAATCCCTATGGAGACGATCTCACTAATCACTTTATTACTTGTTCGGCATGTACACTTGCACGACTTGCATATTAATTGTGCAACCAACAATGCATAAGTGAGTTGAACCATGCCTTGTGAGATTGGTTTGAAATGTGGTAAGATGCTATGATATGGATGATAGTTACATGTTTATGATTAATAAATGTGAAATAGTTTTATCTTTGAATTGTAGTGCTAATGAGGGCATATTGGTTAAGCAGTTAGATTGAACGATATATGATGCATATTGACATCTTTTGGTATGTTTTATTGTGCTTTGAATAGGTGAATATAAATGGAAATAATATGGCTTGAACTTAAGAAATGGTAGTCGAAATATCTTGACTTTGAATTCATTTTTGGTGCACACGGCCTGGGACACGAGCTTTCACACAGCTATGTGCCATACACGATCACCCCACACGGCTGTGTGGTTTGTTTGATTTTAAATGTAGGACTTTTCACACGGTTTACGAATGTCACATGGGCGTGTGACCCCTATTTATAGTATTTTCCACATTTTTATATTTTGTTTTAGATTAGTCCTTACTTGTTTCTAAATTGATTTTTAGGTTCTGTAGACCTGATTTAAGTTCTTTTTTCTACCTGTATCCTATGAATAATGATTGGGTATTGATTTATGATGATTAAATTGAACTCTAAATTGTTTTGATTTATTATTGGACTTGTAAATTGCCATAGCATCCCATAACCTTAATGCAATGACAGAGACAAGTTAAGGGTGCTACATTTAGTGGTACCAGAGCTACAATTTAGTAAGTTTTCAGGCTGAACATAGCATGTACTGAGTCTAGTAATACATGTCATCTTATAACCTGTGATAGTGTGATATCTCTTATCTCAAATTGATTCTATTTTTCATATAGATAAAAGATGTCACCTAAATCCAATCAAATTAATTCCAATGAAGTAGAGACTAATGTTCAAGTCTTGATGCATGAGGCTGCTCATAGTGTCTCCATTTCTGAAGGCTAGAGAAGTGAGGCCCGTGGAGCCTTTATCCATATGATGTCAGAATAGTTTACCGACTTTATAAGAGCTAATTTTGTGGCTCAATAACCTCTACCCCCTTATCCTCAAAGTCCTATATGATTGAATACTCATAGAATTCCTATTAATAAATTTAGAAAGTATAGAGCTGAAGAATTTTGTGGTAAAGTGAATGATGATCCAACCAGAGCTGAGTACTGGTTAGAAAACACATAAAGGGTTTTGGATAAAATGTTGTGTTCTTCCGAAGACTATCTGAGGTAAGCCGTGTTATTGTTAAAAGAGGAGGCTTCTCAATAGTTGTCAACTTTAACTATTGTGGTATCGAAAGAACGGGTTAAATAGGATTTCTAACTAATTGAATTCCAAAAGAAAGATGTTAGCAAATGATGTTTATACAAGAAGAAAAAGGAATTTCATGAGTTAAAGCTAGGAAACAGATTAGTTGCTGAATACTAGTGAGAATTTGTTCAACTTAGTAAATATGATCATGAGATTATACCAACTGTGGAAGAAATGTGTATTCATTTTGAAGATGGAATGAACAAAAAGATCAACTTGTTTGTTAGTGTAAAGGAAATTCGTAAGTTCATAGTTTTATCCAGTTGTGCCCAACAAATGGAAGAAAATTATAATTACAAGAAACATAAAGAAATGAAAGCTTGTAACCTCAATAAATGTAACACACCCAGGATAGTTTCTACTCCCTTACAGAAGAAAATGAAAGAATTGAGTAGTCATTTTTAGTGTCATCAGGGTTGCCTGACAGAGATAAAATAAAATAAAGTAACGTGAGACCATCAGTGACTTTAGTAACCAGTGCGGGTAACGTGAGAAATGTAAATAGACTTGAATGTAGTCATTATGGATGGAATCATTCTGGGATATGTAGATTGAAATATGAATCATAATTTATATGTAGATCTTCGATTATTTCAAGAAAGATTTCCCAAGCTTAATTAAGTTAAATAAAGATCAGAATGCAAAACTTGTTGTTACGTCCACTAGAGGTAGACGACCAAGAAATAGTGGCACCGCTTGAGTCAGTAGAAGTAAAACCAAGGATACAATAGTTTGGTCTGAAGTTCAAGCTCTTGTCAAAACTTATGTGATTTGTGCACGTGAAGAAACCTCAGCTCTTGATGTTACTGCTGGTACATTTTCTATCTTGAATGTTATTGTGTATGCATTAATTGACTCTGGTTGACACATTTGTATATATGTACTACATTGATAACATAAAGAGTTTACTGATCGAGATGATTGATTATGTTACCAAAGTAATAAATCTTTAAGTTAAAGTGTCACAGTTGATATAGTTTACAAATAGTGTCTATTGAAAATTCAGGGTTACAGCTTTACTGCTGATTTGATGTTATTACCTTTTAATGAATTTGATGTTATCTAGGGAACGGATTAGCTGATTGTTCATGATGTAGTAGTGAATTTTCGTTAGAAATGAAATGATTTGAGATGTCAAAACAGACAATTGATCTCTATTGAACCTGCTACGACTAATTATGCTTCAAATATGATTTCAGCAATATTTGCACAGAAGTTGATCCGAAAAAGCTATAAAGCATTTTTTAGCTCATATTTTTAGATTTTAGAGAATCTGAATGAAAGTTGATCAGTTACTGATAGTTTACGAGTTTACAGATGGTTTTCCTGAAAAATTCTAAGGTTTACCACTAGAATGAAAAGTTGAGTTTGCTATAGAATTAATGTCTAGAACTGCTCCAATTTTTATTGTTCTATATAGAATGGATTCAACTAAAATAAAATAATTAAAAGCTCAGTTGAAAGAATTAATCGATAGAGGTTTTATCCAACCGAGTGTATCACCTTGAGGCACACTTATTCCGTTTGTAAAGAAAGAAAAATGGGTCGATGGGATTGTATATAGATTATCAATAGTTGAATAAAGTCACAAGAAAGAATAAATATGTATTGCCTCGTATTGAAGATCTATTCGATCAACTGAAAAGTGCTACAATGTTCTCGAAGATAGACCTTCGATTTGACTATTGTCAGTTACAAGTTACAGATATTGATGTGTCGAAAACAGTGTACAAAACCCGTTATGGATATTACGAGTTTTAGTGATGCATTTTGGATTAACTAATGCTCTTGCATCATTTATGGATTTGAGGAATCGGGGTTTTCAGCCACATTTTGACATGTTTGTTGTTATTTTATTGATGATATATTGATTTTTATAAAACTGATTCAGAGCATGCTCAGTATTTAAAATTTTGTATTATAGATAATTTATTAATAATTTCTCGATAATTGTATTGTCGATGATGAAGTTATTACAGGAAAAAGTTAAATTTGTTTGCTTAGATAAGTACTAGCGAAATCTTTACCAGTTGAAAACTTTATTTATAGAAGCTCCGGTATTGATTCAGTCTAAGTCCAGGAAGGAATTCTTTATTTATAGTAATGCTTCACTCAGATGATCTTAAATTATGTTGGTTTGATTATTACAGAATTGAGAGTTAAACCGTTAATTCTTCAGAGAATTTTTGAGATGTAAAGAAAAAGATTTGAATTTATTAGCTAAACTGTAATAGATTCAAAATGATCATATCACTAATTCTAGTATGGATTGTGATAATAGTCTACATTTCCAAAATCAAATATGTGTGCTGAATATTTCTAAGATTATATGAGACATCTTACAAAGGCTTACAGTAGTGTCTATTTGATTTAGTCAAGTAGTGAAAAAATGTGAAATGACTTGAGACAAAGTTACTAATGGCTCGGAATAAAACATGGAATTTTAGAGTTTGTACCAACATGCCTGATATGTCAATAGGTTAAATGTGAATATCAAGTTTTCTTTGAATTATTACGTTCTGTTATAATTTTTGATTGGATATTCAGAGAAGTCACAATGGATTCTATATCTGGACTATCTTTGATGCTGAGAAAGGGAGAATTGATCTGGGTTATTATCGTCATACTAATAAAATCGACTCATTTTATTTCGGTTAGAACATGTTACTCGCTTGAAAAGCTAGATAAGTTGTATGTATCCAAAATTCACGAAGCATTGTGCAGACAAACGGACAGTCAGAACAGTTAATTTAAATTCAAGAAAACATATTATAGTGATGTATCATCTAGTTCAATTACGCAAGAACAAGCTAGTTGGGACATATTTGACTTGGAGAATTGAAGAATCTATGAGAACATAGTAATCAAAACTATTATAAGGTGAGAAATTTCGAGGACAACAGCTACGATGAGTGAGTTCGCAAATATTATTATTTAATATTTATGAGTCAAGTATGGTGGCATAGTGAATTTTTATTTGATAATTTTATTTAGTTAGGTAATTAGTTAAGTACAAGTAGTTGTCCCTAAAGTCAAGTGGTTTTGGAGAATGAGGTATCAGGATCTCATTTCTGTAAACCAATCCCATAAATATTTAAAAAATATTTATGAAGTTTCAATACATGTGTATTGAAGTTTGGTCTAGAAATTTTAGTGATTTGAGAGTTAATTAAGAATAAAGGACTAAATCGTAAAAGCTGCAAAAGTTAACCGCTATTAGTTTTTAGGGATTAATAAGTAGGTGGTTTTAAATGGAAAATATGCCATAACTATTGTTAATGGATGATAAATGGTGATTTTTAATTTAAAATAGTGTTTAAATTATAATAATTCACTTAAATAAAAATAAAAAAAATATTAGTTAAAAATAAAACAAAGACATCATCTTCATGTTTTTGTTTTCTCCCACTGAAAACCACCATGGAAGGAAAGCTTACAAAAATTTTGGAGTTCAGCCATTGCATTGTAAGGTTTCAGGATTCCATTTCTTGTAATTTTTATGTTTTTTAAGATCGTTGTAATTAGGTCGTACCTTTGTTTTTAAAACTGTTAAAGATTTTAACACTTGCCATTGATGAATCTTAGATTTTTTTTATAGGAAATGTTAGATTTGGAAGCTATAAAATGTTTACGGGCTATTTTTTTAAGTAAATTTTGTTAATTTTGTGTTTAGGGAGTAATTTGTTAAAATAGTAAAATTGTATAAAAATCTTGTGAAAATGTGTTAAATATGAGTTGTACAAGGACTATATGATATTCGGTTGGTATGGTTTGGGATAAAATATGTTCAGTTTGAAAGTTTCGAGTTTAGTGACTAAATTAAATAAAAGGTAAAAGTTTAGGGTAAAAGTGTAAAATGTTAATAGATGGCCAAATATGTGAATTTAAGTGCTTTAAAGTATTTGAATTGGTTAATTGAATGAAATATTATATTTAGATCAAGAAACAAAACAATTGGTTGATAATTGTAGGAAAAGAAAAGTCTTCGAGTAGTCGTCATTGAAGTGTTTGTAGCTATTGTGATTAGGTAAGTTCATAACTTAGTTAGATTAATTAGTTGTTTTTTGATATAATATATATCTATATATGTTGTGATTGAGTTCATTTAATGGTTAACTGGTAAAAAATGAAATGGACTACGTTGAAATGCTAATGAAATTAAAGGTTTTGAAAATGGGAAACTATAAGGATGAATTCTTGTGATGAAATATTGTGTATATAACTAAATGATATAGATATGAACATGGCCCATATGAACCTCGTGAATGCTTAGGATACAAATGACATGTCATTAGGGGTTATTTAAAGTTTCGAGTGTTGGTCTTTAATGCCCTAACAATGGTTGGGATCCTGCATTTGTTGTAGATTCTCCACAGCTTGTGTGAGTAGCATCGTGTAGCCTAGCATCCCAGCCCACAACTCGTATGAACAGACTCATTTCATAGTTCCTGTGAGCATTTACAGTTACAGTATAGATACAGTTACAGTCACACTTTATGTGAGCATTGTTCCCGAGTATTCGATGTTATTTCATTTGGTTCATCGAGTGTTATATGTATAAAACGAAATGGCTATAATGAATGAGACATTGAATGGAGAAGTTAATATGAATTATTAAAACGAAATGTGATATACAAAATGATTATGTGCTAAATCTGTAAAATGAAATGGTTATATAAAACAGATATACGGAATGGTATATGAATTAGTTAGATGGAAACAAATATGAAAATGACTATAGGCCAAAGCTTCAAGCTTTTAAAAATGGTGGAAACAGGTGGAAGTGAGAAAAGAAATAAGATTATGGTGTTTTGTTCATGTTTTAACTAATATTATTATCATTTTTAACATTATTTTACTTATAATTTAAATAAAAAATACACAGAATAACCATCCACTATAACTAATAGGGATAATTGACTCGTAAAACCCTCCAATCATTATTTTATAATCATTTAGTATATATAAACTAATAGTGATTAAATTTTGCAGCTTTTACAATTTAGTCATTTTTCCTTAATTAACTAGTCAAACATCAAAATTATCGGTCCTAACTCTAATAGGACACCATAATAACCTCGTAAATATTAAATAAATAATATTTATAGACTCACTGGTCGAAATTGTGATATCAAAACCACTATTTCTAACACCATTAAAAATAGGTTGTTATAGACACTCCAGACAAAATGGGATCATCTAAACAAAATAGTGAGTAGTGTGTGTTTGGTTCTTTTCTATTTAAACCCATGCACAATAGGTTCTATTTTTTATTAATGAAGTAAATAAACTCACTAAGTTCATTCGAATTTATAAGGGTTTGACTTGTGATTGCAGGATTTGCGGGTTAAGGAACTCCAGGAGGGACCAAGCAAGATCGTGTGGGATCAAGGAGTTTCATTAGGAAGGTTTCATGCACATAGGGAGGGGGATACCTTTATAGACTCCGCAAATGAGACAAATATATTGTAACCAAATAGTTCTTTTAGAGTCCGAAGTTGAGACAAATAACTTTTATTTTAGATTTTATAATCTTTGTTGTATAGGTTTTTAAATAATTAGGTAATACAATTTGATATTAAAAATTAGTGAGTTCTAAGTAAGTGCAATTGTAACACCCTTTACCTGAGACCGTTGCCGGAGTCGAGCACGAGGCGTTATCTGACTTAACTTACTAGCTTGGAGCATAAAAAATTGCTTTTAAAATTAATTCACTCACGTTCCTTCAATATATCCAAAAAAAGAACCCTTGAGACCCTAAAACATGCAACAAAATGGTTCCGGTCCAAACCGGGAACATTAAAAATTTTCCAAATACTTAAACAAATTAAAATAAAATTTTTCACTATTCATAATAAAACTGTCCATCTGTGCAGTAGTCACTAATTTAATTATAACTCGAGTTATGAAACTCAAAATTTAGATCTATAAATTTTCCCTGAAACTATCCTCATATATCTTATTATCATAAAATTTCTAGAATTTTTGGTTTAGCCAAATAGTACAGTTTATTCTTTAAAGTCTCCCCTATTTCATTACTCAACAATTCTGACCCCTCTTCACTAAAAATAAATTATCTCATTGTACAAGCTTCATATGGTGCTTTTGCTTATTTTTATTCAAAATAGACTCACTAAGGAATCTAGAAATATAAATTATGACTCATAAATCTTTCTTTACATTTTTTAATGATTTTCTAAAGTCAGAATAGGGGACTTCATAAACCATTTTGACCCTGTCTCACTAAAATTCTAATATCTCATAATATATTATTTCTTTGCCTGCACTATTTCTTTCATGTGAAAATAGACTCGATAAGCTTTAATTATATCTCTCATTAATTCTCTAATTTTATTTCTACTATCCTTGGTGATTTTTCAAAATCACGTCAATGCTGCTGTTCCATTACAAATTTTTACTCTTTTATAATTTCTTTGTATTAACTATCATTTAGGCATACATAACA
>CM025248.1:19630655-19643696 GCA_013677275.1 Gossypium schwendimanii
TTTGATAAAAAGGACTAAATCGCGTAAAGTGAAAAAGTTGAGTTCTAATAGCTAAAGGTATTAAATAGCTATATAACTATAAAGTGAAGGTCCTTATATGGTAATTAGACCATTAGAGTTGATAGTGAATTTTAATGGTTTGGCATTAATGAAATTTGAATGAATTATTAAGGTTAATTTTGGAAATTAGTAATTAAAGTTATTATTAATTAAATAAATCAAACTATTATCATCCATTATCATCATCTTCCACCGAATTTGAAGAGAAAACCTAGCCATAGAAGCTTGAAGTTTCAGCAAGCTTATTTTGCTCAATTAGGTACGCATTTTTGTCCAATTTTTTTTATGATTTCTATTTTCGGGATCATTGTAGCTTAATCTAGCTAGCCCGGGGACTAATTTGTGAAATTGTTAAACTATTAGCATTTTACCATTGATCCATGTATATGAGTTTTGAAGTTTGATGTTAGAAATTGAATGGTTGTTGTTAGATAAACAACTTTTGTAAAGAGATTTTTGATGAAATTGTCAATTAGGGGTTAAATTAAAAAATGTGATAAATTCATGGTATAATTTGTGAATTTATGAAATATGTGGGCTGATATAAGTTTTTATAATAATCAGATAGGCTTGGGTAGGGGTAAAATTGCATGAATTTCATTTTTCGAGCCTAGGGATTAAATTGCAAGGAAATTAAAAGTATAGAGATAAAATGGTAATTTTTCCAAAAATATGTTTTGGATTAAATTGAATTAATTATATGTTGAATTGAATTAAATTTATTCGTATAGATCCAGTTAGACCTCGTACGAAGTTAGATTGGGGCAAAGAGAAAGTCTCAGATTAATCGCCTTCGTATCTACATATACTCGTCGAGGTAAGTTCGTGTAATTAAATCATTTTTATATGTTTTAATTGAAATATATATAATGTTATAAAATGTCCTACATAATTATCGAGCCCCGTTTGAACCATAGGAATCCGTAGGATACAATTGACATGTCATTATTGTTACATGATTTGGTTGAGGTCCCGCATGTGTTGTGGATACTCCATAGCTCGTGAGAGCATACTGATTTATAGCTTGTAAGAGCATACCGATTTATAGCTTATGAGAGCATACCAATCTACAGCTCGAATCAGCATACCAATTCATAGCTCGTATGACGATACATGTACATGAATTGACGGATTGCAGTTAATGAGCTAGCACACTATGTGTAAGCTATCCCGAGTATCCAACGGTATTCTAAACGGTTGAATGGGAAAATTTCTGATATGAAATTATATGAGTTTGATATGAGTTATTATAGGTATACACATGAAATACTTGGAAATTATGTTACATGATATATAGATATATGAAATGGATGATATTTGTATATGGAACTTGATTAATTGTTGAGCTCATCCATCATTATTGGTTCATATATGTATTTACATGGCTAATATGGTTGGTGAATATGTGCTTAGGCATTTGGCCAAAATGTGTTGGGATATGCCTTGTACTTACCTATTACTTAATTAAATGGTAAGTTAAATTCTAAGTTATAAGAACTTACTAAGCTTAAATGCTTACTCTATGTTATTATCCGTGTTTTATAGTAAATTAGAAGCTCGTTCGGGTTGGAAGCTTTTCGAGCTTTATCACACTATCCACTGGCTCTTTTGGCACTTTTGGATATTAAATTTTGGTAATTATGGCATCTATAGGTATATTGGCTAATGTTGGCCTATATGTTTAGTTTTTGGAATGGCCATTTGTTTGACTTGTGTTTTGGTATTTTGATGATGGTATGAGTTTGGTTTTGGCATGTAAATATTAGATTTAATATGGTTGATGGTTTGATCAATGTGGTTGGATGATGGAAGATGAAATGATAGATAAATATGCATAATTTATATGGCTTGTGACTTGTTGAGAATTGGTACTTTGTTTGAATAGCTTAAATGACTATTGATGTTAATTATAGAATGGCATTTTGGTATCAAATGGTTGTGTTTTGGTAAGTAAATTATTTGGTATGTATTGGTGCAAATATGCATGTAAGTTAGTTGAGTATTTTGGACAAATAGAGTGCATGATTGAACATATTTACATGTTGTCACTGAGGTGCCTAAGGGCCTATTGGTTGTATGAAACTATACCATATGTATATGTCTTGTTTATGCTTAATTTGGATGCTTTATTATGGCTTGGTTATATATGCAAAGTTGGTTATAGGTACACGACAAATTGGGTGAGAAAAATGGCTTGTAAAATGACCTATTTTTGTCCACACGGGCAGAGATACGGGCATGTGTCTCAGCTGTGTGTGACATACGGCCAGGTGACACGGCCATGTGTCCCCTGTAGCTTTTAAAGGGTTGCAAGTCAGGCTGTTACATGGCCTAGCACACGGCCTGACACACAGGCGTGTGAGGTTATTTCGAAGGGTACATGGCCTAGCACAAGGGCGTGTGGCTTGGCTGTGTGACTAAGTCAGAGAGTTACACGGGCTAGGACACGGCAATGTGTCCCTATTTCGAATGCCTACAGCCTGAGACATGGGCGTGTTTCTTGGCTGTGTGAGTCACATAGCCTAGCCATACGACCATGTGACCCCTGCAGTGTTGCAAATTTTTACTGTTTTCTGAAATATTTCCTGAGTTTCTGATTTAGTCCTGACTTGTTTCTATTGCGTATTTAGGGCCTCAAAGGCTCGTATAAGTGAAAATATGTATGATTTGACTTGGTTTTAATATGCTTATTGATATGGTATGAAATGTTTGAAATTTTCTATCCGTTTGAATTGTAAACTTTGGTAATGCTCCGTAACTCTATTTTGGTGACGGATACGATTTAAAGGTGTTACATTTTTGTAGGGTTATTATAGAGTTGAACTTACTAAGAAGTATTTGCTTATGCATTGTTTTTGTGCATAGATTGTTGGTTCTGGGAGACTTGAAGCCTAGCTCAATTTGGGACATCACACTATCATTGTAACACCCTTAGTTTGTCCCAATCATCAGGAATGAGCCACATAATGCCATAGTACAAAACAAAACAATTACAAACCTTTAATAGATAATTAGAATCGAGAATCATTAAATATTATTATATTAGTCATTCAAAACAAATTTAAACCTTTTTCGAGCTTAATCCTAGCTTTTGTGAGCTCTAAAGTTGACCCTAGAACGAGCAAGAACTAAATAGAAAAGTTTGAAACATATAGGCTTGACGTCGTAACGGGATGTTCTCCACGTCATGACATCACTAAAATAGTATGTCACATCACGAAGTTGGACCACTTGATGTCGAGACGTCACATTTTGTTGGCCGAAATTGCGACAAAAGACGATCAATGTCAGGACGCCACAATTTGTTTTGGCAAAAATTGACCATTTAATGCTTGCTTCAGTTCCAAACTTTCAAATAGGCTAAAGAATGATTTTGGAAACATTTACACATGTTCAAAACCTATCAATTCCATACCAAAATACTTCCAATACATAACTTACAATCACCTAATCAATCCACAGAACCTATATGCCATATTTGGCACCAAATCACAACAAAGCTAGGTATACCATTACATGTAATCAACCTTTCAATACCTCAATTCATATCATGCTGATTCTTGCATCCATAGATACTAAACATACATATTCCATTCACAACTTCCATACCATTCATTTAAAAACTAGTTCATACACACTTCACTTGCTTTAATTTCCAAACAATACATGTGAACCAAATAACACCCAGTTTGTAAACATAAGCAATTTGGAATAAGTGCTGATAACAAATATGTCTCAAAACATACCTAGCATTACAAATAACATGACACTACTACACACATGCCATATATAACCAAATTCAAATGATTTAAAGTCTACCGAATCAGGAGATGGATAGTGTGAGCTCTTCGAGGATCTGATTGATACGTTCCGTAAGTCAAAATCTAAAAAAGAAGGAAAAGCAACAGAATAAGCATTATGAGATGCTTAGTAAGCTCATATAAACATAAACAGTTAACTTACCTCATATAACAAGTACATAGGCTAAATTGATGCATATAACAAAAATTACATAACATATCAAAGCACAATCACATTAAGGTGATTTTAACTCACTTTAAAACACATATCATTAAACTACTAATCATAGAAATTCATTTCTTTGAAACCCACTTAATCCATCATTCAATCACATATGTATACTTAATCTCATTTTAGTTATTGAATAAGTAACCATACTTATATACCTAGTCTATATTTAGATCATTCATTACTATCACATTTGAACATCAAATACATTTCATGTCCGAGCTAAATGTTTAAAAGGACCTCAGGTTGCTCGTCCGAGATGAATATAGATATTAGTGTCAGGTTACTTGTCCGGGCTAAACCTTTATCAACACATCAGATATTTGGCCACAGTTGTTTATACATGTAAGGTTACCTATCCGGGCTAAACCTATAAAACGATATTAGGTTACTTGCCCAAGCTAAACCCATGTCACATGTGTCTTCGAGTCCGCAACAAATGATGGATCTTGGAATCATCAAAAATCAACCTGTAACCATGTGTACAATACGTTTACAAAGTTTCATCAAAGTAATTCCATCGTGTAAGTTCATATTTAACCCTTTTTCAATTTAATCCAAATCTCACCATTTAGTACTAAATTGTAACAATCCAAAGTTTAGTAGAATTTATATATATTCTCATAATGTAAAATACATAAGAATCCAAACATCATTATGCCATATGAGCTTACCTGACAAAAATAGCAACTAACAATTTCCCCTTGTACGTAATTTCCCCTTTTTCGCGAATATCTTCCGACTGGTTTAAATCCTGATCAATTAAAGGATTAACTATTGAAACCCTAAAATTATTCTCTCCCTTGTTGATCTTAAGAGGTTTTAGTGTTGGAAAGAAATGAGAAAGGTGATCTTTCTCTTTACAAACACTAAAGGTTTTATTATTAATTTTATTTTAATCCCTTTTACAATTTTAATTATAAAATTATAATCTTATAAGAATAATAACATTAACCAAATAGTTACCACATTTAAAAGTTGTTAATGTACCACATTAGAACTTAATTAATTACTAAATCAGACCATAAACAAATAAAAATAAATAACGATTAACTTTGACCACTTTTATGATTTAGTCCTTGTACCTTAATTAATCACTGATTCAATAAAATTTCCTATCCAAAATTTAATTAATCTATATAATAAATCCATAATTATTTAAAAAAATTCATTTAAGAATTTGTTTTACTGAAACGAGGTCCTGATACATCATTTTTCCACACAATTGACTTTAAGGTCAAAACACTCGTACCTTAACTACTATTCAGTTAATAAATTTGTCAGACCAAAATTCAAAATAATACTAAAATAGACTCGTAAGTATTAATTAATAATATTTACTAACTCGATCATCGACAAATGGGGTTCTTAAACAACCATATTGAAGTTTCATGGTTTTTTCAAGTTCCCACGTAACTTCCTCAATACCATGTTGAGGCCACAACACTTTCACTAGCAATATTCTTTTAACTCTATAACTCAACCATATGAAAAATCAATATTGTTTTAGCAATATTCTTTCACTTCCCAAGCTAAAATCTTTACTAGTTCCTCACCATATGAAAAATCAAGCTATAACTCAACCTCATTGGGAGAAATCACATTTGAGGGATCAAAACGATAACAACACAACATCAACACATAAAAAAAATTGTGTATCTTTTCTAATTCTAGTGGCAGAGTGATTGGTGGAAGAGCTAATCGGTACGCTTGATGTATCGTAATTTGGTGTAGTATATTAAACTAGTTTTTGCACTTTTAGAGCTTGAACATTTAAACTAGTTTGCACACTTTAAGAGCTTGAACATAAGCATTTTAGTTATATTTTAATTATTTTTTTAGCAAGTTTAGTTAAGTGTAAGAAAATGTGTTATTCGAGTCTGTTATTGACCTTAGAGGCCGAAGGAGGCCTAACGGTGAGCTAATACACTTTGTGAGTATGCAGGAGACCATTAGAAGGCATAATAACTCAATATTGATCACTAAGTTGCGATACCTAGGGAGCAGAACTGAAGAAGTCCAAGACTGCCTTGAATGAAGCGACATAGCCTAAGGATGTCACGACATACCCCTAAAGATACTCTAAAGCTGAATATACTGCCCTCAATATTGCGACATGGGACCTGGTGTGTCGAGACATTACCTTTGTATAGGAAATTAATACGAGCTAAAGGTGTTTTGGTCTGCACAATCCAACTTTAAGCTTAAGAATGTCAGTTAACCTAAGGTTAAGGAAGACAACCATCCTAAGCCCATAAATAGGCTAAGCTAACACATGTTAAAAATAACCATTTTCCTTTGTATAATTTTCTTTTTAGTTTTAGATTGTAGATTTTCTTTTCTTCTAGGGTTTAGATTTATTTCCATTATTGTTATTTATTTTCAGGAAGAAACCAGATTCTGAAAATATTCTCAAACTCTATCAGGACTTTGCGTTTTAATTCAGTTCAATCAAGCTTCTTCTGAACTCTATTCCTGAAATTGTTCTGTATGTTCATTCTTTTATTCAAGTTCATATTTTTTATTAGATCCATGAGGAACTAATCCTCCCGTGTGGGATTAGCGAGTGGAGGTATTCATAATTAACTATTCTGTAGGGATTTCTTAATAGATCAGTTGTTCAAGATAGGAAGAACCTAAACCCTAGGCCTGACAATCTTAGGAAGTCATCAAGTTAGGAATTAATTGAAAATTGATATGGCCTATCCGTGAATACCTTAACCATAAACCAGTCTGGACTGTGAGGTCAGAAGATAAGTAGTCCTTGGTGACTCAGTATTTCAGTGGATTTATTGGAAGATCCTACTGGTTTACTGGCTAGTTGATTGAACAAGAAAACCCAAGATGACAGTTATTTAAGATTACCGAAGCGAGCTAATCACCCATGTCTAAATTTGATATATATATTTCCTTACTTGATCTCTTTCCTTTCGTTTGTTTAATTTCCTTTTATATTTTTAGGATAGTTTATTAAACTATTCCCTTTTTGATCTTTTGTACTATAATCTAATTAGAATATTAATTAGATCTATTTATGTTTATGTTAAGCTTAATTTTGTACTCGCCTTCCTTGGGTACAATCCCTAGTGTACTGACTTACTCCGTTGTAAACTATATTACAACCTGAACTGTACACTTATGGATACCATTTTCTTATATCTTTTGTGCAAGATTTCTACTCTCGACGTTGCTATGTCCGGAGGCAGTCAAGTTGTTAGCGACACTATCGGGGAGGTAATGTCATTGTACTAGTTTTAATTTTTGCATGTTAATAGAATAGTTAGGAAATTTTTAGATTATAGATATGAAACTTAAATTCATAGACTGTTAGTATTGTATCATTTCTTCTTAGCTTTAAAGTTCAGGAGGTATGATGCAAACACTTGGGACATTTTTTGATATAGATTGGTTGCGATCTAGTATCACTCGACCTATTATTTATGATTCACATTTTGAGTTAAATCTTTCCTTACTAACGTGGATTAGTAATAACGTCACATTTGGTGAGCCTTAAAAAGAGGACCCTATAATTTTTCTATGATAAACTGAATATATATGCAGTACTATTACTTACGCTGGAGTACCACCAAACAGTATCAAATTATTACTAATTTCATTTGCATTGAATGGAAAAGCAAAAACTTGGTTTGATGTGCTCCTGCCTGACACTATTGCTACTTGGATAGATTTTGTGCAACTTTTCCTTCACCAGGTTCTTTCCATGACTCAGGTACTTAGTGTGTGTGAGAATATATTTCAATTCAAACAATTCATAACTAAAACATTGGGACAAGCTTGGGAAAGATTTCGAACCATTATAAGATTAGTGTTGGGTGGAGGTTTACATTTTGCAGTGCAAATTCAACATTTTTATGATGGACTGAATAGTCAAAATAGGAGAAAGTTTGATATCATGACTGGAGGAAGCATCTGGAATAAAACTGGAAAGAAGTAATGGGAATATTAGAAAGATTTAGTGAAAACGAATTTTCCCGGAGAACACATAAAAAATTAGAACCAGGGTAAATGAAAACAGAGGACCAAAAGTGTAATAAACTGGAGTCCATTAAAATAGAATTGGCTAATTATGAATATGAATCAGAGGAAGAAAAATGGGATGATAGTGAACAAGTGAATGCTGAGACAACGATTCAACTAGATTGGTGGAGGCAAAGTAAAAGGCAAGTGGAACAAATTGCTTTATGCACAACAAAAATGATATCGTCCATTATTAAACCTCTAGAATTAGATCTAAAACCATTGTCGAAGCATATGAAATACGGATATCTGGGAAACCAAATTACACTACCAATAATTATGGCTACTAGGCTAAGTTTAGAATAAGAAGAGGCTTTATTAAGTGTTTTAAGGACAGAAAAAAGCCATATGACGGACAATCACTGATATGAAGGGGATTAATCCTGCATTATGTCAACATAAGATTAGATTAGAAGAATGGAAAAATAGTAGTGGATGCACAATGCCGACTTAATTCAGCCATGAAGCAAGTGGTAAAACAAGAGTTACTTAAGTGGTTAGATGCAGAAATTGTTTACACCATTTTCGATAGTGAATGGGTTAGTCCTATGTAGTGTGTGCCAAAGAAAGGTGGATTGAAAATGGCTAATAATGATAAGTATGAATTAATTCTAACAAGAACAATTACTGGTTGGAGAGTATGTATTGATTACCAAAAATTAAATGATGCAACAAAAAAGATCATTTTTCACTTCCTTCTATTGATCAAATGCTTGATAGATTAGCAGGAAAGGATTATTATTGTTTCTTTGAGGAATACTTAGGATACCATCAAATCCCAATACGTCTGAATGATCAAGAAAATACTACCTTCACATATCCTTTTGGTACTTACGCTTTCAGATGAATGCCATTAGGGCTTTGTAATGCCCCAACAACCTTTATGAGATGTATGACGACTATTTTTGCTGACATACTAGAAGAGTGTTTGGATGTATTCATGGTCTATTTCTAAGTATATTAGGACTCATTTCAAGAATGTTTGGAAAATCTTAAAAAGGTTTTACATAGATGCGAAAAGACCAACCTTGTATTAATCTGAGAAAAATGTCATTTCATGGTTAAGAAAGGATTGGTTTTAGGGCATCAGATATTGAGGAAGGGGTTGGAAGTTGACAAGGCTAAGATTGAGGCTACTAAAACTCTTCAAAATCCTACAACAGTCTGGGGAGTAAGAAATTTTATGGGACATTCGGATTCTATAGATGATTTATCAAAGACTTTGTTCATATCTCTAAGCCGTTGAATAAATTATTGCAGAAAGGTTCATATTTGACCAAGAATGCATCAACGTTTTCTAGGTAATAAAAGTAAAACTTATTTTTGCTCCTATAATTATTACTCCTAATTGGCTAGAACCTTTTATTATAATGTGTGATGCTAGTGACTATGTTGTAAGGGCAATGCTGGGACAAAAAAAGAATAACCTATTTGGAGCTATTCATTATGCGAGCAAAACATTAATTCAGCACAGTGTAACTACACTACAAATGAAAAGGAAATGCTTGCAGTCATGTTTTCTTGTGAAAAATTCTGGCTGTATTTGATGGCAAATAGAGTTTATGTGTACGCTGATCACTTAGCATTAAAGTATTTTACGAAGAAAAAGGAAACAAAAGCTAGGTTATTGAGGTAGGGATTATTGATTTAAGAATTTGATTTATGGATAATGAACAGAAAATGAACAAAAAAATCAAATTGCAGACCATTCATCCAGAATAGTGAATGACATAGAACAACTGGAATCAGGAGAAATTAAATAAACTTTTATTGACGAGCAGTTGTTTAGGGTGGATATCCATAAAGTAAGGGTAAAAAATAATGTTCCCCCATGGTATGTTTATTATGTAAACTATATAGGTGTGTCTTCTAACCAAAATTGTCATGACAACAAAAGAAAAGGATCCTACATGAAGCGAAAAATTATATATAAGAGGATCCGTATGTTTTCCGACAATGTGTTGACTAGTTAGTAAGAAGATGTACAACCAAAGAAGAAGTAGTTGATATTCTATAGGGATGTCACACATCTTCATGTGGAGGAAAATTTGGCAGAAAAAGGATCACCCAAAAAGTACTTCAATCGGGATTCTACTGGCCAACCATGAACAAGGACATACGAGTTTGTACAAAAGTGTGACATATGTCAAAGAACTGGGGGTATATCAAGAAGGGATGAAATGCCATTAATGGGGATACTTGAAGTAGAGATATTCGATGTTTGAGGGATTGACTTTATGGGCCCATTTCTAAGTTCTTTTAGGAATCAATACATTCTAGTAGCTGTTGACTATGTCTCTAAGTGGGTCGAGGCTGTGGCTCTACCCACTGATGACAGGAAATCAATAGTTAAGTTCTTGCGAAAAAATATCTTCGCTAGATTTGGAGCTTCACTTGCATTGGTAAGTGACGAAAGATCTCATTTTTGTAGTAAACAGTCTGAGTTTGTTTTGGCTAAGTACAGTGTACGTCATCGAATGACAACAGCGTACCATCCCAAGGCTAATGGTTATGTAGAGGTCTTTGACTATGAGATCAAACAAATTTTAGAAAAAATAGTAAACCCAAATAGGAAAGATTGGGCGGCATGTTTGGATAATGCATTATGGGCTTACAAGACAACATATAAGACACCATTAGGTATGTCCCCTTACAAATTAGTTTACAGAAAATTATCATTTATCAATTGAACTAGAGAAAAAAGCATATTGGGTGATAAAAGAACTATATTTTGATCCAGAATTGGCAAAGAAAGATGGATTATTCTAAGTACAAGAGTTGGAAGAATTTCGTTTTATGGCTTATGAGAATGCCAATATGTACAAAGAAAGGAGCAGGATTTGACATGATGCTAGAATTCGGAGACAAGAATTCTTACTGGGGCAAAAATTTTTATTGTTAAATTTAAGGTTGAATTTTTTTTCTTAGTAAACTTAAATCAAGATGGGCAGGTTTGTATTCTATAAACTAGGTAACACTTCACGGAGCGATAGAACTCATCAGAAGAGAGGGGCAACATTTCCTCGTAAATGGGCAATGTATAAAACATTATTTTAGGGGAACAATGAATATAGTTGTCGATACATAGTTTTTACAATATAAATCCATATAGCGTTCTGAGGGAACTGAAGGGCTAAATGAAAAGGACGACTATGAAGAAGGTGACAAAAGTGAGGATTTTAATACAGAAAAGGGAAACATTTAGACCTGGCTCACATGTCACACAATAGAATGACATCGAAAAATCTTCAAAATAGGTAAACTATTCTCGACGTCGCAACATCGCTGAGGGTTGTCGCAACACCACTGCGTAAATTCGGCTATCCAAGTTTAAACTAACCACTAATGTTTGTTTAGTTTAGTTCTATTAGGATTATAACTTTTTAAATTTCTATTGAATAGGATTTAATTATAACTATTTATTATGCTATTATTTTCTTTATAAATAGATTATTCAACATCTACAACATGTGAAAAACTCATTACTTTATCTATAGAAAACTCGTTAATTTTTAGAACAAAAGACTATAGTAGAAGAGTAGATCTGAAGAATGGTAAGTTTTTGTTAAAGTTTTCAAGTCCATCTATTGAATTCCAGGAAAGCTACATAGATAAATACCTTCAACGGTTACAAACTTATACTTTATTCAGGAACAAGCTTTCAATCCTTTAATGAGGAATTGTAAAGGCATATGGGAAGTCACAACAAAAAAGGAGTGGACTAACTTTTGTTTGCTACCTGAAGAATCCATAGTAATTTTTGTGGTGCAAGAATTCTATCTAGAATTAAAAGAGAGGGAAGCAAAAAGACTATTCTATGAGATACGTTTTTCTATCAAGGTTAGAGGGGTTAATGTCCTGGTAACCAAAAGAAGTATTTGTCAATTTTATGATGCACTATATTATTATCACAATTACCTGTATAAAATAGATTTCAAGGAGTTAAAAAACGTCGATATAGAGGACATATTGAGGTTTTTGATAGAAGGAAAAGAGATGTGGACATATCAAAATGGCACAACAATGCCGGAAACATTCAACCAAGCGTTAATGACACCAAAAGCCAAAATTTAGATGAGGTTCGTATGCTAAAAAATTTGGCTGACGATTGACATTTCCAACATCAATCCAATCCATGCTATCATAACATATGGAATATTGCAAAAGAAGAAAATATGTATCGATACCTGGATATATAAGAACATGGTTGAATGCGTAAAAAATCTGGAAAGAGGAATATTCTTTCCCTGTATGATAACAGAGCTATGAAAGAAAGTAGGAGTACCTATGGAGCAAATGGACAAAACGGTGAATCCTCCTAAGAAAATGCTCAAAGATGATGTTTATAAACAATTTTTTATTTTGCAGAAAACACAAGAGGAAAGGAAAAGAAGAGGACTTCAAGAAGATGATGAATATATCAAGTTAATATATTAGTTCTATTTTAGTAGATAGAATTAGGAAAATTAAATCAGTTTTTTAGTATTTTATTTGTTTTCATTAATTTAGGGCATTGTAATTCGTTATAATTAATGAACTTCAATTATTTATAAAATATCCATGCAAAGTAGATACACAATAATTAGACTTGTCAACGAGCAATGAAGGAAGCACCTGTTAAGTTCAATTTTGAGCTTAACTTATTCAATTAAATTATTTAAATTGTTGATTAATCTTTGATCAATTAAGTTATAATTCAACCTAAATTACATTAAGTACATTCTATGCTGTAATAATTTATTTTAGCTCCAATTTAATAATTTAATGTTAATTTTAAGCCATGCGTAGGTTAGGGACATTTGGATGTTCGAATGAGCTCAATTTGGAATATGTTTTTCATGAATGAAGCTATTGGATAAGGATGATCATATGCTGGTTTTGAAGAATTAAATTGACATGGTCAAAATATAAAAT
>CM025248.1:19660802-19678068 GCA_013677275.1 Gossypium schwendimanii
AATAACGATGTGGGTAAAAGAATTTTATATTCTGAGATATTTGAATTTTGGTTAGACAGGGTCAGAATGTTTTTTTGGAGTCCCATGTTCTGACTTTAGAAAATCATTAAAAATTGTACAAAAATAATTATGTGTTATAATTTATATGTTTAGATTCCTTAGTGAGTCTATTTTCTGTAGAAACTGGAGTAAGTTGTCTTTCTTGCAATGTAAATGTTTTTACAATACCACTTATCATTAGTTTGAACTTATACAATCAATTAGTTAATATTTGCTTGTCACAATTTCGCTATTCATGTAAAAAATGAAAGATAGAAATACAAAAGACATAATAGTGAAATGTGAAATTAACTTTATTTCTTTCTTAATCATTCAAATAAATAGAAACCAATTATATGTTTACTACAATATTGGCACATTTCCCAAAAGTTTTCTCTCTTGTTGTGAAGCATACGTCCATTTGGGCATTACTAGCCCTTATTGCATTACCCAACCTCGAATTAAAGCAGTTAGATGTGAAGACTACATTCCTTCATAGTAACCTAAAGGAGGATATTTATATGCAACAACATGAAGGCTTCAGGACTAAAGGTAAAGAAGATCATGTTTGTCTTATATAAAAATCATTCTACAACCTGAAATAGTCTCCTCGCCAATGGTATAAGAAGTTTGATTCATTCATGTTAAGCATTGGTTTTATTCAAAGCAGGTATGATAATTATTTGTACTAGCATTGTCTTGATGATGGATCATTTATGTACTTGCAACTCTATGTTGATGATATGTTAATTGTGGCTAAGGATTCATTTGATATTAATTAATTAAAAACCATTCTTAACTCTAAGTTCGAGATGAAGGATCTAGGTGCAGCTAAGAAAATTTTGGGAATGGAAATTTCAAGAGATAGACACTCCGAGAATATATTTTTGTCACAACAAAATTACATCGAAAGGATTCTCAAACGGTTCGAGATGCAAGGTTCAGAACCTGTAAGTACCCCTTTAGTTGCACACTTTAGACTTTCAGCTTCAAATTCGTCACAAAACAAAGATGAATAAAAGTATATGTGTAACACCCCTAACCCTTCTCCGTCATCAGATAATCAAAAATTTAATCATATCATAAACCATTCATATACATGCATATTGTCCTTAAACTGATCCCTCGAGACCTTAAAAAATAGCTTAGAAGCAATTCAAGACCAATTTGAAACAAATCGGAACGTTTAGGAAAAAGATGCAAAATTTGCAAAACATGGGTCGCACAGTCATGTAACCTTCGAACAAGGGACATATGGTCGTGTCTCAACCCTATAACTCACTGAGTAGGGCCACACGGCTATGTCACACGCTCGTGTGTCAGACCATGTAACTCACTACCTTGAAACATCAAGAAACTTACAAATGAGACACGGTTGTGTCACCAGGCCGTGTGTGTCACATGATCGTGTGATAACCTATGACTCAAGCCATGTGAACCTAAAAATATACCTAAACTCATGTCAATTCAAGTCTAAGTCATATCTAACTAATCAAACCATTTAGGCACACATTCAAGGGTTTAAACACCATTCAAACATACATAAACATGCCATTTCATTCATCTTAAATTATCTAATCAATGTACCATTCATAGGCACCAAAATTTCATCAAACATCATTTACCAAATCAAGCTAACCTTACCTCATTTATTGCGTAATGACCTAGTTCAAATAAGTGCCACAACACACCACAAATTACCATTAACAAGCCATTTCAAACATACCAAAATAACCTTATTTACAAGCCTTAACAAATGACCAAAATGACATAGCTTAGCAGATATTACAAATCCAACAACCAAACATAATCTTCGAGAAAAACATACCAAATCACCATTTCATAACATCCTATACATGCCATTATAAACCTTGGCCAAAAATGCTAAAAAAACTATCGAATTAACTTCTAGATAGTGTGATAGGTCTCTGACAAGCTTCCAACCAAATCAAACTTTCTGATGATCTACAGGAAAAGAAAACAAATAACGTAAGCAATAATACTTAGTAAGTTCATATAAAGGCAACTTATCTACTAAAGATTTTAGACTAAACAATAAAGCATAATTTTCATCATATCTTAAGTTAACTTTCATTTTCTATTCAATACACCTCTCAAGGATAATTGGTGTAGTCTTGCATATACATACATGTATTTTGCCTTATCAGTATTTCATTTAAACATTTCTTCTTACCATAACACTAACACACTTAACATATAATCATTTTGTAATTCATCTTTCATTTTAAACTTTAATATAAACATATTATCCTGGAATCACTTACTTTCACTAAACAATGTGAAAACTAAATAAATAGATACATGTTAATCATTTATGATGTCCTTATAGGATTAGTACCAAAAATGGTTCATCATTTCTTCCTGTACGATAAAAATTCAATCCAAACTCATTCATATATGTGTATAAATGTCTATCTTTAACCGTATAATGATCAATATAATTTTACTCACATATGATCAAGAAATTCATTCAACATTTAACATTTACTAATATCTTGACTAGACATTAGCCTTTAAGCACATAAATAATTTTATAAATTCCATTAACATTTAGCTCGATGAACTAGTAACTTGACTTGGATACTCAGGTAACTACACCACACCAGAGGCATCATAGATGCATAACAGGAGCATCGAAGTGCTGACAGGGCATAAATGTGCAAACAAGGGCACCTTAGTGTGAATAGGGACACCGAAGTGTATACAGAGGCATTAAAATGAAAATAGGGGCACCAAAGTGCAAATAGAGGCACCGAAGTGCACTCCCATACAAGCATGCATACTGACCCTATTGGCATGCCAATCGTATCCTAGTGATTACTACGTTCAACAGGGCATTTTATGTAATCCATTACCTTTATGCATATTTATCAATCAAGGGCATTTCATCATTTCCATACACACATTATGATATAAATATATAATCATACTATCAATGTGCCATCACAAGGATTGTCACCAAATACATTAGCAAGAATTCACATATCCTTTAATTTGATTAATTCCTCTAATTGATCCATAATAAGAATTTATCACATCTTTAACAATTAATTTAACCATAACATAATTAACTATTTACATTCGTCCAAAATGGAAAATAATAATTTCTATCCATATACGAACTTACCTCGACAATTATAGTTGTAACAACGAAGTTGACGACTAATCCAACCATAACTTTTCCTCGATTTTGATCTGTTTGGTTTGTTTTGTGATCTAAATAATAATGTTTCACTCAATTAAACCATTCAATAACTTAAAATAATTAATTTAGCTTATAACTTTTATTATTGGGAAATTTACAAAATTACCCCTAATATTTTAGCTTTTATGCAATTTAGTCCCTAAACCCGAAACTTGCAATTTTGTCATTTTTTATTAAAATTCATGCTAACCAATTTATACCCAATCTGTTAATAGGCTATATTTATCCGTAATTTACAATATTTCCTTGAATTTTACCATTTCGTAAACACGTCCTTAAACTTGAAAATCACAAAAATTACATAACAAAATACTTATATTTAACAAAAAAAAAAGCTTCATAATCTATCATAAAATTTCAAGAACACTTCAATTTCATCCATGGCAAAATTCTAAACATTTAAGAATTTAACAAATGAATCCTTGGGTTAGCTAGATTAAGCTAATACGATAACAAAAACATCAAATTCATGAAAAACGGGTAAGAATTACTTACCATGCATGAAGAAGTAGCTTTGGCCGAAACTTAGCTTAGCTTCCATGCAGTATTCGGTTTAGACAAAGAAAAAAAATGAAGAAGATAATGATAGGTTTCATCTTTTATTTTAATTTTACTTATTTACTAAATTACCTTATTAACCTTTTAAAACCTATTAAATTACACCAAAACTAATCCAATATCATCCACTAACTTCAAACATCGAATAATTACCATCCAAGTCCATGAATTTACCTTTTTCATAGCTATT
This sequence comes from Gossypium schwendimanii, assembly GCA_013677275.1. NCBI lineage: Eukaryota > Viridiplantae > Streptophyta > Magnoliopsida > Malvales > Malvaceae > Gossypium > Gossypium schwendimanii. The sequence goes on from CM025248.1 coordinate 19,664,816, forward strand.
AGATCCACGTAACTAATAGAATTCAACTTTTTCACCTTTTACAATTTAGTCCTTTTTAATTAATTAACTATTTAAACGTTAAAATTTCTTTAAAAAACTTTAATACAACCTTAATACCACTCCATGAATATTTAATAAAATATTTACTGCTCAATTTATAGAAATAAGGTCCCGATACCTTATTTTCTAAAACTACTTGACTTTAGGGTCATACCACTTGAACCTAATTATTCGATCAATAGCATAAATTGACAATTCAAAATTTATTTTAATACTATATTTGACTCATAAATATTAAAAAATAACATTTACAAACTTACTCGTCGAATTTGTTGCCCCGAAACCACTGTTTTCGACACCACTGATAAACGAGTTGTTACAATATGTCATCGGTTCACCACTCTAGTGTAGTTAGAAGTTTGATGTACGAATGGTTTGCACTCATCCTGATATCTCACATGCTATTAGTGTTATAAGAAGATACATGGCTAGACCCGAAAAATTACACTGGCAAGTAGTTAAGTGGATTCTTAGATATTTGAGGAGGACATCAAATACTCGTTTAGAGTTCCGAAGAAGTTTAGAGGGTCTAGTTGTTACAGTCGACCAATCATGAGATGATTGTAATTATATATTTTTTTACATTGTTTATTAATATAAGGCATTGCCATTATTATTTTAGTTTCTTTTTCTATGTATATAAATAAACTGAATTGTAATAAAGTCTTGAGAAAAATATGATTTTTCTTAAAAGGTCCTTAGTCAAGTATTATTGTAGGCTTAGACAACAATAATGCATTGAGACTAATATGTACTTGAATGTTTACAAAGTATTGTCATTGACATAGGGAGGTTAAAATCAATACATGAGTATGTGTTAGAGAACAAGATATTGGATTGACCCACTATGAGTATGTTTCTTGGATTATTATGTAATAGTCACAACATTACTTATAGTGATAACTATGTATACGATTCTCAAACTTGATATCATCATTATCCTATCATCGTGAGTAATATATTTAGATACAGTCAAACATCTTTCGTAATAGGTTGTACTAAAAAGATTGGTGTTGGATATGCCATAATCTATGTAGTGGGATATGGTTGATCAATATAGTACTTGTCCCTCCTACATAATGGGAGCAATATCTTAGACCACGTGATTAAGTGAGACTAGAAATGCATGAACATGCTCGAATAAGTTGATATGAGATATCATAATTATTTGTTTATTGTAGTCTACTTGAGATATCAAGAAACATGAGATTGGGTTATGCAAGTGTGAATGTTCCATGACTTATGTGCAATGTAGATATAAAGGATGAAAGGATGTAATACATGAAAGGTTTATCATAGAAAGGTTATGTTGAATTAAGACTTCTTGTAACTTAGGTAGCAATGATGCATTACTAGATGTCACTCATTGCTTGTATTATTAGAAATATTCTAGTATTACTACTAACATTACAAGAACCTACAAGGTTACACCCTATGGTTAAAACAAACAAAATCCAAACACAATTGGTATTATGGCTAGCTATCACATAAATTAAATTAATATTGAATTAATTTAATTTGACAATTAAATATTAAACGAATTAAATGTACACGCTTGTTGTACATAAATAGAGAACATAGTTAAAATTAATATATGATTTTGATTCACATAAATTTTTAACAAAATATAGTTTACTAAAATTATTATAATTATTATTTCCATCAAACATTGAAACATAGTAGTTATAATTCTTTTTGGAAAGAATATAACATTTTTAATGCTTTCCATATGTTCTCTATAGGATTATTTTGTTTGCAATATATGGATACCAAAAGTCTCGAATTAGGGTAAGAATGTTCTAAAAAGAAAACAAGAAAAAGGTCTAACAGTTGTTTTGGGAGATTTTCTCTCGAAAAGTTCCAGGAGAGTTTTTGTCTTTCGTTTTAATACCAGTTGGACTACGTAGAGGTCAAGACTTTGTTTGTGGCTTGGAATCGACATCGAATTAGCAGTATCCTTTCATTACTTTTCATTTATTCAACTCATTTCATTCCTCGTACACGGATCCATGGTTGAGGATCGCCGTTTTTTTTTTGCTACACCACGAGGTGTACCGACAGTCCCAACACTAATTGGCTATGTAGACTTAGGTTATGCCTGAGATTTAGACCAAAAAAGATCCCTCACGAGATATCTTTTTGCTTTTGAAAATGTTCCATTAGTTGGAAAGCCACTCTTTAAGCCACTGTGGCTTTATCTACTATTGAAGTTGAATATATGACAATCACATAAGTTGTAAAAAGAAGTCATTTGGTTGAAAGGTCTACTCAAGGAGTTGGTTAAGAAAAAGAAGAAATTGTCATATATTGTGGTAGTTAGAGTGTCATACATCTCACTAAAGATCAGATGCATCACGAAAGAATGAAGCGCATAGACATTTAGTATCACTTCGGTGGAGAAGTGGTTGCTCAATGAGATATTTAGATTTATAGGATTGGTATAAAAAATAATCCAGTCGATATGATGACTAAAAGTCCTCCAATTTCCAAGTTCAAGCATTGTTTGGACTTGGTTAGTATCATGCATGTAACATCCCAAACTCGGCCTGGACATTATGGCTGAATCTGGCGATGTCACATTGATATAACAGTATAATCAGTATAAGGTATTTAGCATGCTCATAATACAGACATACATATCTATCTCATATAGGAATATAACAGTCTTTCCAATCATTTCAGCCAATTAGGGGTCTAGGTAAACTTACCGACCCTATAGTAGGTTCACAGTCGACTTGGGTGACCTGTCCAACCTTAGCAGTCAAACAATAAAAATGGGCCCACAGGTCCATATTGCAAACCTATGTAGGCCCACACACTCGTGTTGCCCACACGGCCCAAAATAGCCTTGGCCGTGTGGTTCACACGGTCTAGACCAATATTACCACAAGCTCGTATGGTTAACCGTGTAGAGCCCATGCTCCCGTGTAGCCCACATGGCCCAATTCGACCCTACCCATGAATCACACATGGCCAACCTCGACAATCACACGCCCTACCACAAGGGTGACCGATGCCCGTGTGGCGTCGGTAATCACATTCTTTGGCATTTTGCTGATTTTAGTTTTCAAAGTTGTGTTTACACACTTGATACGATTTCACTGCTAACTCTACCACGAGTACTCCATAACCTAAAATCAATAAACCAAAGCCCGATTTAGTGATACTAATAGACCCTAAACGAAATTACCACGAGTTATTCAACAAATCGCTGTCAGAAACCTTACCTCGAACAAGCACAGGAATTCCACATGCCTAGAACATCGATGGACGATCGACTTCCTAGTACCAAACTCAAAACCCCTCTTTAACCATTTAACCAGAAAACGTTTAAAACAATAAGGCTAAAACTCACCAACTTACCAATAACACACGAATGATATAGGAGGGATAGAACTACGGAGTTGGTATTCAACACAGAAGCAAAAAGATAAAGACGAAAGGCAAAACAAAAGAAATCGATAGAGAATGGAGTAGGAATAGATAGATTTCAGCACAATAAGGAGAGGGAAAACGAATCGGAAGTCGGCAGCAACATAGGAGAAATGGTAGAGCAAAAAGAAAAGAGGAAAAAAAACTATGCCAAATGACCAAAATTGGGAGAAAGAGAGGTGAGATCCAATCTCATATTTTCCTCCTAAAATCACTCCAACACTTCCCCACCACGCCACTACTACTCAAAATCCCAGTCAAAACAACCTCTTGCCGAAACAAAGAGCAAAAATTATCCCCTTTGCCCATACAGGGACTCGAACTATAGACCTCTTGCAACATTAGCACTCCACTTAACCACTAGACCAGCAGGCCCATTCTGACATATTTCACCAATATTTATTTGTAAGCCTACTGGTTAGAGATAGAGGTTTATTCAATTAAAACAAAAAAATTTCCCAAGTCAAGGCTTGAACCCAAGACCTCTCAGACTATCCTAGAATACATAACCACTGAAGCAGACATATATTTGTGTCACTAACATACAAAAATAGATATATAAGGGATTTTTGGGGCGTTACAACTCTACCCCTAAAATAAAATTTCAGCCTCAAAATTTTACCTGATCAAAACAGATGAGGATACTGCTGTCGCATCACATCCTCAGGCTCCCGCGTGGTCTCCTCAGAGCTATGATTATGCCAATGAACCTTAACCAATGGGATTGATTTTCTTCTTAGAACCTTTACATCTCGCTCCAATATCTAAACTGGCTCCTCCTCAAAGGTAGAATATAGCCTAACCTCGATCTCCTCAATAGGAACAATATGCGTGGGATCAGAGCGGTAGTGCCTTAACATAGAGACATGGAACAAGTCGTGAATCTGATCTAATTTTGGAGATAACTCCAGCTGGTAAGCAACTGGTCCCACTTGCTTGAGCACACGAGAAGGTCCAATAAATCTAGGGCTCAACTTGCCCTTGCGACCAAATCTCAATACCTTCTTTCACGGTGAGACCTTGAGAAAAACGAAATCCCCCACAGAATACTCTATCTCTCGATGCTTCAGGTCTGCATATGACTTATGCCTATCAAATGCTGCTTTCAGCTGATCTCGAATCAATTTGACTTTATCCTCGGTATTAAAAACTAGTTCAGGGCCCAGAACACGTCGCCCGCCCAACTCAGTCCAACATGAAGGTGTGCGACACCTACGACCATATAGTGCCTCGTAAGGTGCCATCTGAATGCTAGACTGATAGCTGTTGTTATAAGCAAACTCTGCTAGCGGCAGGTAATCCTCCCAACTGCCTCGAAAATCAATCACGCAACCTCTCAACATATCTTTTAGTATCTGAATCACCCTCTCTAACTGACCGTCAGTCTGAGGATGGAACGCAGTACTGAAGTTTAATCTTGTACCCAGAGCATTATATAACTTCTTCTAGAACCGAGACGTGAAGCGAGGATCCCTATCAGATATAATTGAAATCGGTACCCCATGCAGTCTCACTATCTCAGACATATACAATTTAGCCAGCTTCTGCAGAGACTAGTCAGTACGAACCGGAATGAAATGGGTGGACTTGGTCAATTGATCCACGATGACCCATACAGAATCCTTCTTAGTAGGTGTAAGGGGTAACCTACTAACGAAGTCCACAGTCACTCTCTCCCACTTCCAAAGCAGAATCTTGACTAGCCGTAACAAACTCGAAGGTAACTGATGCTCAGCCTTAACCTGTTAGCAAGTCAGACACTTAACCACAAATTTAGTGACCTCTTGCTTAAGACCTGGCCACTAATATAACTCACGAAGGTCGTGGTACATCTTATTTCTGCCAGGATGCATAGCATAAGGGCTACTATGCACCTCCCGTAGTATAGACTGCCTCAATTCAGTATCTTTCAGTACACAAATTCTCTCACAAAAACAAAGCACCCCTTCGCTATTCAGTCCAAAATCCTTGGTATTCCCACTCTCAACCTATCAGAAACGAAGACCCAATGCCTCATCCTCTATTTGTTTACCCTTAACCTACTCTATCCATGTCGGTTTAACTTAAAGTTCAGCCAACAGACTACCATCATCAAATAAACTGAGGCAAGCAAACATCGCCCTCAAGTCAGTTATAGCTCTATGGCTCAGTGTGTCAACCCCCACATTAGCCTTACTAGGGTGGTATTCAATAGTACAATCGTAGTCCTTAAGTAGCTCAATCCATCTACGCTGCCTAAGATTCAACTCATTCTGAGTGAGGAGGTACTTGAGGCTCTTGTGATCAGTGTAAATGGTACACTTCTCACCATACAAGTAATACCTCTAGATTTTTAGTCCGAATACCACTGCGGCCAACTCCAAGTCATGCGTCGGGTAATCCTCTTCATGAGTCTTAAGCTAACCAGACGCGTACGCTACTACTTTACCCTCTTGCATCAACACACATCTTAAACTGACAGATGATACGTCGCTGTAAACAGTAACCTCATTTCCAAACTCTAGCTGTATTAGAACAGGGGCCTCGGTCAGTACAGTCTTGAGTTTCTCAAAGCTCTCTTGCTACGAATCAGTCTAGTTAAACGGCACACCCTTACATAATAGCTTAGTCAAGGGTGCGGCAATCAGAGAAAACCTCTCCACAAAATACCGATAATACCCTGCCAGTCCCAGAAAACTATGGATCTCAATACAATCTTTGGCTGCTTCCAATCTAAGACAGCCTCAATCTTTCAAGGATCAACTCTTAGCCCCTCAGCAGAAACCATAACTCGTAACCATAACTCATATCTATTGAACTCGTACAGTTGTTTTCCTCACAGAATCTGTAGAACCACTCTGAGGTGTTCATCGTGCTCATCCTTAATTCTCGAATACACCAGTATATCGTCAATAAATATGACCACGAATCGATCCAGATATGGCTGGAACACTCGGTTCATAAGATCCATAAAAGCTGATGGTGCATTCTTAAGTCCAAAAGGCATCACTAGGAACTCGTAATGGACGTACCGAGTCCTAAATATTGTCTTGTGCACATCAGTCTCCTTAACCCTCAACTGATGATACCCCAATCGGAGGTCAATCTTGGAGAAAATCGAAGCACCTCGAAACTAATCAAACAGATCATCTATCCTTGGTAGGGGGTACTTATTCTTTATGGCCAACTTGTTCAATTACCAGTAATCAATACACATACGCATGGATCCATCCTTCTTTTTTACAAACAGATGCGGTGCTCTCCACAGAGATACACTAGGGCGGATGAACTCACGATCCAGTAGCTCTTGGATCTGAGCCTTAAGCTCCACAAGCTCTTTTGGTGCCATTCTATAAGGAGCAATGGACACTAAAGGAGCTCAATCCCAAACTCTACTTCACGATTCGGAGGTAACCCAGGTAGCTCTTCAAGAAAAACATTCGAAAACTTCTTAACCATCTTGATATTCTTAACCGGAGAATCCCCAAAATCTGAAACACTGATGTAAGCCAGAGACGTCTCACATCCTTTACGAACCAACTTTTCAGCCCTTAATGTAGAAATCACATTCGATAAGTAGTTTCGATGTTCCCCAATTACGACTACCTCGTTGTCTTCTGCAGTTCTCAGTATAACCCTTTTTGTGGCACAATCTAAGCTCACTCAATGTTTAACCAACCAGTCCATTCCCATTATCAGATCAAATTCCCCAAAAGGCAATTCCATCAAATCAGCCAAAAAGATAGCTTCTTGAACCTCTAGATGAACATCTCTAAATAGTTTGTTAACCCTTATTGACTGCCCCAACGGACTCAGTACAGTGACTTACTCGCAGTGCTCTCAACCAGTATACCCAAGTTTTCAGATACGATACAAGCTATATAGGAGTGAGTGGATCCTATATCTATTAGTGCAGTATATGGTACATTGTAAATAAAGAACTACCCATAATGACATCCAAAGCATCTCCATCCTCTCGACGATAAGTAGCATAAACAAGAGTTGGCTTCCTTACCTCAGTATGTCTAGCACCTTTGCCCAGTACCCTCTGACCACGATCCAAACCATTACCACCTCTAGCTTGACTCTGGCCTCTCGGTGGCTGATGAACTACTCTTGGTGGCTGTGCAGTATTATTAACCGAAGGTTGCATCTGATTAGACCTCCGTGGACACTCTCTAATACGGTGCTCTAGTGAATCGTACCTCAAACATTTCCCAGATCTTTTCCAACACTCGCCCTGATGGCGCCTACCACAGTCAATACACAGCGGCTGTCCAGTAGCAGCAATGGGAGCCCCAACTCTAATCAGCCCATCAACTCTGGCCTTTTTCTTAGGCCTCAGAACAGAACTCAAGGGCTCTGAATCCCTCTTATTCCTACCTCTTTCTCAGTTTGGCGCTCAGCGCACTTTACTTCCTCGACGATCTTCGCCTTATTAACCAATGCAGCAAAGTCTTGCTCCTTCTGTGGAGCTATCAGAATCCTCAGATTATCCTTGAGGCCATCCTTGAAGTGAAAACATCGCTCGTACTCAGTCGCCACTATACCTCACACATAGTGGCTCAGTCTCAAAAATTCAGCCTCATACTCGGCCACCGATCTATCTCCCTGAGTCAGATTTAAGAACTCCCTCCTACAGGTATCCACATAACTGTCCCCCACATACTTTCCCTAAAAAGCAATCTTAAAGAACTCCCATGTCAGTTGATCGGGCTGAGAACCCTCCTTAACAGTGAGCCACTACTAATACGCCTCATCACGTAGCAGCGATACAACACCCTTTAATTTTTGCTCAGGAGTGTAGTCCAGATCATCCATAATCCTCTCTGTGGCCTCTATCCAGTACTCAGCCACATTAGGGGCAACTCTAGCAATACCCTTGAAAAGTTCAACTCTGTTAGACCGGAGTCATTTCATAATCGACCCGCGGCCTCCAGCAGTAGTATTGAGCCCAGCGACCCTCTCTAGAATCCTTAACATAGCTTGGGACAGTGTGTCATCCCGGCTGGAATGTTATGGCTAAATCTGGCGATGTCACATGGAAGTGCATTTGAAAACCGTATCATTGCTAAAATCGTTTCTCGTTTAGAACTTATCATTATCTTTTATTAATTCTCAAATCATGATTCATTTCTAAAACGCTATAATTTGCGGAAGCTTTTTTTAAAAATAATTTGTGTGTACGTGATATTTTGATAAAATATTCATCTCTTTTGAAAACCCGAGTTTCTCCTATTTCTAGCAGATATAAAAAGAAAATAGTATAAAATCCAAATTTTAGGTAAAAATCCAGAGAGGACATTATTATAGAAAAATACCCCAAAATAAAACTTAAAATTGTAAATAAGTATCAAATAGCAAAAATGACTCATGTGGCTACCGCTGAGTCCTTTGTCACACCGATCCGGTTATGTCTAAGGATTACCTGTACAGATTAAATAGAAGGGGTGAGTTTATGTGAACTCGGTGTGTAATCCCCATGCAAACAAACAAACAATAGCAGATAATCTCAGTTTGGGCCTAAACCCTTTTTAGTATCAATAAGCATTAGGGCCTTAGCTCATCACAGTACAGTAACAGTGACAGTTATGTAGTTATAAAATCCTACCCAACTAGCCTCTACACTCCATCTCCGTCCAACCCTACACTCCATGTGGGGATATAATCAACCCACCCATCCTTACACTCTAAATAGTACCGAATGTGGCACTAAATAGTAGTTGCAACTGAGCTGCCACTAAGTTAGGCTTGAAGCCTTTCAGTACACTTCTTCCAATCAATATCAATCCCCACCCAATGTAATGCATCATAAAGACATGTCATGATATCATGTATAATCAGTATAGGGTATTTAGCAAGCTCATTATACAGATATATATCTATCTCATATAGGCATATAACAGTCTTTTCAATCATTTCAGTCAATTAGGGGTCTAGGTAAACTTACCGACCCTCTAGGAGGTTCACAGTCGACTTGGGCGACCCATGCAACCTTAGCAGTCAAACAGTAAAAATTGGCCCACAGATCCATGTTGCAAACCCATGCAGGCTTACATGCTCGTGTGGCCCATACGGCCCAAAATGGCCTTGGCCGTGTGGTTCACACGGTCTGTTCTAATATTCCCATACATTCGTGTGATTAACCGTGTAGGGCCCACGTGCTCGTATGGCCCACACAGCCTAATTTGGCCAGGCCCATGAATCGCACATGGCTAGCCTCGACGATCACATGCCCTACCACACGGGTGACAGCACACCCATGTGGCGTCGGCAATCACATTCTTCGGCATTTCACCGATTTTTGTTTTTAAATTTGTGTTTACACACTTGATACGATTTCACTGCTAACTCCACCACGAGTACTCCATATCCTAAAATCAATAAACCAAAGCTCAATTTAGTGATACTAATAGACCTTAAACGAAATTACCATGAGTTATTTAACAAATAACTGTCAGAAACCTTACCTTCAAACAAGCATAGGAATTTCACACGCCTAGAACGTTGATGGATGATCAACAACCTCTTGATTAGTTCCTAGCACCAAACGCAAAACCCCTCTTTAACCATTTAACCAGAAAACATTTAAAACAATAAGGTCAAAACTCACCAATTTACCGATAACACATGAACGATATAGGAGGGATGAAACTACGGAGTTGGTTTTCAACACAGAAGCAAAAAGATGAAGACAGAAGGTAAAACAAAAGAAATTGACAAAGAATGGAGTAGGAAGAGATAGATTTCGACATAATAAGGAGAGGGAAAACGAATGGGAAGTCGGTAGCAACAGAGAAGAAATGGTAGAGTAAAAAGAAAAGAGGAAAAAAAACTATGCCAAATAACCAAAATTGGGAGAAAGAGACGTGAGAGCTGAAATTATCAGTCCACCAAATTAGGATAACGCACAATCCCATATTTTCCTCCTAAAGTCACTCCAACACTCTAATCCCATATTTTTCTCATAAAATCAATCCAACACTCCCCCACCACACCATTACTACTCAGAAGCCCAGTCAAAACAACCTCCTGCCGAAACAAAGAGCAAAAATTATCCCCTTTGCCCATGTAGGGACTCAAACTCCAAACCTCTTACAACATTAGCACTCTACTTATCCATTAGACCAGCATGCCCATTCTGACATATTTCACCAATATTTATTTATAAGCCTACTGGTTAGAGATAGAGGTTTATTCAATTAAAACAAATTTTTTTCCTAAGTCAAGGCTTAAACCCAAGACTTCTCAAACACTCCCAAAATATATAACCACTAAAGCAGACATATATTTGTGCCACAAACATACAAAAATAGATATATAAGGGATTTTTCGGCCGTTACAATGCAAACATCGAATTAGGCCCGAGACAGGGCTCAACAAAAAAGACATAGCAAAAAAAAAAAGTTAAAGTGGAGATTTGTGAAATGTGCCTCGCATTTTCAGGTTAAACCAAAGTCAAAACAAAGTTAATGTGATAATGTCACACGATACGTCGTGACGACAGATGACGTTGGGATGACACAACGCGAGATGTTGGGACATGGCGACATGTTCCCCACTAGATCGGGTTTCTTCTTCTAGTTAAACTATGCTATCTTTTCCTAGTTGAAATCTAAGAACTCTAGGGATATTTTAATTATATTAGCCCACAAATTTTAGTCTATAAATAGGGCTTTAGAAACCCTAGAAGAGTTATTGAAACAACACAAGAAAAGAGAGTTTTAAGGGAATTTCATTTTTTAGCCAGAGAGCTTTGTATTATTCAGGGTTTAGGGTTTATTTTTATTTTTTTCCATCATTGTACCCTTTCAATTTATTCCAACTAGTGATGTTTTCTTTCTATGTGGATATTTATCCTCTTCATCCAAGGAGTTTTTCCACGAAAATATTTATGTCCAATTTTCTCTAACTGTTTTTGTTTGTTGCTTAATTCGGGTTTATCCCCAATAGCTTTTCACAATTTATAAAAGAACTTTAAAAGTGGCAATAAAATAATACCAATCGTTATTCTAAGGAATGTTAATAGTTTTACTTTTCAAGATCAATATAAATTTATTTTCATATTATTTTTTTATCGAAAAAAGGATCTAGATTGGATTAAAAACATGAATAGGAAACAAGCATCAAATTCAATACATAGTGCACTTTTGCTTATTAATTAGCAAAAGGTGATTCAAGCTAGTAGGAGGAGAATTACAAACATTAATTTTGCTTGGTTGAGAGGAAAGAAAATTAGAAGGATGAAAAATTGAATGGATAGAAAACTAGAAGGACGGAAAACATAATTATTCTTTCCTAATGTGTGCTTAGTAGAGATGAAAAATGGAAGGAAAAAAAATAAAATATTTGAAAAATGTATAATTTTGAACTAACATGAAAATCTTTCTCATTTTCTCTCCTCTTATCATTTCAATTTGAAAGGATTACTTTTTATGCATTAAGATGAAAAATTATCTCCGCTGCTATTTTTTTCCTCACTTTTCTTTCTTACTAAGTAGACCCAAAATTCATTTTTTCCACTATTCCTTTCCTTTTTTCTATTCCTCCACATTTTCACCTAAGCACACCCTAAATGAGTAAAAAAATTACAACATCTGAGGTAACTAGTAATTAAAAATTACTACCTAACTGAACTAAAGCATCCACACATTGAATATTGTTTTTCTATTTTCATACTGGAAATATGAATGGTCTTTTTTTTTTCATTTGAAATATGAATGGCTAGATCTAAATATCTTTTATTTAATTTCTTTGATTTCTACTTCCACTGTATTAGTATATTCATTAATAGAAGTCCAACTAATTGCTAGATCTTTTGCTAAATCATTAATTTCAGAATTTTTTGTCTGAATTCTATGAAATAAACATTCTTCTATCAAAGGATCTGTAATAGATATAAAGTAATTTGGTTTAACTTTAAATCCTATTGCTTCTACATGTAAATTTGATTGAATTCCTCCAATAAGTGCTTTTATTGGATTTTTAAATCTTTTATCTAATAAAACTACTATTATTGGTATATCATGACATTTTCTAAACAAAGCTCTTATAGTTATCATTATAATTCCTAAATGTATATATCTAACTTGGGGAGTTTTCTTTTTAATCCTCTTAATTTTATCTTTATTAAATAGTGGGATTTCTGTTTATAGCCTCTGGACTTATGGAAGAAGAATATTGGCATATGATACTGGAATTGGATACACTCAGGATGATAAAAATAAAGAATCTGTTCACCTATTAAAAAATATAGCTGACATGGAAATTGATGATTTCCCATCAACATACTAGAAAAAATCAAGAATAAGTGGGAAAATTGGAACTCACCAAGACTGTCAATAAACTCATTACATCTAGATGAAATTGAGGAAATGAATCTAGATAATATTCAAGAAGGATAAAAGCCAAATTGGAAAAACCCAAAGAAGTCACATGGGAAAGAACATTCATGTCTAGATAAAAAAGGAAGCAACTTGGGAAAACAACATCCAAGTTCAAACAAAAAAGGAAGCAACTTGGGAAAGTAACATCCAAGTCAGACAAAAAAGGAAGCAACGTGGAAGCAACCATCAAATCAATGATTAGACATCATCCTTATTAGAAAAACTATACGGGTGTAACATCCCGATTTAGGGCCTAGTAGGAACAGTGGTTTCGGGACCACAAAACCGATAAGGAAAATTTTATTTTTACTATATTTTTATGGCCTGCAATTTCACGGAAAGATTTCATGAAAATTTCGTTCAAAAATTTTGACGTTTGGGCACTCAATTTAGTCA
>CM025248.1:19729295-19742487 GCA_013677275.1 Gossypium schwendimanii
TTATAATCATACTGTGCATACAATTATTCTTAGATTCTTCTTTCTTTGGACCTCCCTTCGTCCCAATAATAGATCTTCAGATATCAATGATGTGTGCAACGCTGTTACTGACTCAGAATCCTTATTTGAACAAGACATGAGTACAGATGATCCTCAAGATTTTGAAATGACCATGACAACGTCTTATCTCCTGATTTGTTAAGGATGATGGAGCAAGAAGAGAAACAAATCCTACCTTATAAGGAATCTGTAGAAGTTGTGAGCTTAGGAGAGGGAAAAGAGATAAAAATTGGCACTTGCATTGCCAAAGAAATAAAGCGAGACCTCATTGATTTACTTCAGGAGTTCAAAGATGTCTTCGCATGGTCCTATCAAGACATGCCTGGCCTAAGTACTGATATTGTGGTACACCGACTGCCCATAAAGAAAAATGTAAACCAATCCAACAAAAGCTTCGAAAGATGAGGCCTGATGTCTTCCTAAAAATAAAAGAAGTTAAGAAGCAGTTTGATGCTGGGTTCTTACAGGTGGTCGAATATTCAGAATGGGTGGCCAACAGAGTCCCTGTTCCTAAGAAAGATGGGTAAGTGCGAATGTGTGTGGACTATAGAGATTTGAACAAAGCCAGTCCCAAGGATAATTTCCTATTGCCCCATATCGATACCTTAGTGGACAACACGGCCGGATACTCACTGTTCTCCTTCATGGATGGTTTCTCCAGGTACAACAAATTAGGATGCATCCTAAAGACATGGAAAAGACCACCTTTGTAATGATGTGGGGGACATTTTGCTATAAAGTGATGCCATTTGGACTAAAAAATGCGGGAGTGACATATCAGAGAGCCATGGTAACCTTGTTCCATGACATGATGCATAAAGAGATAGAAGTCTTTGTCGATGACATGATCGCAAAGTCTAGAATAGAAGGGGAACATGTTCAAGTCCTGAGAAAACTGTTCCTAAGGTTAAGGAAGTTCCAGCTAAAGCTTAACCCAGCCAAATGTACTTTCGGGGCTAGATCAGAAAAGTTGCTAGGATTCCTAGTCAGCGAAATGGGAGTTGAGATTGACCCAGATAAAGTTAACGCCATATAAGAATTACCTCCACCACGTACTCAGAAAGAAGTTTGAGATTTTCTAGGTAGACTAAATTACATCACTCTGTTTATTTCATAGTTAACTGAGAAATGTGACCCCATCTTCCATCTTCTTAAGAAACACAATCCAGGTGTATGGGATGAGGAGTGCCAGAAAACTTTTGAAAAAGTTAAACATTACCTGTCCAATGCCCTAGTACTGGTGCCACCTTGCCTGGACAAGACACTGATACTATACCTGACAGTATTCGAGAATTCCATGGGGTGCGTGCTCAGCCAACATGATGAGTCAGGACGAAAAGAAAGAGCGATCTATTACCTCAGCAAGAAGTTTACCGAATGTGAGACAAGATATTCGTCAATTGAGAAATTATGTTGCACCTTGGTCTGGACTACTTGAAAATTGAGACAATACATGTTGTACCACATGACTTGGTTAATCTCGAAACTAGACCCTTTTAAATACATGATGGAGTCAACCGCTCTAAATGGAAGGATGGCCCGATGGTAAATTCTACTGTCTAAATTCGACATAGCCTATGTGAATTAAAATGCCGTAAAAGGAAGCGCTATAGCAGATTTTCTAGCTAGTAGAGCTCTAGAAGATTATGAGCTTTTGAACTTTGACTTCCCAAATGAAGATCTGATGTATGTGGCAACTGTTGAGGCAAACACACAAGAAGGCAATGCTTGGAAATTAAACTTTGATAGAACCTCAAATGCTGTGGGTAATGGGATCGGGGCAGTCTTAGTATCTGCAAATGGTGATCATTATCCATTCACTAGCAAATTAGATTTTGATTGCACAAACAACATGGTGGAGTATGAAGAATATATCATGGGAATCTAGGCGGCTATAAAATGCAAAATCAAGGTACTTAAGGTATATGGAGATTCTGCATTAGTGATTTATCAACTCAAAGGCGAGTGGGAAATAAGAGACCCCAAGTTGATTAGTTATTGAAAGCTAGTCCTGGAATTAATTGAGGAGTTTTATGACATCACCTTCTGTTATCTCCCACGAGATGAGAATTAGATGGCCAACACTTTGGCTACATTAGCTTCCATGATCAAAGGAAAAAAACAAGATGATGTGAAGCCTATCCAAATGAGCATTTATGAGGCTCTAGCCCACTGTTGCAACATTGACGAAGAAGAAGAAAAAAATGACCACCCTTGGTATCAAGACATATTATGGTATGTGAAAAATCACGAATACCTAGACCAAGCAACTGAGAATGATAAGAGAATGTTGAGGAGGCTGGCTAGTAACTACATCCTAGATGGAGAAATCCTATATAAAAGAGGAAAGGATCAGGTGTTGCTGAGATGCGTAGACGCTATTAAGGCCAGGAAAATCCTGAAAGAGGTCCATGATGGTGTCTGTGGAACACATGTAATGGTTTTACAATGGCCAAGCAAATCATGAGATTCAGATATTATTTGTCCACTATGGAAGGAGACTGCATCAAGTATGCTAAGAAATGCCATAAGTGACAGATTTATGGGGACAAAATTCATGTGCCTCCTTCACCTCTTCATGTTATGACTTCTCCATGGTCTTTTTCCATGTGAGGCATGGACATCATTGGGCCAATATCACCAAAAGCTTCAAATGGGCATCGATTCATCTTCGTAGTAATTGACTATTTTACTAAGTGGGTAGAAGCTACTTCTTACGCCAACATCACAAAATCGACAGACAGTAAATTCCTAAAAAATGAGATCATATATCGATATGGGATACCCGAAAAGATTATATTTGATAACGCATTGAACTTGAACAACAGCACGATAGCGGAGGTCTGTAGTCGATTCAAGATCAAGCACCACAACTCAGCACCATATCGCCCGAAAATGAATGGCGCGGTAGAGGCCGCCAATAAGAATATCAAGAAGATTATGGGAAAAATGACTGAGACCTATAGAGATTGGCATGAAAAGTTACCATTTGCCCTTTATGCTTATTGAACGTTTGTCAGGGCCTCTACCGGGGCAACTCCTTTCTCCTTAGTCTATAAGATGGAGGTAGTTTTACCCATCGAAGTTGAAATTGCTTCTCTTCAGGTTCTGTCAGAGTTAAAGTTAGACGAAGTAGAATGGATCCAATCCAGACATAATCAGCTGAACTTGATTGAAGAAAAGAGGCTAAGAGCTATCTGTCATGGTCAAATGTACCAAAAGCGAATGGTTTGAGCCTACAATAAGAAGGTTCATCCTAGAGAATTCTATGAAGGGGACTTGGTACTAAAGAAGATATTTCCCATACAAAAAGACTTTAGAGGAAAGTGGATGCCAAACTGGGAAGGACCTTATGTGGTAAATAAGACCTTTTTTGGAGGAGCGTTAATTTTGACTAAGATGGATGGAAAAAGCCTGCCTAATCCTGTGAATTTGAATTAAGTGAAGAAGTACTTCGCCTAAAAAAAAAGGAGAGGCCAAAGCGAAAACCCATGAAGGGCGCTGAGACCAAAGGGGTATTGAATTGAAAACCCAAAAAAAGGGCAATTCAAATTTTGATCAAAGGTGGGGCATGGGGTAGCCTTGTCTTCCCCGAATTAGCAAGAAGGAAGGATGCTACATCTTAGGACATCAACAAAGTCTTCTAGGACTTCTAAACACGTATCAAGTTCAAAGGGTCCTTAAAAAGTTTTGTGCAGAAAAGTTCATGCTACGATATCTGGGGAACCTGTTTTCATCTTATCCATTGTGATAATCTTTTTCATCTTATCTTAGCAAAATTTGCTATCTTGATTAATTTATTCATTTTGAGCTTAGCTCTCAACAAAATTTCATCTTGTCCATTATGATAATATTTTTCAAGCATTTTTCATTGAAATAACGATTACTGGACTGACAATATTCAAGCAGAGGGAGTTCTGCATATTACTCTGAAAGCTTCTAAATAATACGAGGACCTAAAACAAGACTATTGTTTAGAGCTAACCAAACCTGAGTGTTGGAAACATTTGAGAAAAAATAGTCTAAATTGTAACTATTTCTTTGGTTTTTTATATCAAAGACACTAGCTGAACGAGAAGGCAGGGTAATGCATTAACAACAGAACCTTGATAAACAAAGAGTAATGAAAACCTAAGCATTAAAGAGGGATCATTCTCGAAAATTGACATTTTGCATTCATGCATGCATATTTAGTTAGGATATTTTGATCAATTCTAATCATACCATCCTAATCACTAGGCATAAATAGGTCCAATAAATGGATTCTATAGGTCATGTTTTCTAGAGGACAGATGAAAAGAAACCAATACTATCTCCCTGAAATTACAGTGGAGTGGATTAAAACCATAGATCTTATCTCTCTAAAGTTACAGTAGAGTAGATCGCATCCAGTCTTATCTCTCTGAAGTTGCAGTGGAGCAGACAGAAGAAACCAATCTATCTCCCTAAAGTTGCAGTGGAGTGGATTAAAAACACAGATCTTATCTATGTGAAGTTGCAGTAGAGCAGATCGCATCCAGTCTTATCTCCCTGAAGTTGTAGTAGAGCAAACAGAAGAAACCAATCCTATCTCCCTTAAGTTACAGTGGAGCGGATTAAAAACACAGATCTTATCTCTCTGAAGTTACAGTAGAGCAGATCGCATCCAGTCTTATCTCCCTGAAGTTGCAATGAAACAGATATATGAAACCAATCCTATCTCCCTTAAGTTGCAATGGAGCGGATTAAAAACATAGATCTTATCTCTCTAAAGTTACAGTAGAGCAGATCGCATCCAGTCTTATCTTCCTGAAGTTGTAGTGGAGCAGACAGAAGAAACCAATCCTATCTCCCTAAAGTTATAGTGGAGTGAATTAAAACCACAAATCTCATCCCCATGGAGTTGCAACAGATTAGATTGAAGTCATATCCCTCTAAAGATGACGTGAACTGGATCAAAGTAATAAGATGTAGTGGACTAGAATGAAGCTACCTAAAAAAGAAAAGCACCAAAACGAGTCAAGATCCGGTAAGGCCAGGCAAAATTGGTCCTTTTTGAAGTCTTTGCTCTATTCCTATTACACGACAATGAGTAAAGAAGGGCAGCTGTAGTAGACCAATTTAGCCCAGGGCCCAATAAGACCCAACACCTAAAATCAAAATAAATAAAATAGTCCAAAACAATACACTCATTTTACAATTGGCCCAAATAGCTCAAAAACTCAAACCTAACAGCCCAAATAAGCCTAAAACAATTTCAGCCAAATCAAAACCCTAGCCACATGCAGCCATCGCCCTCCAGCTTGCACGTGACCTCCCCGCACGTTACCTCTGAGTTGCACACCACTGCTACCGTTCACCTATCACCGGCCGTCCATGTGTCTCCCACCTGCAAGAGAAAGCCACACGCAACAACAGAAACAAAAACAACAAAACAAATAGTAAAATGACAAAAATAATCATTAAAGAGTTTGTAATTTGGCTATAAAGTCCCTTATCTGCAACTTGTATTTTTTTTGGACGCACGTTAGAAATAAAAAAAGCAAAAAGAAAACAAAGGTTGAGGCTTCATTTCTTTTTCCTTTCGATCTATTCATTTATTTTTTTATTTTATTCATTTATTTTCTACGAATCTCTTCTAAAAGAAAACTATTAAAAAAGAAAGGGAAAAAGAGGTTAGAAAGAGACCTGTATTGCTCCGTGGTTCCGTTGACGGAGGTCCCTTCGTCGTCGTCGGAATCATGTCTAAAAAGGGGTGTGAGGCTCTTCGTTCCCTCTAGTCGAAGCCCGACTTGCGTATACCGCTAAACAAGGGTCAAGAACCCCTTTTCTTTCGCCGTCGGCCATTGGCCACAATGGCGGCACGTTAGGAGGCTAGAGAACCCTAATAGATGGAGAAGGGTAAAATTTTTTGAGAGAGTCTGAGAGACTCTGTTTTTTTTGTTTAAAATGAAAATGAAATTTTTTCGTGTGATTTTTTATATTTATATACGATAAATACGTCGCCGTTTTGGGCCTTAGTATCAATGGCCAAAATGACAGTGTTTTCCGTTCAACCCGCGACCCGACCCAGTGGCGCTGAGGATCTGCGTGTTTTGTTGGGAGGGGCTAATTGCATGTTTAGCCCCTCCGCTTCTAATGTATATTGCAATCCGGCCTTGGTTTATTTTACATTTGGGCCCCACAAATTTTTTTCATGTTTCATTTTGGTCCGCGCTGAAATGATGCGCATTAGGATGGGGAATATTGCTTAGTTGGTCCCTCACGTCTTAAGCACGCTATATTTCAGCCCCGAACCACCCTTTTTTTCTTATTTGTGAATTTGGCCCCGAAGTTTTAGCCCAATTACAATTTGATCCTCGGCCTATTGAACCTCATAATTTTTTATTTTTTTCTGTTTTCTTTTTTAAAAAAATCAGTTTTATTTAATATTTCATTTAATAGTACTTACTTATTTATTTCCAATTTTTGGTCAACTTACATTATTTATATTTTATTTATTATTCATTTTTTATACATTGGTTTGTGTATTTTATTCTTGCCAGTATTATTACAATCTCATTTCATTATTTATTTATTTGCCATTTTTAATACTTTCAAAATTTAGATTCATTATTATGGTTATTGTTGTAGTTTTTATTATTATTGTAATATTGTCATTGGCATCATTATTTTTATTCATGCATGCAAATATTGGGATTTGTTAGCATCAATGCTACATGTATTTTTTATGCATATTATTTCATTATTGTTTCAAATGTTTATTGCAATATCGTTATTAGCCACATATGATCCTTTCAAATTTTTCAAATGATTTCTTTTAAAGCATAATCTAATAAACTAAACGTGTATTCTTCTTAGAAATTCCATCGGCTTTCACCCCTATTAAAAACAAAGAAGAGTTTTAAAATAAGGCAATAATTTACGTTTCGAAATTCGAGAAAACGTGCCCTAACGTGCTTGGTTTCGATTCTCGTTCGACCAAATAGCCAAATATCCTTTTAAATTTTCAAAGTAAGGCAATATTTTATGTTTAGAAATTCGAGGAAACGTGCCCTAACGTGCTACGTTTCGAGTTCTCATTCGACCAAATAGCTAAATATCCTTTTAAAATTTCAAAGTAAGGCAATATTTTGCGTTTGAAAATTCGAGAAAATGTGCCCTAACGTGTTGGGTTTCGATTTCTCGTTCGACCAAATAGCCGAATATCCTCATAAATCTCAATCCATGTTATTCAAGTTTTTAAGAATCGTATTTTTTAAAAAAAACTTTTCAAATTTTCCAATCTTCAACACTACTGACGCTAATTAATCAACTAGGTACCAATTTTGGGCGTTACGAGGGTGCTAATCCTTCCTCGTACATAACCGACTCCTAGACCCCTTTTTTTCTAAATATCGTTGATCAAAATCATTGTTTTAATAAAATTAAATCATTTATTAAAAACATCCACTTTTTGACGTGACCTGATCACACCTTATCAAAAAGGATTGGTGGCGACTCCCATTTTCGTTTTCATTTTCAAAATCCAAGTCGACCCTATTTTTGCAAAAAATGGTGTCAACAATTGTGTGAGATAAGCATAAAACTGTAGCGAACCAAATAAAACTATACCTTTGCTACTGCTTTTAAATATTTTCTTCGACAAGAATGGCTCTAATACTTTCTTATAATCCATTGGGATCCCGGATTTGTCTCAACATCAAGCACTTGTTTAAGAAAATCCCGATTGATATTGTTTATCATAGGGTAGTACTCATCTTCCTCAATATCAAGTAAATTAAACAAATCATTGATGTACTGAGAAGTAAAAGATACCTTTTTCCTTCGAACGATGACTTCAGTAGCATCTTGTGTAGTCAAACTAGCGTAGAATTCTCAAACTAGTTCATCATTAGGAAGTAAACGAGCATCACAGAATCGTTCCCACTTGAGAGAATTGATTATCTTTCTAATCGGCATAGGGACAACCATTACATCATTGCTCTTCAGGTTAAAACCCTTTTCTGGCATCATAGATTGATGCTTGAAAATTGAATCAAATCGCTCTATCACTTTTTCATCGATCAAAATCTTGTTTACAGAAGTAGTTTTTAACGATCTAATTCTTTTATGATACATGGTATTTTCCCAAAAATTTGGCAAATTTTCTGCTTACAGAGGTAAAAGAAAAATTGGCAAAAGAGGGTGGATCTTGCTTCGGCAAACCTTACGATGGCGAAGGAGTTGCGGCAGTGACGACAACGTGCGGTAGCAATGGTAGTATGCAGCTGCGACAATAGCTGCGTGCAATATGTAACTCGATGCTTCAGTAATTCTCTTGTGGCGGCACAAGATAGTTTTGGCCAAAGAAAAGAAAAAGGGATAGAGATTTCTTTCGGGATTTGAGACTAGAGGCACATAAAGAGAGATTTTAAGAAATTTTAGGGTGTAAGCAAAATACTTTGAGGGATATGAAAATTTAGTAAAATGGAGAGGGGTTTATATAAGGAAAAATTAGGGCAACATGTAGCAAAAATTTAGCTAAATTAAAGTTACTTGGGCAGCAAGTAATGGGTGTGACGGCAAGGGTTAAATTTTTCCCTTCTTTGTGCTATCTTGGCCTCAAACTCAGACTGTATCTCATTAAAAAAAACTTATTAGTACTTAGGCCAAATTTGACCCCCTTTATTAACATAAAAATTTAAAATTTATCAAAATAATTGAAACGAGAAAAAACATTTGAAAACCTAATTAGAAGATTTCTTCTTAACAAATTACATTAAATTAATTCCCAAGAAAGATTGAAGGGGTCACAGCGGTCCCGCTTAAGTTCCAATCTCCTTGGACAAAATAAATTAAATGAACTTAATTAAGAATAATAAATTTTAATTATTTATTTATTTACAAGACGAGTATATGAAAAATCAAGGGTCTGTTAATTTGAACGAAGATTCAACTTGCTCAACTTCACCATCCCAATAGTGTTTGAGACGTTGACCATTAACTTTAAACGTACCTCCGTAATTGTCGTACAATTCAATAGCTCCATAAGGATAAACTCGGTGGATGGTATAAGGTCCTTTCCATCGGGATTTCAGCTTCCCAGGATATAACTTCAGCCTTGAATTAAACAGCAACACCTTCTAACCTTCTTTAAACTCGTGAGGTTGTATATGACTATCATGCCATCTCTTTGATCTTTCTTTACACATTTTGGCATTCTCATAAGAAACCAACCTCAGCTCTTCCAACTCATTAAGTTGTAATATCCTTCTCTCATCGGCTTGCTTAAGATCAAAATTTAACTGCTTCAAAGCTCATTGAGCTTTATTCTCCAATTCTAATGGCAAATGAAATGTCTTTCCAAAGACTAACTGATAAGGAGTCATTCCTAACGGAGTCTTGAATGCTATTCGATAGGCCCATATTTCTGGTTCTTTGGCACTTATCACAGCTCTTCACATAAGCGTAAGCATCTTTAAATAGTGTAGGCCAAAACAAACTTGCTTGTAAAATCTTTGTTGTAGTACGTGAACCACCAAAGTGTCCCCCACTTGGAGATGAATAGCAGTGATATAAGATCTCAGCAATCTCTCTTTTCGCTACACACTTTGGATTATATTATCTGTACACTGTTTAAACAAAAACGGATCCTCCCAAAAATAAAACCAATTATCATGAAGGAATTTCTTCCTTTGTTTGTATGTCATTTCTCGAGGAATTATTCCACTTGCAAGACAACTGGCAAAATCAACAAACTAGGGAATTTCATGAATTCGACTTACCTCAAATAAGTGCTCATCTGGGAAATTCTCGTTGATAGGCACACAAGACTGGGTTACCTTATCTTTCTCCAACCTCGACAAATGATCAGCTACTTGATTTTCGACACCTTTTCTGTCTTGGATCTCAAGGTTAAATTCTTGGAGTAAAAGTATCCAATGAATTAGCCTTGGTTTTGCATCTATCTTCATGAGCAATATTTAATGGCTGCATGGTCAGTAAATATTGTAACTTTGGTACCTATAAGATATGAACGGAATTTTTCAAAAGCAAAAACTATAGAAAATAGTTCCTTTTCAGTTATCGTATAATTGAGTAGGGCTCCCATCAAGGCTCTACTTGCATAGTAAATGGGCTAGAATACTTTATTTTTTCTTTAACCCATCATAGCTCCAACAACATAATCACTTGCATCGCACGTCAACTCAAAAGGTGAGTTCCAATCAGGTGTAACAATTATTGGGGTTGCAATTAACCAATTCTTTAGATCTTCAAAAGGTTCCAAACATGCTTTGTTAAAATTGAACACTGTATCTTTCTCTAACAACAAACACAGTAGATTAGAAATTTTCGAGAAATCCTTGATAAACCTTCGGTAAAAATTGACATGGCCTAAGAAACTTCTGACTAGTTTCACATTAATTGGGGTCGATAATCTTTCAATTACATCCACATTTGCTTTGTTAACTTGAATTCCTTTCCTTGAGATCTTGTGACCTAGGACAATTCCTTCGTTGACCATAAAATGGAATTTTTCCCAATTAAGGACAAGATTCGTCTCTTTGTATCTTTTTAGTACCTTAGCCAAATTACTCAAACAGATATCATAAGTGTTACGAAAAATAGAAAAATCATCCATGAAAACCTCGACAAAATTTTTGACCATGTCAGTAAATATTGCCGTCATGCATCGTTGAAAAGTTGCAGGTGCATTGCATAAACCAAAAGGCATTCATCTAAAAGCAAATGTACCATACGAACAAGTAAAGGTTGTTTTATTTTAGTCCTCCGGGGCTAAAACTATTTGGTTATATCCCGAATAGCCATCTAAAAAACAATAGAATTCATTACCTGCCAGTCGATCTAACATCTGATTCATAAAAGGCAACGAAAAATGGTCCTTCCAAGTGACTTTGTTCAGCTTTCTGTACTCAATACAGATTCTCCAATCGGTAACAGTTCTTGTTGGAATTAACTCGTTATGCTCATTTTCAACAATCGTGATTCCACCTTTCTTCGGCACACACCATACAAGACTTACCCACGAACTATCTGAAATAGGATAGATGATGCTTGCATCTAACCATTTAATCATTTCCTTTCTAACAACTTCTTTCATAATAGGATTGAGTCTCCTTTGCCCATCAATCTGAGCTTTTTCACCTTCTTCTAAAATGATTTTATGCATGCAAAAAGAACGGCTTATACCTTGAATGTTAGCTATGTCCAACCAATTGTGTTCTTAAATTTCTTTAGAACAACAATTAGTTGCTCCTCTTGATCTTTTGTCAGTTCCGTTGAAATAATCATAGGCAAAGTAGAACAATCACCTAATTACACGTATTTCAAATGGGAAAGAAGTACCTTTAGTTTGAGTTTAGGTGGTTCTTCAATTGACAACTTGGGTTGCACAAATTCTCTAACTTCCAACTCCAACGATTCAAACTGTGTGGATTGAATATAATTTCTCAGATTGGCTTTCTTCAAAGCCATGTTTTCTTCACCTTCTTCATCCTCCAAAGGGTCAAGATCTGAAGTTTTCTCCAATGGATCTTCTTCAAAATTACTTTCTAAAGAAACCAAGGTTTCTATCTCTTCTATAACTGAACACTTCTCTGCCAGATCGAGAGATTTCATTTCTTTAAGAATGTTAAAGATTACCTGATCGTCTTGAACTCGCATGGTGAGTTCACCTTTCTGCACATCAATTAACGTCCTCCCCATGGCCAGGAAAGGTCTCCCAAGGATAATTGGTACTTCCTTATCTTCTTCAAAATCTAAAGTAATGAAATCAGCAAGAAAAGTATATATATCGACTCTTACCAAAACATCCTTGATCTTTCCTTAGGGATATTCTATAGATTGATCCACTGGCTGAAGCATCACAGTTGTAGGTCTTACTTCACTTATTCCTAACATCTTGAAAATAGACTTAGGAATTAAGTTGATACTCACTCCTAAGTCACACAATGCTTTACCACAGTAAAATTCACCAATGTTACAAGGTATAGTAAAGCTTCCTAGGTCTTTCAATTTCGGTGGCAGTTTGTTTTGCAGGAAGGCACTGCACTCCTTTATCAAAGCAACAGTTTCATACTCACTCAGACATTTTTTCTTAAACAGTATATCCTTCATAAACTTCACATAATTTGACATTTTTTCTAAAGCATCCACCAAAGAAATATTGATGTGTAACTACTTCAGAACATCAAAAAACTTCTTGACTTGCACCTCCTGTTTCTACTTGTGTTGCTGCAATCTTTGCAGATATGGAGGTGATAGAACTTTTGGTTGAACCGGACAACTTTTTTGAGTAGGTAAATCTCATCCAAAGAAGATGTTAAAATATCTAAATTCTCTAAGTCAGGGTTTACCTTGTTAGACTTTGTAGATTCTAATTCATTTGGTGTAGGAACTTCAATAGCTAGTTGATTCTTCTCAACAGGCTTATCTTCGACCAAATCGTGGTTCTAGAAATTTACCACTTTATAATGCCACTACCTTGATATGTTCTTTACCCAAATTTCTTGGATTCTCAGTATCACTTGGCAAGGTTCCTTGCGGTCTATTGCGAAGCTCCGTAGCTAACTGACCCATTTGGTTTTCCAAATTTTTAGTGTTGCTGCTTGGCTTTGGATCAAAGCGTCATTCTTTGCCACGTACGCTTTCAACAAGTTCTCCAAACAGTTTGATGTCTCAACTTGAGGTGGCTTTGGAGCTTGCTGATTAAACCCTTAAGATTGGTTGGCTCTTTGTTGTAATAAGCTATTGTTCGGTCCATTTCCTTGGTTGCTCCAAGAAAAGTTAGGATGATTACGCCATGAAGGATTGTAGAAGTTGGACTGGGGTCCTTGTCCACTCCATTTTGATATTGGTTCCCCACATAGTACACTGACTCGGGATTTTATGGACAATTGTCAAAAGAATGACCTTCCTCACAATACACACAGGAAACTACTTCAAACGAACTTGGTGGCTGAGTTACAAAATTATTTATACTATTAGCAGTTAATTATTTTAACATAGAGGAAATAGATGATACCTGAGCCGATAACGAAGTGAGAGAGTCAAGTTCATGAACTCCAGTTACTCGTCTTCTTGAAGCTGTTTGATTTGTTGGCCATTGATAGTTATTACTCGCAATCCTCTCGATGATCTCATAAGCCTC
>CM025248.1:19774278-19790802 GCA_013677275.1 Gossypium schwendimanii
CATTTTGAGTTGGAACATCCATTTATTTGTGGATTTCCTCTCAAAATTCAAGATCCACCATTAAAGCACATTAAGCTTTTGAAGAAGATGACATTGATAAAAAATCCTTTAATTGACTAATTAAAAAATCATTTACAAATACGCTTATATAAAATTAAAATCAATTTTAATAATCTAAACCATTTGAGATACAATTGAATAATTAGAAATACAATTCAAAACCTCAATTTAGAATGTAGATTGACATGTTTACCAATTTCTTTTAAAACCCACCCACCTTCACACTTTGCTTCTCAAGCCAAAGTGTATCAGGTAGCTATGTCTAGACCATGATTCTGATTAACAATGGCCTCTCCTCATTGTGGAGCTTAGACAGAGATGAAATACATGTTACAAGATATCATTAGCAACAAGAAAATAAAAAAATCATGAACTACATGGATTTAAAACGCCTCTCCAATCTACCTTATCGAAAACTCACGATATAGCTAAAACACAAATTTCAACCGCTAAATGACCTTCTCTGCACCAAAAATCATTTCTAAACATCATTTCTAATCTATCGACACAAAACCTAAGCATCAATTTCATCAAACAAACTATTTCATAATTCTTCGGAAAATCAACTCATGTTCTTAGTTAAAAACAAATTTGTCAAAATTGATCAATCAAATGAGTTTAATATTTTGTTTCCTGATCAAAAACCTCTTAATAAACATGATTTGAGCTTAGATATCCATTTACACTTGAATTCCAACTCAAAACAAAGAATTCACCATTGATGAATTTCATGTTGAAAAGAGAAGACATCAAGATTTGAAAAACTATTTTAATTGATTTAAATAAAAAATAATGATTAGAAACAATTTTAAAATGAATTTATAGTTTAGAAATTACCTTCAATCGATCTAAAATCATCAATATTGAAGATTGGGTCAAGATTTTTGAAGAACTAGTATGAGTTTTTTCCCAACTTTGAATACCTTTTTTGGATAATTTTGATAGAATTTGGAAAAAAATAAAATATGAGATCTAATCTTTGATACGTAGACTTCGAAAATGAAAAAGAAAAATGAGAGAAAACGCTTAGAAATCGAGTGAAATTGTGTGTGAAGTGAGGGGGTAGTAGTGTTTTTGAGCTAACGAACCCCCACTTCTTTTTTAAAAATTAGGGAAATTACCATTAGGCCACTCCCACAATTCCCTTGTTTTACAAAGTAATCTTTTCCCTCCAAAATTCTAAAAATATGGGTAACCTGCCTTAAAACCACTTAAACATTTCCCTTGTTTTGCAAAATGGTCCTATATAATTAATTTTTAAATTCTCTCAATTAAACCCCCATTTTAATTTATTTTTCAAATCTAATTTGACCCAAAGTATTTATTTTCCCCAAAAAATATTTAACACTATAAAATTATTTTTTCTAAACATATTTTCCTTTTCCAAAATATTATTTCTCGATTTTTTTAAATGAAATTAAGCAAACTAAACTAAGAGAAAAATTACTAATGACCCTGATTAACTCTTAGTTTTTCACTCAGAACCCGGTAAACTTACCCAAAACTACTAAACCTATTTTTAGGGCATTATAGTGAATTAGGAAAGATTGGTGTGATATAGGAAATATAAAATTTGCCTAATGTGCGAAACAAAAAAAATCCAAAAAGAGAATTGGTACTAGTAGAAAAAGTCTTAAACTCGCAAAAAAGCATTCATGAGTGAGATGTATTGAAAAAGAGAAGAGTCACAAAGTCACAAAAGAAAGAAAAAACTCATTCATTAGTTCTCAAAAACTCGTAAGGCTAGCCATGGCTACTATGTCATGCTATGACTTCCTATAGATGGAGAGACAAGGAAGGTGATAGAAGGAGAAATAAGGCGGTGAGCGAGTAAGGGTCACTGAGGGGGCAAGAATAGGGATCAATATGATGTGCCAAACTATTTTCGTGTTTGTAATCTTTTGATGCTTATATTTTTTAATTTCATACCTGTCCTAATCCTAAGAATGTTACAAGCTGAAAAGCCCTATGTAACCTAAGTATCCTTATACATGAATGGACATCATACAAAACATTCACATAAATGACTATTTGTACTCTGCTCGGATAATCAAAGTGCTTGTATGATTTGTTGATGGATTCTTATAGGGGAGAACCTTAATACTTGTATATTTTGTAACATACTAAACTTAGATGTTTGTGATCAAAAGTGGTAAGTCGATTACTTATCATGTTGAAATTGTTAGTAAACATGAAATGCCTAAGTCATATGCTCCAAAATCAATACTTGTACCATACTTGTTCAAGCGTCATAATTTTTATTTTTTCATCTTTGTTTATGTTGCTTTAGGACAAGCAATGAATTAAGTGTAGGTGAGTTTGATCTCCCATGATTTGATGTAGCAAGTTAAACTAGTTTTCACATTTAAGGAGCTTAAATACAAGCATTTTCATTATTTTTAGTTAAGATTCTTTAGTTTTATTTGCTTCCAATAAAATGTACACGTTGAGTCTTTTATTAACCTTAAGGGCCGAATGAGGCCTAAAGGAGAGCTAACGCACTTCATGAGTGTGCAAGAGACAATTAGAAGGCATTTTTGGTCTATACTTGATGCTAAGTCGCAACATGGGAGATTCGATGTCACAACATAGAGAGCGGAATAGAGAAAGTGAGAAATTGCCTTCAATGTCGCGACACAGGCTGAAGGTGTCGCTACATACCCTTGAAAAGAGTTGTAGAGGAATAAATTGGCTACTATGTCATCATACAGGTCTTGGTGTGTCGTGACATTAACTCTGTGACGAGAATAAAAAATGAAGTACGGGCATTTTGGTCTGCACAATCAAACTTAAAAGCTCGGGAACGTAAGCTAACCTAGGGTTAAGGACACCATTATGGACACCGTTCGAGTAGCTTAGATTCTTTCTTTAGTTTTAGTTTTGTTTTCTTGATTTCTTAGGTTTCCATAGTTTTAGTTTATTTGTTCTTTGTTTTCTTTCAAGAGATCTAATTGAAAAGCAGATCAACTTTTGTGGATTCACACTATTTATCAATATCAATTAGGCTTTTCTTAAACTTCTATTTCAATTCATTCCTTATGATTAATTCTTACATTAATTCCATACTATTTATGAAAGCCATGAGAAACTAATCCTTCTATAAGGAATTAGCAAGTGGAGGTATGATCTCTTAACTATTTGGGAAAGGAAGAACGTTAAACAAACCCTAGGCTTGACAACCCTTGGAGGTCATCAAGGTTGGAATTAACCCAAAATTGGTATTGCCCATTCGTGAACACTTTTACCCCAAGCTAGTCTGGATTGTGGGGTCAGAAGATAAGTAGTTCTTGCTAACTCATTATGTTTGTAGAAGATCGAATGATTCTACTAGGTAGCGACTAGTTGATTGACGAGGAACCTGAGACGACAGTTAATTGGGATTACTAAAATGAGCTGATCACCCATCTTCAAATTTGATTCACTTTATTTATGTTTATGTCTTGCAATTTTAATTCCTTTATATTATTTTACAAAATATAAAAATACTTCTTATTCTACTCTCGTACTATAACTGACTTAAAGTATTAATTAGATCTTTAATTGTTCAAGTTAAGATTGATTTAGTACTCCCCCCTTGGGTACGGTCCTCAGAGTACTCAACTACTTCATTGTAAAATCTATATTTTATTATCGTATTCGTACTTTTGACAATAGTACTTCCGAAGGTGGTCACCCGTATACTTGCAGATAACGCTTTTCACATATTTTGTGCATGATTTTTACTCTGGATGTTGGTACGTCCAGAGGCTTTCAAGTTGTTGTCGTCATTGTCGGGGAGGCAACGTCACTATATTAGTTTTAGTTTTTGCACAATAATAAAATAATTAGGAAATTTTTAGGTTATAGTTACGAATTTAATTTTATTATTTGCACTAATCTTATCTTTTTGGGTTTAGTGTATGACTCATAGTTGGGGAAGACCTATAGAGCCAATCATAGATCTAGAGTGAATAATCCACAAAAATCAGTAATAGCAACAATAACAGCAACAGCAGATGCAAGATCCATGTGAGAATCCATTGTTGGACAAGGCTATCAATTTAGAAGATCCACCACCACCATAGTGATCGACTATTTAATGTCATGGAAATAATGTGCAAGCATACACTGTCGATGCAAGTATAATAGAGAAATATGAGTCTATCGAATACTGATCCCACAAGGATTGTTGTCTTTTGTTTATCAATGTCAGTGCAATAAATGGATGGAAACGAGATAAATTATGAAAGTAGGTGTTGAAGCAATAATTTGAAAACAACAGGATAAAATATGATAATGATAAACTGGGATCCCTAACGTGAATATTCAACAGAATGCTAAGTGCTCATAAGGTATAAAAGGATAGGTGATTGTCAATGCATTAAATTGCAATGAATATCTTACCACGCTTAACTTCTATATTTAATCTAAGACTTAGACATGCACATTAACCCCACCTTCCAATGCTGGCAATGGAACACTATTAAGAACAAGTGGACTAAGTTCCTCTAATCCTTAAGCAACTTCCGTTGTCATGCTTGTTAGCTTGAGCTATCACTGCTCCTTCTAGTGTCAGTGACTGCAATAACACTTCCGTGCTAAAAACATTCAAACCCAAAGATTAAACAGTAGAAGCAAGATTGAATAAAATAACATTTAACCCAGAAATCATGTGTACTTTCGTAGTAACATGAAATAGAAATTAATCACCAGCGTTTTGAAAAGGAAAATAAAAGAAACAAGTAGAGAATACTATTCCTGGACAACTCAACTTGAATCTCTCTATTCCCTCTTGTGTTGCATTCAAGGCTCCTCGTTAGAAGCTAGTCTGCATTCCTTTCACGTCGGTTCACCCGTAGGAGACTTAAGCTACTATAGCCGAAAGCTTTAAAGATAGGTTAAAGAATATGATAATCCAAAAGCTCCCTTCTTTTTCTTTTTATGTGAATATTTATTTTTTTTCCAAATAGCACGGGTGTCCTTTCATCAGAATCATCTTGCCTTTGCACATACAAGTTAGTTGTACCAGACTGGACAGCTCATGTTTTTTTATTCCTATCCAGATAGCTATCAGATGCGGCGACAATTCTGGGGCAATCAGAAAATACTCATGCAATGACATTAGTACCAAAACATGACAAAAGTAAGGATAACTAAGTTAAGATCCACTGAGCTATAAAATGTAAATTACGAAATTGAAAATGCTAAAATATGTGCTATAGATAACTAACTAGGGAAAAATTAATCAATAAGTAGGGAGAAAACATATGTTCTTTCTAGTACTATCACATCCCCAACCTTGAGTTTTTACTTGTCCTCAAGTAAAACAGAAACTGGCAAGGCTATACAAGAATTTACTAAGGCAAATGATCATTCTAGTAACTTGAATCTCCTAAAATCCCAATGAATGATTCACATTCGAATGACAAAATATTGCATCGACAACACCTAAGCATGAATGACTAAGATTGCATCTTCATCAAAACCAGCATCATGCATGAAATTTTAAATTCTATCTACCAATACAACATTTATTGTATATATATATTTTTTGAATAAGGGATATCGTTGAATTATTGTACCTTTGTTCTTGAGAAGTAACGATGGGGTGCAACAAACCCTCAAGAAGTACGTAATTGCATCGATACACACTCATGCAATGACATCCTTTGGCTAGATTTATTTTTCTAACGCTTGCATTGGAGTGTTCCGTTTTTAGAAATTCACAATACACCCACTTTGGAGTGTCACTTATTCCTAACTATATATACATATGAGTAGTTGTAAGAGGCAGATTTATTCAAGATTCAATGAATGTTGCTAGTCATCCATTACTAATGCAGCCTAAATCATTCATCAAAGAATTTAAGATACAACATTCAATTAAATTTATCCAACTCATTCATTATAGTTCACATGATTCAAGAATTAAGCATCGAATGTAACAACATTTTTTTAACACATTTGCATTAACCACAAATAAACCTTGCATACTTCAATATTTTTTTGAAATGTGGATGTATTTCCAATCCTCATATGCATTCCACCAAACTTATAGTTTGCATTGTCCCCAATGCACTAAGATTACAATATGATGCAATAACAATGTAGCGATAATGTTAATTAACAAAATGAAAATCACAGCTACATGCAATGTATGAATACTACAACTAAAACTTGAAATAAACTAACTCATTTTTTCTCGGCCATCAATGTGGTTGCACGATGTTTCTTCTTCCTCATCCTATTTTTCTCCTCCTTCTTTCTTTTTTGTCTTTAGAGAGCTTTCTTTTCTCTTTTTGGGCTTCGCATAGTCCTTAGATCACTCCTCAGTTTCCAACACTTTCCCGGCATCATCGGCTGCTTCTTGTGTTACAGTTAGCACAGTGAAGGGGGTTTAGAGAGAGTGAAAGAACAAGATGGAAAGGCGTGATTTTTTTATGTGAAGAGATATAAAGCTAGTGGGAATAAATGTGTCTAATGGGAATTGTACCCATTTAGACAAATTAGACAGTTAGGTCACTTTTGATCAAATGGTGGGATCTGGAAATTCTAATTTGCTCTTCATTTAGGGTGAGTCATACATGACAGTACAATAGTACGAACTACGTTGACAATAAAGCCCATGTGCATCAAAAATGGAACCTAATTATTCTACAAAAATAAAAAAATAAAAAAAACTTGAACAGAATCAAAAATAAAATAAAATTACATAATAATAAATTCCATAAAAATTAAAAATTTTTGACCAATTTAATTGTCTCTACCCACTTTTGATCAATATTCCCAAAATAATGTTTCAATCGCTAGCCATTCACTTTTAACTGGTGTCCATCATGTAAACTCTAATTGTGACTACATACTTTGACAACTTTGAAAGGTCCAGACCAACGAGAGTGTAATTTACCCCGGTACAATTTCAGTCTAGAATTGAATAATAAAACTTGTTGGCCAGCAATAAATTGTCGCTGCAAAATAATTCTATCATGCCATCATTTAGTATTTTCCTTGTAAATTACAGTGTTTTCGTAGGCATTTCACATATTCTCCTCTAGTTCAGTGATATCCAATAGCCTTTTCTTTCTAGTAGCTTCATAGTCCATGTTCACCTATTTAATTGGTCACATTGCTTTGTGCTCTAATTCAACTAGCAAGTGACATGCCTTCCCAAAAACCAATTGATACGGTGATATCCCTAATGGAGTTTTGTATGCTGTCCACAAAGCCCAAAAAGCTCATCCAATCTAGAAGACCAATCTTTCCTCGAAGGGTTCACAACCTTCTTAAGAATGTTTTTAAGTTTTCAATTTGACACTTCGACTAGTCCATTAGTTTACTGATGATAAGTAGTAACCATTCTATGATTGACTCCATATCTTTTCAGTGCGGTTGTCACTTGGTTGCAATTAAAGTGTGTACCCTAGTCACTAATCAATGCCTTTGCTGTGCCAAAGCAAGTGAGTATATGTTTGTGAAAAGAATTAAGTACTATCTTTGCATCATCCTTTGGGACTACAACAACTTACACACACTTCGAGACGTAGTCAACAACTACTAATATATAAAGATTTCCAAATGAACTTGGAAATGGTCCCATAAAATCCATACCCCAAACATTGGAAAATTCAACCTCCATAACTGGCTACTGCACATTTCTTTGCATCGAGATATACAACTAGTGCATTGACACTTGCCACATTGATTTACAAAATTGTGGGCGTCTTTGAATAGTGAAGGCCACTAGAATCCTAATTGGAGAACATTAGCAGCAGTTCGCATGCCACCAAAATGGCCTCCAAAAAGAGCATCATGATAGTGCTTCAAGATTGAAAGCATCTCTACTTCTAGAAGACAACGCTGAATAATGTTGTCATTGCATACCTTGAATAAATACGGTTCATTCCAATGATACTTCACTACTTCATAAAGAAATATTTCTTTTTTATGGCCGGTGACATCCAATGGGTGTTTTTCACACACTAGATAATTAACCAGAGCAGCATACCAAGGGGTTGCATCTACAGTAAATAACTTCTCATCTGGGAATGCATCCACAATTTGAAGTATGTTTCCATCTTAGCTCTCGACTTCCAATCGAGACAAATGGTCTACAACTTGATTTTCTAAACCCTTACGGTCTTTTATCTCGATGTCAAATTCTTGCAATAGTAAGATCCAGCGTATAAATCTTGGTTCTGCATCTTTTTTCGCAAAAAGATATCTCAACTTTGAGTGACCAATCAATACAGTAACCTTTTCGCGAACAAGATAAGAATGAAACTTGTTGAAAACAAAGACAACAGCCAACAATTCTTTCTCTGTAGTGGTATAGTTGATTTGAGCCTCTGTAAGAGTTTTGCTAGCATAATAGATGTCATGAAATATTTTTCCCTTACGTTTTCCTAGAACAACACCTACAGTAAAGTCACTTGCATCGCACATAACTTCAAAAGGTTGAAACCAATCGGGTGCAACGATAATGGGTGCATTTATTAGCTGCATCTTCAATTGAATGAATGCTTCTAGACATGCATCATCAAAGAAGAATTTTTGATTCTGTTCTAGCTATGAGCATAAGGGTTTTGAATTTTTTGAAAAATCTCTAATAAATCTTCGGTAGAACCCCGCATGCCCAAGAAAACTGCGAATACCTTTCACATTTATTGGTTAAGGTAATTTTTCAATAATTTCAACTTTAGATTTGTCGACTTCCATTCCTTGATGAGAGATACGATGGCCTAACACAATGCTTTCTATTGCCATGAAATGGTATTTTTCCCAATTTAGAACAAGATGTGTGTTTTCACATCACTACAATACTTTATCCAAATTGTCAGCGTAATGATCAAAATTATTCCCATAGACTGAGAAATCATCCATAAACACCTCTAAAGAGTATTAAATTATATCTAGAATATTGTCATCATGCACTTTTGAAATGTGGCTAGTGCTTTGCAAAGACTGAAAGGCATTCAATGAAAAACAAAAGTACCAAAGAGCCAGGTGAAGTTAGTTTTTTCTTGATCCTTCGATGCAATAGCAATCTAATTGTATCGAAAATAGTCGTCTAAGAAGAAATAATAGGATTTTCTAGCAAGCCTATCCAACATTTGGTCAATGACAGGAAGTGGGAAGTGGTCCTTCCTTGTACCCTCATTAAGTTGGCGATAATCCATACAGACTCGCCATCCTATAGAAATGCGTGTAGGAATTAATTCATCTTTGTCGTTGCTAACCACAGTGATACCACTCTTCTTAGTAACGCATTGCACTAGACTTACCCAAATGCTATCAACAATAGGGTCAATAATTCCAGCATCTTCTCGTTTAGTCTTCTCGTTGCTGAATCGATTGCTTGCCTTCATCATCCAACTTGATCTTATGCATGCAAAAAGATGGACTAATGCCTCAGATATCGGTAATACTCCAAGCAATAGCTCATTTATGTTGCTTAAGAATATGGACCAATTTATCTTCTTGAGTTACATCTAGTGTGACAGAGAAAAAAACTAGGAGAGTATTGTTATCACCAAGAAAGATGTATTTAAGATGAGTAGGTAATGGTTTGAATTCTAGAGTAGGAGCTTTGTCAATTGATGGCTTGAAAACTAGAGCTATTCTGATGGCTAAGCTTAGGGATTCGATTTACCATCCATGCCTGAGTTCAATATTATGAGCTTCAACCATGTTGTCACAATCATCTACAAACTCATTCTTAGATGTCACTGTAAACTCCTCAGAATGTATTGTATGTTGGCCATTGAATTCTGCCTCAATTAGATCATCTAGCACATCGGTAGTATGGCATTCTTCTTCATAGTTAAATTTGTTTTGGGATTTGTTTGTTTTGGGATTCATCAATTTGGACAGAGGCACGAGTTCTCTTGCGTGGCATGATTAACCTGAACATAAGATGGAAACAAATATTTTCTCAAAAATTTAATTATTATAAAATATTAACAATTCAAAATAAATTGAAAATTCAAATAATTTGAACAAAATAAAATTTAGGAAAAAAAACTTCGTACCACCTTTGCATAAAAATTTAAAACTCAATAAATAAAATTAGAAGTAAAAGATTTTAATTGAGGGATGGTTGTAAGGGTGATCGGTTGCTGGTGAAATAAGATAAAATTATCGTGTACAAGTGATAAGGGTATGCGGCTAGCAAGGGTGTGTACTTAGCAAGTGTGCGCACAAGCTTGGTGCAATGAAGGCAGCATCAATGCGCAAAGGCGGGGCATGCGTGTGCCACACAGATGCTAGAGAGTGTGTAGCAGGCAGGTGCATCGAGCAAGGCCTAGCGAGCTGCTGGGCGTGCCGGCATTTGCAGCGACAGGGAGTTGGCTGTTGGCTTGCATGGGCTAGAGTTGGAAGCAGCAACTGGAATGCGTTGGGGCAGCTAAGGCCAATGGTGGGTGTTGGTGTTGTTCAATTAAGGTGATTTGAAAAAGTGGAGAAGATGGCTGGAATTTATAGTGTAGAGGGTAAAAGTTCAATTAGAATTCTTAGAAAAAATTAATAATTAAAATATTCTAAGTTTTAATTCTACACAAAGTTAATAACAATTAAAAGATAATATAATGCATATTATATTATTATTTGATATTAATTTATTGAAATAAAAACTATTAAT
The DNA here is from genome assembly GCA_013677275.1 of Gossypium schwendimanii. NCBI lineage: Eukaryota > Viridiplantae > Streptophyta > Magnoliopsida > Malvales > Malvaceae > Gossypium > Gossypium schwendimanii. The sequence continues at coordinate 19,784,954 of CM025248.1, forward strand.
TAAAATATGATCAATTTTAAACAAATCCTAGTTCTATGCAAAGTCGATAATAATTAATATACAATTATATACTAGTTATTATCATCTTATTTATTAAAATTAAATTAAAAATATTTATTTTAGATTCCTTTGAAAGTATTTATAAAAAGAACAACCAAAATTTTCAAATAATTCCATTAAGTACATAAACTTAAAGAAAATTTATTTTGCCATTTAGGGAAAAATTTCTCGAAACACTATGTTAAAATCAATTCCTAGGAAAGATGGGAGGGGTCACAAGCAGTCCTGCTTAAGTTCCAATCTCCTAGACATAATTTATTTAAACATACTAATCCCGAAAATATACCTTAAATTATTTATTAAAAACAGGAGAAAAATTAAATATCTGATCAAATGAATGAGATTTGATCCCACTCAATTTTATCCCCCAGTAATGTTTTAAGCGCTAAGCATTGACTCAAAACTTACCTCCCTTACCTTGAAGTTCGACAACTTCAAATGAGAAAACTTGGTGTATCATAAATGGACCGGACCAACATGATTTTAACTTACCTGGAAACAACCTTAATCTGGAATTTAGTAACAAGACTTGCTGACCTGCGTCAAATTCTAGAACTCTAATGTGCTTGACATGCCATCTTTTAACTCTTTTCTTAAATAGTTTGACATTCTCGTATGAGAACATTCAGAACTCCTCTAGCTCGTGAGTTGAAGCATCCATTTCTCTTTAGCAAGCTTAAGATCCAAATTGAGTTGTTGGAGACCGCAATAAGCTTTATGTTCTAACTCGAAGGGCAAATGGCAGGCTTTCCCAAAAACCAACCTATAGCGTGACACCCCTAAAGGTAGCTTGTATGCTGTCATGTAGGCCCATAAAGTATCATCCAATCTTTTGGTCCAATCTCATCGATTTAGGTAAACTACCTTCTCGAGTATGCCTTTGATCTCTTTGTTTGCCAGTTCAACTTGTCCATTTGTCTACAGATGGTAAGCTATGGCAACCTTGTTCTTCACTCCATGTTTGTCAAGTAATCATTTCAACCATTTGTTCATGAAATGGGACCCTCCATCACTAATGATAGCTCTCGGGGTTCTAAACCTTGTGAACACATGTTTTTGCAAAAACTTCATCACAACCTTAGCATCGTTCGTCGGATATGCCTCGGCCTCAACCCACTTAGACACGTAGTCTATTGCTACCAATATGTACTTGTGACCAAAAGATGGAAGGAAAGGATCGAGAAAGTAAATACCCCAAACATCAAATAATTCTACCTCAATGATGTTTGTTCGGGGCAACACATTTCTATTGGTAATATTTCCAACCCGCATCGATCACAACTCTTTACATAAGCATACGTATCTTTGAATAGCGTTGCCCAAAAGAATCTTGCTTGCAATACCTTGGTCGCAGTTCGTGTACCTCTAAAGTGTCCCCACCTCGAAGCTGTGTTACAATTATATAAAATCTTATGTACTTTATCTTTTACCATGCATCTCCTTATCATTTGATTTGCACTCTTTTTCAAAAAATATGGCTCTTCCTAGAAATAGTACTTAACATCATGAAGAAACTTTTTCTTTTGATGATATGTCTTATAAATCGACATCAAACCACAAGCTAAATGGTTAGCAATATCAGCAAACCAAGAGGTATTATGGACATGATTTACCTTTAGTATGTGTTCATCTTGATATGTCTCATGAATTGGTATACATAGAGAATTCTCTTCTTACAGCTCCAATCTAGACAAGTGGTTTGCTACTTGAATTTCCACCCCTTTTCGATCTTGAATTTCTAGATCGAAGTCTTAGAGTAGAAGTACCTATCGGATTAGTCTTGGCTTAGCGTCCTTCTTGGCAAGTAAATACTTAATTGTCAAATGGCCCGTATAGACAGTCACTTTGGTACCTACAAGATAAGATCGAAACTTCTCAAAAGCAAACACAATAGCAAGTAATTCTTTCTCTGTTACTGTATAATTCAATTGAGCTCCTGTCAGAGTCCAACTTGCATAGTAGATGGGATGAAAACCTTTGTTCCTTTGCTGGCCCATCACAGCTCCTACTGCGAAGTCAATTACATCACACATCAATTCAAATGGCAAATCCTAGTCTGGTGTGACGGTGATGGGTGTCGAAACTAACCGACTCTTCAAATCATTGAAAGCTCTTAAGCACTCCTCATCAAATTTGAACATCGTGTCCTTCTCCAATAATTTGCACATGGGTTTAGCAATTTTGGAGGAGTCCTTGATAAATCTTCGATAGAAACTGGTATGGCCCAAAAAGCTCCTAACACTCGTTACAGATGCTGGAGGTGGGATTTTCTTGATAACATTTACTTTTGCTTTATCTACCTCGATTCCATGTCTCGTTATCTAATGCCCTAGAATAATACCTTTTTGTACCATGAAATGGCACTTTTCCTAGTTGAGTACTAGGTTTGTTTCTTCGTATCACCATAGTACCTTGGCTAGATTATCTAAGCAATCATTGTATGTATCTCCAAATACTTCTCAACCATATCAATAAAAATAGACATCATACATCTTTGAAATGTAGCAAGTGCATTACATAAACCAAATGGCATGCGTCTAAATGCAAAAGTACCGTCCGGGCATGTGAAGGTTGTTTTGTGTTGATCCTCCAGTGGTACTGTAATCTGATTATACCCCAAGTATCCATCAAGAAAATAGTAATAGTCTCGCCCCACAAGTCTATCCAGCATCTAGTCCAAGAATGGCAAAGGAAAGTGATCTTTCCTAGTTGCCTTGTTCAACTTCTAGTAATCAATGCAAATTCTCCATCCCGTAACCATTCTAGTCGGTATCAACTTCTTATTCTCATTATCAATGATCGTAATACCTCCTTATTTTGGCATGCACTGGACCAAACTTACCCACGAACCGTCTGAGATGGGGTAAATTATACCCGCATCTGACCACTTAATGATTTCTTTCTTTACCAAGTCCTTCACGACGGGGTTTAGTCTTTGTTGTCCATCAATCGTCCCTTTCTCGCCATCTTCTAGGATGATCTTGTGCATGCATATAGATGAAATAATGCCATGAATATCGACTATGGTCTATCTGATAACCTTCTTGAATTATTTGAACACTAGGATGAGTTTCTCTTCTTGCTTTTCGATCAATTCCGCTAAAACAGTCACAGATAAAGTAGAAGCGTTACCTAAATAAACATATTTTAAATGTGAGGGAAGTACCTTTAGTTCTACCAAATCTAAGTATTCTTTCCCCTCTTTATCACTTGAAGGGTTCCTTTTCCATGATTAATTCCTCTAAATTGGACACTGTAGAATAATCATCAAGTGTGTCAGGATATCGCATAGACTCAAAAACATTAAATGTTACCTAATCGTCCTAAACACGCATAGTAAGTTCGCCCTTCTATAGATCGATAAGGGTCCTTCCAGGTGCTAGGAAAGGTCTTCATAGGATGATTGACACCCCTTTATCTGCTTTAAAGTCTAGAATAACAAAGTAAACAGGAAAAATAAGTTTATCTATACGAACCAATACATCCTCAATTTTTCCTTCTAGATGTGCTAAAGATCAATCTTCTAATTGAAGTGTAACTGTAGTAGGTCTAACTTCACCTATCCCCAACTTTCTAAATATAGACATAGGCATCAAGTTGATGCTCTCACCCAAATTGCATAGTGCTTTTCCACAATAAGTTGCTCCAATGTTGCAAGGTATGGCAAAACATCTATAATCTTTCAACTTTAGGGTAGTTTGTCTTGAAGATACATACTGCATTCCCTCGTTAAGGCTATCGTCTCAAATTCTCCAAGTCTTCATTTCCTGGACAGGATATCCTTCATGAATTTGACGTAATTCGACATTTGTTAAAGTGCATCTACCAATGAAATGTTGATATGAAGTTGCTTAAATACATTTAGGAACTTCTTGAACTGGACATCCTATTTCTACTTTTGAAGCCTTTGAGGGTAGGGTGGTGGAGGCTTCTGTACTGGAACTGGTTGATTCATCTTTTGTGGCACTTCTGTATCTACTGAAGTTGTTAGTTTATCAGAATTAACTGGTTTAGAAGTTACCTTAATGGATTTTGCAGATTCTAGTTCCGTTGAAACTAGAATTTCAACACTCAGTTGAACTTCCACTAAGTCTTGAGCATCAGCTGGCTCTTCTTCGACTTCGATAGTGTTGGGCTCTAATGTCTTTTCACTCTTCAATGTCAATCATTTACAATGTTCTTTCCCTGGATTTCTTGGGTTTTTCATATCACTAGACAAAGCACCTGGTGGACGATTTTTGAGTTCAGTGGTAAGATGGCCCATTTGGTTTTCCAAGTTTTTCAATGTGGCTGCTTGTCTTTGGATTAAGGCATCATTTTTGGCTATGTATGGCATCAACAAGTTTTCCAAACTATTGGAAGGTTCAACTTGAGTTGGTTTCTGAACTTGTTAGGTAAAAATAGGTGGGTAGGTCGATCTAAGTTGGGCATAAGTGTTACTAGTTTCAGTCCCTTGGTTACTCAAAGAAAGGTTAGGGTGGTTTCGCTAAGATAGGTTGTAAAAATTGGATTGTAGTTCTTGCCTTCCTTGGTTTTGGTTTTGATTACCCATGTAATACATGTATTCTGGGTTTGATGGACCTTCTTAAAAACAAATGTCCTTCCCTACAATAAACACTGGCTATATTTTCAAATTAATTAGGTGGTGGAGCTGCAAAACTATTAAACCCATTACTGGTAAAAATTTTAAGCATTGAGGAAATCAAAGATACTTGAGATGCAAGTGAAGTGAGATCATCCACTTCATGTACTCCAGTGAATCATCTTCTTGACGCTGCTCGATTTGTTGGCCATTGATAATTATTGTTGGCAATTCTCTCAATGATTTCATAAGCCTCATTATAAGACTTAGAAAGGAGAGCACCATTAGCAGAAGCATCCACTACCATCCTCGTGTAAGCATTGAGACCATTATAAAACATCTCAAGTTGGATGCAATGAGGGATTCCGTGATGGGGGCACTTCCGTAATAATTTTTTGTACCTTTCTCATGCCTCATAAAAGGACTCATCGTCCATTTGTTAGAAAGCAGTGATCTCGTTCCTCAACTTAGCATTCTTGCTAGGTGAGAAATACTTCATAAGGATCATCCTTCTAACTCATGCCATGGGGAAATGGAATTTGGTGGCAATGAGTTCAACCAAGCTCGAGCTCTATCCCTTAGTAAGTATGGGAACATTTTTAATCTTAGTGCAACTTTAGGTCCTTTGGCTAGCTTGAAAGAATCACTCACCTCCACAAACAGTCTTAAGTGAAGGTGAGGATCTTCAATAGGCATTTCACTGAATTGGCCCACTATCTGAAGCATTTGGAACATGACTGGATTTAGCTCAAACTGTTGTGCCTCGATTTCGGGTCTCCTAATACCCAAATTAAGATCATAAACACTGGAACGGCATATTGTATTAGAGCACTATCCCTATCATCAGCAATAAGGATAGGATTTTGAGCAGGGTTTGCTCCGTTTTCTTGATTTGGATTTTTGTAATTCATCTCTTCGACCCTTCTTTGACTTTCTTGTCTTATTCGTTATCAAAAAGTTCTATCAATCTCAGGGTCAATAGGGAGTAAATCAATAATCCGGTCAATACTTATAAACACCTGAAATAAACACAGAAAAAAATAATTTAAGTTAAAATTGAATAGAAAAATAAACCAAAATGCAAAATTAACAAATTCACAAATAATGACTTTTAAAAACAGTCCCCCGGCAACGGCGCCAAAAACTTGGAACGACGAAAATGTGCAAGTGTACACAATCGTAACAAGTAATAAAGTGACAAGTAAAT
>CM025248.1:19798346-19820600 GCA_013677275.1 Gossypium schwendimanii
ATTACCAAATTACCAAAATGCCCCTAACTTAAAAATTTCCTATTTCACTTATCTCATGTCCATTTTTGCACATAACTTAACCAATGGTCTAATTACCATATAAGGATCTCCATTTTAAAAATTCATAACAATTGGACACCTCTAACATGTAGAACTCAACTTTTGCACTTTTTACAATTTAGTCCTTTTGACTAAATTGAGTGCCCAAACGTCGAAATTTTTGAACGAAATTTTCACGAAATCATTCCGTGAAACAATAGGCCATAAAAATATAGTAAAAACAAATTTTTCCTCATCGAATTTTTGGTCCCAAAACCACTGTTTTGACTAGGCCCAAAATCAGGATGTTACATTCCTAAACCAATCTTATATGCTGTTCTATAGGCCCACAATGCATCGTCTAGCTTTGCTGCCTAGTCCTTTCAACTTGGGTTTATTGCTCTCTCCAGTATCTATTTGATTTCATGATTAAACACTTTTGCTTGCCCATTAGCTTGTGGGTGATAGGCCATCGTCATTCGATGTCTCATGTTGTATTTAGCCAAAGCTACTTCGAACTGGTTGCTATAGAAATGAGATCCTTCATCGTCGACCAACACACTTGGTGTACCAAACCTAGCAATTTTTTTCTCAAGAATCTCACTACTAATTTTGTATCAATGGTAGGTAAAGTGATCGCTTCAACCGATTTTGAAACATAATCAACAACTAGGAGAATTTATTGAGTCCCAAAAGAACTAGAAAAAGGTCCCATAAAATAAATTCCCCAAACATCAAATACTTCAACCTCACTTATCCTTATTTGCGACATTTTGTCCCTTCTTGATATATTCTCAATTCACTGACAGTTATCACACCCATGTACAAATTCATAAGTGTCTCTCTTCATAGTTGGCCAATAAAATCCTGATTATAACACTTTTTGGACTGTCCTTTTTCCACCGAATTGCCTTCTGCATGGGAATGTATGACGTCTTTGTAAAATATCATCTATCTCTTCCTCTACAACACACCTCTGAATCAATTGATCCGCACATTACTAAACACGTATGGTTCCTCCCAAATATAATTTTTTGATTTGTAGGCTATCCTCTTTTTCTATTGCCAAGATGTCTGTACGGGAAAAACCCCTCTTGCAATATAATTGACATAATCTGCATACCACGGTGTTATATGCTTTCCCGGTCTGGTCTGATGAATGTCTACTCTAAATAATTTCTCATCTACGAAAGCCTCTTTAATTTTTTCAATATTCTATGCTTTTAAAGTATTCTCAATTCTAGATAAATGATCTACAATTTGATTTCCAGTCCCCTTCCTATCCATTATCCATAAATCAAATTCCTGAAGCAGTAAAACCCATCTCATGAGTTTGGCTTTTGTCTCTTTTTTCTTCATAGCATATTTGAATACAGAATGGCCAGTATACACATATACTCTATTTTTCATCAAATAGGGTTGAAAGTTTTCACAAGCGAACACTATTGCCAGTGTCTATTTTTCAGTTGTAGTGTTGTTGCACTGTGTCAAATTTAGCGTTTTGCTAGCATAATGAATATCCCTAAAGATGTTATTCCATTTCTATCCCAAGACTGCACCTATTACATAATCACTAGCATCACACATAATAATAAACAGTTCTGACTGATTAAGGGTGATCATTATTGGAGCAGATATTAGTTTTTCTTTTATTACCTCAAAAGCTTTAACACAGCTTTGGTCAAATATGAAAGGTATCTCTTACTGAATGAGTAGATTCAGAGGCTTAGAGATGTGAGCAAAGTCTTTTATAAACCTCTGCTAGAATCCTACATGGCCTAAAAAGTTTCAAACACATTTAATATTTGTTGGATTAGGAAGACTTTTTATGACATCAATTTTGGAAGATCCACTTCCATACCTTTTCTTGATATCTGATGCCCCAATACCAATCCTTCTTTTACCATGAAATTACATTTTTACCAATTAAGCACTAGATTAGTCTCTTCATATCTTTTTGGAACTTTCACAAGGTTACTTATACATTCTTAAAAAGAGTCTCCATAGACCGAAAACTCATCCATGAAAACATCCAATCCCTATTCTAACATATCAGCAAAGATAGCAGTCATGCATCTCATAATGGTTGCTGGAGCATTACATAGGCCCCAAGGAATTCTTTTAAAAGAATAAGTAGTAAAGGGGCCCGTGAAAGTGGTTTTCTCTTGGTCACTAGGACGGAATGGGATTTGATGGTACCCTGAGTATTAATCAAGGAAACAATAGTAATCATTACGTGCTAAGCGGTCGAGTATTTAATCAATAAAGGGCAATGGGAAGTGGTTTTTGTTTTTTGCATCATTCAATTTCTGGTAGTCAATACATACTCCCCAACCAGTAACTGTTCTCATTAGTATTAACTCATTTTGATCTCGACAATAGTTAGCCCTCCCTTCTTTGGAACACACTGAGTAGGGCTAACCCATTCATTATCAAAAATGGCGTAAACAATACCTTCATCCAACCATTTAAGCAATTCTTTCTTTACCACTTCCTTCATAGCTGGATTAAGTCTACACTGAGCATAAACTATAGGTTTCTTTCCCTCTTCTAATATGATCTTATGTTGACAAACGTAAGATTAATTCCTTTAATATTAGCAATTTCCCATAATATAGTTTTTTTATGCCTTTTCAGAACACTCAGTGTAGCTTCTTCTTGGGCTACTTCTAAACTTGTGGGAATAATCATCGGCAGAGTATTTTGTTCTCCCAGATAGCCATATTTTAAATGTGCAGGAAACAGATTCAATTCTAATTCAGGAGGTTTAATAACAGATGTCACCAATTTTTTTGAGCTCGGGATAATTTGTTATGCCTACTCCCTACTTTGCCTCCACCGTTCAAGATGAGAAACCATATGATCATTCTCTTTCTCAACACCGTCCCCTTCTTCTATTTTGTAACCATTTGATTTTGTTATAATTAATTCCAACTGGTTACACTCTTGCTCTTGGTTTTGTTTTTCTTTATATTCCAATCCCTTGATCTCCACTTCATAGAATTCCTTCCAGGTCCATTCATTAATGCTAAATTTCTCCAATATTCTCATAACTTCCTCCTAAGTTTTCATCCAAATACTTCCACCAATCGTTATGTTAAATTTTTGTCTATTTTGACTTTCCAACCCATAATAGAAATGTTGTATCTAAACTATGAAGTGTATACCCTCGCCTAATATGGATCTGAGAATTGTTTTAAACCTTTCCATGCTTGTCCTAATGTTTCAGTGATATTTTGTGTAAAATAAAATAATTGTCTATAAGTATTTAGTACCTTGGTCATGGGTACTTCTAGGTGAAGAAATAGTTACATAAACTCAGTCCAAGTAGTAATGGTGACTGGGGAAATTGCCTCTAACCATATTTTTTCCTTCTTATCCAATGCAAAAGGGATTAATAACAATTTGATGTCATCTAGTTGAACACCTGCGTAAGTAACAATACTACATATGTGATCAAATCTCTTACAAATGCTATCGGGTCCTCAATTTTCCAATCAGTAAATCTGACATTTTCATAAATCCGTGTAAGTAAAGAAGGATTTAGTTCAAAATATGCTTTATGAATAACAGGGGGAATGCTAGATTGTAGGCAATCTATAACAAACAATGTCCCTAAGACTTGCATAATGTTAGTAGTTTCATTTATGGCTAAATAAATCGTATCCTTGACCTAAAGATTTCCTAATTATTCCTACTAAATGTAAAAAATTAAAATCAAAATAGTGACTCTGCCTCCTCAGCAACAACATCAACAACTCGACCGCCTTCAAACGTACTAACGTCCAAAGTGAATACTGAAGTAGAAGATATAGATATATGAGGCAGTATCTATAAGTATACGGGTCCAGTTGTAATATAGTTACAATGAAGTAGCTGAGTACTCTAAGGATTGTACCCAAGTGAGGCGAGTGCTAGATGAATTTTAACCTAAACATTGAAAGAACTAATTAGTACTTTAATTTGGTTATAGTACGATGGTAAAATAAAAGAGAGTTTTAAAGATTTTTTTATAATAACAAAATAAAATAAAATAAAGAAATAAAGTTCAAGAGATCAAAGAATAGGATAAATCAAATCTGATTATGGGTGATTAGCTAGCTTTGGTATTTTTTATCAACTGTCGCTTTGGGTTCCTCGTCAATCAACTAGTCGTTATCTCAGGAGGATCTTTAGATCTTCCATTCAAATAACGAGTCAGCAAGAACAACTTATCTTCTGACCTCATAGTCCAAACTGGTATGGGGTAAAGGTGTTAACGGATAGGCCATACCAATTTTGGATTAACTCCCACCTTGATTACTTCCTAGGGTTGTCAGGCCTAGGGTTTTAACTTCTTCATTTCTCAAACAGATGATCCATTGAGTAACCCTACAAAACAGTTAGTGGATCATACCTCCACTCACTAATCCCTTATAGAAAGATTAGTTCCTCATGGTTTTTGCAAACATTATGGAATTAACGTAAAGAGAAAACATGATGAATGAATTGAAGCGTAGAGTTTAAGAAAACTCCTTACGTGTATTAAGCATAAATCAAATGCACAGAGTTTTACTGCCTTCACAAATCAGATCTCTCAAGATAAGCAAAAACAACTTGAAAATAAATCTAAAACCTAGAAAAAAAAAAACTAAACTGAAACTAAACCAGAAAACTAAGGTAAGTCATTGGTCCCTTTTACATGTGACAAAAGAGCCTATTTATAGATTTCAGGTGGCCATCGTCTTTAACCTAAGGATAGCTGATGTTCTCGAGCTTTAAGTTTGATTGTGTGGACCAAAATGCTCCATGGCTTGTGTTATTTTCTGTCTAGAGTCGATGTCACGACACACAGGACCTGTTTAGTGACATAGGAGACAGTATACTCCTATTTGGGGCATCTTCAGGGGTATGTAGCGACACCCTTAGGCTGTGCCACGACATCGAAGGTAGTTTCATGATTTCTCTATTCTACTCTCTGTGTTGTAATATTTAGCATTTCATGTTGTGACATATCAATCAGTATTTGTTTAATATGCCTTCTAATGGTCTCCTACACACTTATAAAGTTCGACACCTTACCCTTAGGCCCCATTTGACCCTTAAGTTCATTAAAAGACTCCATTTGGACATTTTATTTAATTTAACAAAACTTCATAGAAAAATAATTAAATCCTAATGAAAATGCTTAACTTCAAGCCCCTAAAGTGCAAAAACTAGTTTAATTTGCTACACTGAATTACAACAGATTATATAGATTTTAATTTTTATTAACGTTATGTTTTATAGAAGTCCTAATACTCTAGAAATTGGAATTTTCGGTAAAAACAAAGCCAGTGTTACACCACGGTAACCCCATGTCGCAATACCAATGACATAATTAATAAAATTGAGGAGAACACTTCGATGTCATGACACGGACTTTGTGTGTCGCGACATCAAAGCCAGTATACTCAGAAATCCATCTAGAGTGTGTCGTGACAATGGTAAACTAGCAATGATGTCACGACATGGAACCCCTAGGTCGCGACATCGCTACAATTTTCTCCAGGGTTAACCCGACCCGAGTGCGCAACCCGATTTGCTAAACCTAATTTTTTTTTAACCTTAAAAGATTAAGTTTTTAACTTAAAAACACTTTCAAACCCCTATTCTAACCTTTCTTAACATCCTAACCCTTTTAATATTCTCTCAAACCACAAAATCCATTTCCATTAAAACCTTAAATTTCTAAAGCTTCTGTTGCTATTTGGGATCTTTATGGATGTAGGATTAACATAACAAATTTGAACCAAAGGAACAAGTGGCTAAAACATCGAGGTTAAGGGGTCTAAACTATCTTTTTACTATTGTATTGAAAATATTGCTTGATTCCCTATTCGTATTAGCATAGATTACAATTACAATGCCACATAGGAAGTCCAAAAATACAATTATGCAATAACCACCAATGGTTTCAAATTCCTTAAAATTTCATAACCAAAATACCGAGAAGTATTATCTTAAACTTCATGGAAAAACTTCTATTAAAGAAAGGAGATTCAAACCATCAAAGGTTCTCTATAATGAAATATGGTCTTCAGTATCGTATCATAGATGGGAGTGATTCTTTGTAACTCCCAAAGAAACTATTGTTATTCCAATTGTACAAGAATTGTATGTCGCTCTTAAAGATGAGGAAACTCAACGCCCTCATGAAAAAATGTGGAAAACAGTCATGGTAAGAGGAAAAGATGTACCATTCTCTCCAATAAAGATTTCTAAATATTATGATGCTCCATACTATAAATTTGATTATTTACAAAATATAGATTTAATGGAATTTTAATACATAGATATAGAGAGCATCATAAAATACGAAGCTGAAAATTGAGGGGAATGGAACATCCGATAAGATACCAGATTACAGACTAATTTCAATCAAGCAATAATGTTTCCAACAGCTAAAATGTGGATGCAATTTATTTGCACCAAAATTACACCTGCCCTTAATGTTTCTAATGTCAATGCATTCCAAGCTCTTTTGTTATATGAAATTTTACAGAAAAAATAGATATGCACTGGACAATGGATCCACCATAATATGAAGCGTTGCATCAGTATCCAGAAGGTTGGGATTTTCTTTCCCCATCTTGTGATGACACTTTGCAAAAGCATAGAGGTTTCAATAGATGAGAATGAGTAGTTCATGAAGCCAACAAAAATCATAATTGGAGATTCATTGTTTACACAATATGTTGAGCTTCAAAGACAACTAATTATTGATTGGAACCAAAGAAGGAAAGAAAAGATGGATGTTCCGGTATCGCTCGAAAGGAAAGAACAATTAAAGCTCGAAAAAGAGTAAGTGGAAGCACTAAAGAAAAACTCGATGGAATGATGAAATGGATGCAAGAGATAGGCCCAGTTCTCCAAGAATTCACCTGACTGAACAGGTTGAGAGCTCCAAAGTATCTGCCAAATATGTTTGATCATACACATTATATAGTTGAAGAATAGCCTACTTTAGAAGATAATGGCGAGAGGGATGAACATGATCTCCCAAGAGAGGACAACAACTATGAGGCGACTTTCCAACCATAATACTCTACCCCAAAAAGGCTCATCATCTGGAGCCCAACCCATAATGCACCTTCAATGGGTGGGAGCTTCCATCAAGAATATGACTTGGGAAAGGGAAAAGCTTTGATGGAAAGAAAGCATTTTCCTCGGTTTGACAATTTAGATTAAAACTGAATGTTTCTATTTTTTATTAATTCTTAGATGATTTTAATTTGATTTTTTAGTGGTAGGATTAATAGAAGAACTATCAACAAAAAATTGAGGAAACATCCACCAATAGCCTGTGGAACTATGACCACCAATCAGATAACTTCGTTCTTTATCTTTCTAGGGGCTACACATTAAGGACAAAGTTTTATCTAAATCGTGGGGGTAATATAGAATTTTTTTAAAAAAAATTTATGCTTTTCTTTGATTTTTCTTGTCGTTTGTGTGCTTTAGCTTGTAGAAATACTAGTGATTGGTTAGGAGCATGTACATAGGTTGTTTGTATATATAATAAATTTGGCATGAAGATAGGTGATTTTAAAATTTTTGATTATTAGACTATTAAGTTCTATATCTTACACTATAAATAGGCATTAAAGGAATTGAATGTACCAAATGATATGAAGAATACAAGGAAATGAGCATGCTAGTATGAATTATAAATTGTTGAATTTGTGGTTGTTTGGTTGATTAGAGTTGTGAATATTGAGATACTTAGTGATGACCTAAGGCATTATTTGGTATACACCTAGAGACAAAAAACTAACCCTGTTATTTATCTTTAGTACCTATTTTTGAGCCAAAAACACTTCTTGATGAACCTTCGTACAAAACCTAAGCCAAAATAGTTTTTTGTATTTACCCTTTTTCTTTGGTCTTGAGATGCATGATTGTAAATGTCTAGCCATATGTATTGAGGTTTAAGTAGATACATTATGGTAGATTTTGTAAAAATAGACCAGAATAGGAGGGATCAATGTGATATAGTAATTATAGGTTAGCCAATATGTGCAACAAAAGAAAATTCAAAAGAAGAAAATCGAAACGAGTAGAAAAAGTACTTGAGAAGTAAAAGAATTTGTGAGTGAGATGTACTGAAAAAGAAAAATAAAAAGACAAAGTCACAAAAGTAGAAAAACTCATCATGAGTGTAGGAAAACTCGTAAGCTAATCATTATTGTTATATTATGCTACAAATTCTTATGTGGAGAAAAAATGAAGGTGAGAAAATGAGACATAAGGTGGTGAGCAGGAAAGGGTTACTAAGAGAGAGGGCAGGGGACAATATGATGTGTCAAACTCTTTTCGTGCTTGAAACAATTTGATGCTTACTATTCTTGAAATGCATACCTATCCTAAGCCTCAAAACATTACAAGCTGAAAAATCCTATATAATCTAAGTAGACTAATTCACAATTTGAATTCATATTGAATGATTGCATTAATGACTGCTTATATTCCTCTAGGATAATCAAATTACTTGTATAATTTATTGATGAATTCATACATTTAGGGCCCTTAATGCTTGTATGTTTTGTAATATACTAAACTTAGGTGTTTGATATCAAAAGTGGTTAGTTTGTTATATCTCATGCCAAGATTATATGCAAATATGAAATGCCTATTCATCTGCTTCAAGCTAACATTGGTACCATACTTGTTTAAGGGTCATCTTTTTGTTTATTATTTTTGTCCATGTTGCTTGAGGACAAGCAATAACTTAAGTGTGGGGAGTTTGATCTACTGTAATCCGGTGTACTAAATTAAACTAGTTTTCACACTTTAGGAGCTTGAACATAAGCATTTTTGTTGTATTTTAATTACACTTCAGGAAGTTTAGTTAAATATAATAAAAAGTGCAATTTGAGTATTTTATTGACTTTAAGGGTCGAATTACGGTCTAAGGGTGAGCTAACATACTTTGTGAGTGTGCAGGAGACCATTAAAAGGCGCATTAACTCGACACTGGTCCCTAGGTTGCAATGCAAAGCATGAGATGTCACATCATAGGAAGTAGAATAAGAAAAGTTCAAGACTGCTTTCAATGTCACGACACAGCCTGAGGATGTCGTGACATACCCCTAAAGATACCATGAAGAAGAGTATACTGCCCTTGATGTCATGACACAGGACCTAATGTGTCACAATATCACCTTTATACAGGAAATTAATAGAGTTAGTGGTGTTTTGGTCTGCACAATCCAACTTTAAGTTCAGAACTATTAGCTTACCTAGGGTTTAGGAAAACTTCCTCTCTAATTATATAAATAGGCTCAGTTAACACTTGTGAAGGGGACCTTGAGTGGAAGAATGAACATAAAGAATAATGTTGGGACAATGATGATCTCAAGTCTTAAGATCTTATACATAGTTATCACTATGAGTAATATTATGACTATTACATAATAATCCAAGAAACATACTCATAGTGGCTTTGTCCAATATGTTATTCTCTATCACATACTCATGTATTAATAAACAAGGTAAAACGAGTATGTGATAACAATAATCTCATGATTGGTCTTTAGGCATATTCTAACAATCTCGCACTAGCACTAAGATCAATCATTCATATATCTAATACTGAGTGACTTAGTGTGATGATCATGCTTCTACTGTGTAAGAGGCTTTGTCAGTGGATCAATGATGTTGTCATCTATTGGTACTCTACATATTTCCACATCTCCTCGATCAATAATTTCTCCAATGAGATGAAAGGGCCAAAGCATATTTTTGCATCGTTGGTGAGATCAGGGTTCCTTTGCTTGTACAATAGCTCTGTTGTTGTCACAACGAAGTTATATAGCATTTGATATGCTAGGCACAACCCCTAGTTCAGATATGAACTTCTTGTTCCAAGCAGCCTATTTTACAACCTCACTAGTTGCTATGTACTCTGCCTCAGTTGTAGAATCATTTATTATATCATGCTTTGAAATTTTCCAACTCACAACGCCACCATTAAGGCAAAACACAAAACTCGATTGCTATCGTGAATCATCCTTCTCAGTTTGGAAACTAGCATCAGTATAACCATTTACACTCAACTCTTCTTCACCTCGATATATAAGGAATGTATCCTTAGTCTGTCTCAAGTACTTACTAATATTTTTAACTACAACCCAAAGAATTTCACCAGGATCTACTTGGTATCGACTCGTCATGCTTAAAACATATAATACATCTGTACAAGTACATAACATGGCACACATAATAGATTCAACATTTGAAGCATAAGAAATCTTACTCAGACATTCTCTCTCTTGTGAAGTCGAAAGACACATTTCCTTTAAGAGTGAAATACCATGTCTCATAGGGAGAATTCCTCTCTTAGATTCTTCCATACTGAACTATTTAAATACTTTATCTATTATGTACTTTGGCTTAGTTTTAAGAGTCGTCTTGATCTATCTCTATAGACTTTGACTCCTAATATATATGTAGCCTCGCCCAACTCTTTGATTGCATCATTAAAACGAGGATTCTAACTATGCAAAGCTTGCTTTAATCCATAAATTGATATTCGTAGCTTGCATGTCTTACTAGCATCTTTTGGATTGACAAAACCTTTAGGTTGTGTCATGTACACATCCTCTTCTAGTTTCCCATTAAGGAAAGCTATTTTGACTTCCATCTGCCAGATTTCATAATCATGAAATGCAACTATTGCAAATAAGATCCGAATAGATTTAAACATAACAAAAGGAGAAAAGGTTTCCTCATAGTCAATACCATGAACTTGGCGAAAACTACTAATCGCCCTTTGTATGTTTGTACATTACCATCCATGTCAGTTTCCTTTTTAAAAACTACTTCAGGTGGGTCAACCAAGATCCATACTTGGTTTTCTAACATGAAACCCATCTCAGACCTCATGGCCTCAAGCCATTTCTCAGAATCTAAGCTCGCCACTTCTTCTTGATAAGTCCTAGGTTCATCTTGATCCATAAGTAGAATATCACCATGTGTTGTAATGATAAATTCATACTCTCACGTATATGACATTCTCTTAAATATCTTCGTGGTAGTTGTGTTTTCAAAATAGTTTATTATTCCGCAACAACTTGTGGAACCTGTTGTTGTTCAATATCTGGTTCAGTGATCTATTTTTGTTCTCAAATTTCTCCTAGTTCTATTCTTTTACCACTTCCTTTTCTATTGGCAAACTCTCTTTCAAGGAAAACTCTTGTCCAAGCAACAAACAATTTGTTCTCAATATGATTGAAGAAATAATATGATTTAGTTTCCTTAAGATATCCCACAAAGATGCAACTTTTGAGATTTGAGTTTGAGCTTAGTAGACGTCTGATGTTTAACATAACCTTTACAACCCCAAATCTTCATAAAAGACATACTAGGATACTTCCTAGCCCATATCTCATATGTTGTCTTTTGAATCGATTTAAATGGAACATGATTTAGTGTGAAAGTAGTTGTTTCAAGTATATGTCCCCAAAAGGAAGTAGGAAGGTCAACATGACTCATCATTGATCGAACCATGTCTAATAGTGTTTGATTTATCCTTTCAGAAACTCTATTCAATTATGGAGTACTAAGCGGTGTAAGTTGTGAGACAATCCCACATTCCTTTAAAAACTTATCAAACTCTAAGCTTAAGTATTCTCCGCATTGATCTAATCGAAATACCTTAATACTTTTACCTAGTTGGTTTTGTACTTCATTTTTAAATCCCTTGAACATTTCAAGGGCTTCATATTTATGGCGCATAAGATAAATATACCTATATCTACTGAAGTCATCAGTGAAAGTAATAAAGTATTGAAAACCTCCTCTGGTTTGTGTGTTCAGTGGTCCACATGAATCACTATGTATTAAGCCCAATTAAATCACTAGCTCGCTCATTTTTACTATTAAAAGGAGTTTTACTCATTTTACCCAACAAGCAAGACTCACATATATCCGATTGTTCGAAAACAAAAGAATCCAAATCCCATCTTTGTGGAGCTTTGATATGCGCTTCTCACTTATATGGCCCAAACGAAAATGCCAAAGATAAGTTTGATTAGAGTCATTTCTTTTTTATCTTTTAGTATTTATGTTATAAATGGGTCTATCTTGATCTAAAATGTAGAGGTCATTTACTAATTGCGTCGAACCATAGAAAACATTATTGAGATAAAATGAACAACAATTATTCTTAATAATTATCTTAAAACCAATTTTTTTCTAAACAAGAAATTGAAATAATGTTTCTAGTCAAACTGGACACAAAATAACAATCCTCCAAAATTAAATCAAGTCCACTAGGTAATGATAAAATATGTGTTCTTATAGCTAATGCAGCAACTCTTTTTGCATTCCCAACTCGCGAGTCCACATCTCCTTTAGCCAGATTCATACTCCTTTGTAGTCCATGTACAAAGGTACAAATATGATAACCACATCCAGTATCTAATACACAAGAAGTAGATGTTGACAAATTAATATCAATAACATAAATACCTGAAGCAAGCATTTCCTTTTCCTTTGCCTTTTTGACCTCTTCAAGATAGGCAAGGCAGTTGCTCTTCTAGTGTCTGGTCTTACCACAATGGAAACATTTTTCTTCCTTAGCAATTCCTTCTTTAGGTTTAATGCAGCTTTTCCTTAGTTGAGCTTGGCCTTGCCATTGTCCTTAGGCTTTGCCTTAGCCTTAGTCTTTCTATTACCCTTGTCCTTGCAAACCATTAGAATGGGCTTAGGCCCTGCCTTTTCCAAGTTATTTTCAGTAGTTCGTAACATGTTAAGCAACTGTGCAAAGTCTTATTAATCCCATTCATGTTGAAATTAATGAAACATTGGCTAAAACTATTCGGCAACGATTGCATAATGACATTGGTTGCCAACTTCACACCTAGAAAGAATCCTAGTTTTTCAAGGCTTTCAATATAGCCTATCATCTTGAGAATATGAGTTCCCACAGGAGTTCCCTCTACCATTTTGCATCGAAACATACCTTTATAGGTCTCGTACCTCTTTTGATGTGCTTGTCCCTCATATAATTCCTTGAGGCACTAAATTATATCATAGGCAACCATATCCTCATTTTGCTTTTGAAGCTCAAGAGTCATGGCAAGCATTAAACATCCTATGTCTAACATGTCATCAAGATGCTTCTTATAATCATTCTTATCATGTAACACCCCTAGCCAATCTCTGTCGTCAAATTAAGGTTACGAAGTATTACTAAATAATTAGAAATTTTAAATTTTAAATTATTAAATATTATAAGACATAATAAATCATTCATACACATGCATGTTATCCCTAAATCTAGTGCTCGGGGCCCTAAAAATAACATAGAAACAATTTGGGACCAATTTGAAATAATTTGAAAAGTTTAGGAAAGAGATGCAAAATTTGCATAACAGGGGTCACACGGCCCTGTGGTCGGGTCGTGTGCCTCACACAGCTGAGACACACGCCTGTGTCTTAGGACATGTAACAATCGAACTAGGGAAACACGGCCATGTCCCAGCCCACGTCCCTACTCGTGTTACTCTCTGAGTAGGGTCACAAAACCGTGTAACTCTCTGAGTTTCCCCACATGCCCGTGTGCCAAGCCATGTGTAACTCTCTGATTGGCACCCTAAAGAAATCATTAGATGACACACAGTAGTGTCGCCAGGCTGTGTGGACCCAAAATAAACCTTAAACAACAAGTTTACCTTTTTAAGATTACTTGGACTCTAAGTAATCCATTTACCAACTAAAAGACCTATTCAAAGTGACATTAAACAAGCTAAAAACATGCTAAATCAACCATCCTAAGTGCTTAGCTAATGTATCCTCATTGATACCACAAGTATATTCAATTTCACAACAAAAAAATATATCATTTAAAGTATGCTAAATCACACCATCTAATATTCAACCAATACGCCTAACATAGGCACCTCTATCACAACATTCCATTAACACATATCATATATTTGTACTAAAACGTCTTTCTTAGTCACCTATCATATTAGGTTAACTACTTGAACTTAAGATCATAATTTAACATTTACAAATCAAAAACATAGCAATGACATACAAGCCTATTACATGCCATATAATAAAAATGAACGTTCTAAAAACTACTAAAAATGAGTGGATAGTGTGACTTATGTGCTGGTCCAACCGTCCAACTTTCAAAGTATCTACAAGAATAGAAAATAACACAAGTAAGCTCATTGAAGCTTAGTAATTTTGACGTACTAAAATGATAAATCTTATTGAAGTACAACAAATCATACAATAATAATACAACCGTATGTGTTCCCTATCATTCACAATCTCAACTAGGTGAATTGCAAAATTCAATTCAAAGCTCAAATACATGTCATAACCATCAAAGTCACAAAAAAAGTTACATTACATATATGTACAATCTGATGAATGACTTATAAATATGAGTACATCAATATTCCAGCTGAAACACACCAGATGCTCATAAGAGCCAATCCACCCGATGACACACCAATAGCTCCTAAGAGATAGTCCAACCGAAAATAGACCAAAACAGGGAGTACGAGTTTGAAACAAATGCAGAACCTCGGTCTACCCAAGAAACATATATATATCACTCCACAAAAATCTACACTCCAATCCCCTATAACACACATATCTTGATTATACTCTATCACGCGTTCAATCTGATCCAAGTATTGACTTTCAACAACTTTTTTCAAGTAACTTTACATCATTTATAATCAAATATATCAATTATATCACATTATATAATCAAACATTTCGTATAGATGTTAAATTATAAACGATACGAACTTACCTGGACTGAATCGTAGTAGTTGTAGAAGTTTAAGGACTAATCCATAATTTTTCCTTTTCCTCATATATCAACAGGGTCCTGATCTAGAATGTAAAATTTCTCAATTATTAGCTTACTTTTCACCTTCCAGTTCACTTAAGATTTAATACCCTTTATTTTCAAATTTATACAATTACCCTAACATTTACAACTTTTGCAATTTAGTCCCTTAACCAGAAAATCATTAAATTAACGCTTTTTATCAAGTCAACATTTTAGTCGAATATACTAGGCCCTTAAATAGTCCCTACTAAGCATCAAATTCACTACCAAACCTTGAATTTTTGACAAAATCACCAAATAACACAATCAAAGCTTCAAATACATAGTTATCATCAAAAAAATTCAAGTTTCATCAATGGCAACTTCTAAAATTTTTAACAGATTTAAAAACAAAGGCACGGGCTAGCTGGACCTAGTTGCAACGATCTCAAAAACATAAAAATTACAAGAAACGGGTAAGGAAATCACTCAAATTCAAATAATTGATTTTGGTTCATTCTCCCAAGCTATACATCCATGGATATTCGGTTATGAAGAAAGAAAAAAATGAAGAAGAAAGCTTATTCTTACCATTTCTTTTATTTAATTTCAATTTAATTACCATTTTACCATTAAATGCCTAATATTTTTATCATTTTAAAACCATTTTTGTCCAATGCTAACTACTAGGGACTAATTGCTACATTGATCCCTCCTCATTTAGTTATTAAGCTATTTAATAATCTAAATGTAATAATTACAAAATTTTTCACCCTTTTCAATTTAGTCATTTTTCTTTAAGTAACTATTTAAACATTAATATTTATTAAAAAAATTTAATATGACCCTAATGACTCCATAAATATTTTATAAATAATACTTACGAGTTGACTTGATGGAAATTTATGATCTCGAAACCACTGTTCCGTCACCACTGAAAAATGGGCTGTTACATGTCAGCTCTAGAGCCATTACCTGCTGGTTCATTAGGAATGGGTTCTTCAATGACATATAATTTTCATTCTTGTTTGAGGACAATCCTCAAGCTATGGAACCAGTGAAGTAAGTTCAAGCCATTCAACTTGTCCTTATCAAGGACGATCACAATGATAAAGAACTTGTGTTGTTTGCCATAATTAATCTACAATTATAAAATATGTTCATGAGTACATTTACCAAGTTTGTTATAATCATTAAAAGGAATTTACTAAATGAGGCTTCCACTATTTTATTCAAAATTAATAACCCTCGTATTTTAATTTTAGAAAGACTTTCCCTACAGTTTTCTAGTGGGTAAAGATCCATATTTCACCTCTTATTAAGTCAATTTTGGCTATAATCTCAAGATTATGGTTACATCACATGTAACTCCTCTATTTGGTCACAACTCTTGTTCCAATCATCTCATGATTTATCCAAATCTCTTACCTCTAGGTATCTAATCCTATTAGAGTAACCTAGTTAAGTTATTAACCAATATCATAACTGGCAAATATCACTTGCTTATTCTTTGTGTTCGGCCAAGATAGATACATGTACTTCGCTTTAGCATAACCCACATTGTATCAATCAAGGCTTTAACGAGGGTTAATATTAGAAGGAAATCTGAACTTAGTATTTTATTGAGGGGGTTTTAAATTAAATTAATCTCACCATTAATGGTCAACATTTTTCCATTTAATCATTTAATTGATATTATCAATACCCTATAACATGCATGCTAAAATATCATCAATTTTATAATATACAAGAAAAATATAAAGCAGTAAATAACTGCAATGGTTATAGCTCATAAAACTAAGATGGTTCCTCCCAAGCCAATGTGTAATGGCCATTTTTAGTAAAATCAGAATAGTGGTTTTGGGACCATAAATTTGATAAGTAAATAATTATTTTATTATTATTTTAATATCTATGGTATGTTAGTAACATCATATAAAATTTTTCTTAAGAAATTTTGATGTTTGCATGCTTAATTAAACAAAAAGAACTAAATCGTAAAAGGTGTAAAAGTGGAGTTCTATTAGCTAAAGGTGTTAAATTACTATGAATTTTTAATATGAGTGAATTAAATGGTTAATTAAGTGAATTCATAGAGTTAATGGACATATATGGGAAAAACGTAAGTGATTTTAAAGTTAAAAACAAAGGTTAATTAACTAAATGAATAAATTCAACATAAATCAATTAAAAGAAAAGTAATTGTCCATCTTCTTTAAGATTTTTCTTCACCAAAAATTAGAATCAGGAGAAGCTAGTTTAGGGTCCTTTCATTCAGCCATGATTTATCCTTGCATGTAAGTGTAATTTCATTCCTTTTTAATGATTTTTATGTTTTCGAAATTGTTGTAGCTTAATCTAGCTAGCCCAAGGATTAATTTGCAAAACTGTTAAAAAATTAAGGTTTTACCATGAATGCTATTGCATGATTTCTGAAGTTTGATGTAATATTATGAGTCCTTGTTGTTAAATAAACAACTTTTGTAAAGTGATTTTTGATGAAATAATCATTTAGGGACTTATTTGTAAAAGTAGTAAAATGTCATGGTGAAATTGTGAATTCATGATTTGTTTGGGTTGATATGAGTCCTTAGGTAAACCAGCTAGCATGGTATGCGGATGAAATTGTATGAATGTTAATTTTCGAGCTTAAGGACTAAATTGTAACGAAGTTAAAATAATAGGGGTAAAAGTGTAATTTTGAAAAGTATGAATTTTTGACTGAATTGAATAGAATGAATATTAAATAGATTAAATTTGCTTATTTAGATCAACTTCAGCCTCGTACGGATCTAGATCGAGGAAAAGATAAAGTCTTGGATTAGTTGATTATATTTCGACATGTTTAAAATCGAGGTAAGTTCGTATGTTTAAATAACATTTTAATATTATTTGATTTATACACTATTATGCTATTTATCATATCATGTTACGAAGGAAATCCAACAACGATACGACCTATTGAGTCTCGTTTGAAACTTAGGAATATATAGGATACAAATGAATGTCATTAGGGTTACCATGTTTCAGGTGCTGGTCTTGAATGTCCTACTAATGGCTGAGTTCCGGCATTTGTTACAGGCACTCATCAACTTGTGTGAGCGGCATCGTGCAGCTATATTTCGGTCGTCATCTTGTGTGAGCAAACCCATTTATGGCTCGAGTGAGCATTGATGTAAAGGAAAGGAAAAGGAATGGTTTTGACCATATGTTAACACACTTTATGTGTGCCTCCCACGTATCTGATATTATTTTAAGTGGTTCAATGGGCATGTAAAGGGAAGGAATAGTAAGTATTTTGATCCACTATATTATGAACTTATAGAAAGGTAAGAATTGATGTTAATCAAAGTATAACCATGTTTATAGAAAGTATAAATTCAAATGTGCTATATTCAAGAAATCTATCTTACAATGTGATGATTTTGGTTAAGTCATGTGCTTAAGCACTAACTTGTGTTGTTGATGATGCTTAAGCTTGTGTCAAGATATGTTGGATTTATTCATGTTTATTTTATAAGATTTTGCATTAAAATGGTAAGCAATGTTCATGATTTACGAACTTACTAAGCATTATATGCTTACATTGTTTTCTTTCCTATGTTTTATAGATTATTGGAAGCTCGTCAGAGATCTATCACACTATCCAGAGATTATATCAGTAGATTTTGATGTTTTAGTCATGGTATAACGGCATGTATAGGTGGACTTGTGCTTAATGATCTAGTTGTTATGTTTGGCATGCATATGTGGTATTATGGTTGGTGTGCTTTTGGCACTATGATGCTTTTGATGGTTGGTGATGATAAGGCTAAGTGGATGTATGTTTTGAATGACCAATTTGGTAAGTTAAGATGTGATTTGGTATATGGTCAATTGTGTTATGTTTTGGTATGGAAATAAGTACTTGGGTATGGGTCATGAATGGTCAAATATACACATGTTTAGATAGGTTGATGAATTGTGATTGATGTGCTTTCTGGCATATTGGTTGTATGGATATTTGGTATGTTGATTTGGATTTTATTCATGGTTTGGACATGATTTAGGGTCTTGATTATATTGCAAATGAATTGTAGGTTCATGCTTGAATTGGGTGAAAGAAATGGCTTAATTTTGGCCAATTTTTTGTCCACGCGGCCATGTGACACGGTTGTGTGTCCACTGTAGGTTTTAAAGGTTGCAAGTCAGGCAATTACACAACCTAGCACACGGCCTGGCACATGGGCACGTGGCTTGGCCATGTGACCCAAGTCAGAGATTTCATAGGCACAGACACAGGCTGGGACACAATCATGTGTCCCTATTTTGAAAGTCACACAGCCTGGCAACACAGTCATGTGACCCCTATATTATGAATTTTTCTAACTTTTTCCTCAATGTTTTAAATGTTCTCGATTTAGTCCCGAATCGCTTCTAAAGTACTTCTAAGGCCTTGAGGGCTCGATTAAGGGACAATGTGCATGTGTATGATTAGATTATGCTATGATTAATGAAATTTTTGGAAATGAATGTTTTTAAGTTATGTTTTTACGGTAATGCTCCGTAACCCTATTCCAGCGATAGATACTATAACATCTCATTTTTCAGTGGTGTCAGAAATAGTGGTTTCGGGGCCACCAAACCTGACGAGTAAGTTTTTAAATATTATTATTTCATATTTACGAGTCAAGCATGGTGTTAAAAAGGTTTTTGATTTGATAACTTATGTTATATAAGCGATTTATTAAGTTCAAGTGGTATGACCTTGAGGTCAAGTGGTTTTAGAAAATGAGGTATCCGAACCTCATTTCTATAAATCAAGCCATAAATATTTTTATAAATATTAACGGAGTGTCATTAAGGTGGTATTAATGTTTTGTTGAAAAGTTTTAACATTTTTATAGTTAATTAATTAAAAATGACTAAATCGTAAAAGATGTAAATTTTGATCACTATTTGATTTGAGTGATTAAATGGTTAATTGAATAACGGAAAAGGAACTTAAATGGTAATTAGACCATTCAAGGAGTTAGTGGACAATTATGGGCATGAAATTGGTGTTTTATTTATTTACTAACCAAGGTTAAAATGGTAATTTACTATATTAAATTAAAATAAAACAAAACCAAAATCCATTATCATCTTTTTCATTTTTGCTTCACCGAATTTGAAAGATGAAAAACTCCATGGAAGGTTTTGAAGCTTCGGCTTTCACTTTGAAGCTAGCATGGTATGTCATTTTAGCCTTGTTTTTAATAATTTTTATGTTTTTGAGATCGTTACAACTAGGTCCAACTAGCTCGTACCTTTTATTTTGAAACTGTTAAAGATTTTGAATATTTCTATTGATGGAACTTGTGATTTTAGATGTTAAATGATGAATTTGGAATATTAGTTGTTATTTAAAAGTATTTTATTTAGTGATTTTTGATGAATTTTTTAATTAGGGACTAAATTGTTAAAATAGTAAAAGTACAAGGGTTTGATGTGAAATTGTTGCATGAATGGGCTGCATTGGATGCCATAAGTATTTTTCTAGGCTCAATTTTGGGTAAAATTGGTTAATTTGCATGTTTTAGGCTTAGGGACTAAATTGAATAAAAGTAAAACTTTCAGGGCAATTTTGTAAAAATTTTAAAAATGACTAAATTGTATAAAATACATATTTTTTACTGTATAAATTAATAGATTGAATGAATTTATTAATTTAGATCAAGACCGAGTGGAAAATCGAGGAGAATAGAAAATTACCAAAATGCCCATGTAATTTGACATTTCTGCAATTTAGCCAGGTAAGTTCGTATGAACTATAAACACTTAAATGTGAGTTAAATTGATTTTTTTAATGTGTTATTCTACTGTACATGAATTAATATATAGATGTTATTATGCAATTTAGTATGTCATGAAACGATAGAAATTCAACGACATACGATGACTATTGAGCCCCATTTGACCCTTAGGAATTCGTAAAATACAAATGACATGTTACTAGGTTTACATGATTCAGGTGCTGGTATTGAATGTCCTACCTACTGATGGCTGAGGTCCGGCATGTGTTATGGATACTCCACAGCTTGTGTGAGCAGCATCGTGTAGCTACGTTCTGACCCACAACTCATGTGAGTAGGCTCATTTTCACAGCTCATGTAACCATACTTATTCACAGCTCGTGTGAGCATATATGTACATGAATTGATGGATTACAGTTATATGAGTTAGCACATTTTGTGTAAACTATCTCGGGTATCCAATAGTATTCTATTCGGTTCAACGGGCATGAATTGGAAAGGAAACGATAAATGTTCAATATGAGCAAACACAGGTATACAAGAAATACATTGAAATGATGAGATACATGGTAAGCATGTTATGTTATGAAGGATGTTATATCCAATTGAATCACATTCAAGTATAATGGTTATCCATGTTGAATTCATGTAAAATATGTTCAAGTATGCTAACATGTGTTGTTGTTTGATGCTTAGGCATGTGCCAAGATATTGGTTGGATTGTATTATGTTTACTTATAAGTTATGCATTGAAATGATAAGTGCCCAAATGGAAATATGCTTGTGTTCATGAAAGAATGGTAAGGTTTAAATTATGTAATTTCTTATGAAATGGTTTATCATGTGGTTAATTCCAAAAGAGTTATGTATAAATGCACTATCTTGTGACTATGGTTGATGATATGCTTATGTCTTGTGTGTTATGCATATGAAACGGGTGTGGAAAGGCAATGAAATAGTAAGTTTATTCTTGAAGTGTAAAATGATGAAAAAGGGAATGATGAGTATTGATGTTGTTGTTTAAGCTAAAGAAAGTAAATGTAATGGAAAGTAATGAAATGCAAATGAAAATAAGAAAATTTGAAAGGGCTTAAAGTTTTATAAAATCCTACTCTGTTAGGGATGATATGTATATGTGATGCAGTGGTTTTATTCACTTTGTGAGTTGTTGAATATGGTTTCATGAATCTTCCGGTATTGGTATAGGATTATTCTTGATATGTATAAATTTCATACTTGAAATGGATTGATATGACTAAAGTTTATACCAGTTTACTAAGCATTAATTGCTTATGTAGTTGTTTTTCCTTTACTTTTCAAATTATCGAAAGCACGATCAGGTTGGAAGCTCATCGGAGATCTATCACACTATCCATTGATTATATCGGTAGATTTTTATTATAGATGGACTTATGGTTGATGATTAGTTGAACGTTAGTTGATGAGTTTGGCATGTATAGGTCCTTTTGCATGACGAAGCCTTGGTACATTTGGTGCCCTGTTCATATGTGTTAATTTGGTAATGTGTTAAAACATGTTTGAATGGCCAAAGTGATATATGATGAATTGACCTCAACATGGTCAAGATATGGTATGCTTTGGTAAGGCTTTGAATAGATG
>CM025248.1:19820607-19834696 GCA_013677275.1 Gossypium schwendimanii
TTGAAATATGGTTTGTATACATGTTGATTGTTGGAACCATCTAGATATGGTTAGATTTGTGTCATTTAGATGGCCTTGATGGTTGAAGTGCAAATGATCATCTGAAGTTGTGTTCTAAATAATCAAATCGGTATGTTTGAATGTCATTTTTGCATGTAGTCAATTATTGTATAACCTGTTATGGAATTAAACTATATATATGTATATATGGATAAGTTATGGTCAAATATGTATAAGTTAGATATATTTATATTTGGGATGCATGAAAACTATAGTTCAAATAATAAGTTCTAATGACAAGGTATATGTTAAGCATGACATGTTTTAAAATAGAAGCAAGGTGATCAATTATGCATCTATGTTGTTCAGTTGAATTGTAACACCCCAATACCCGGCCTAGGAGTTTAGACCAAATTTAGGAGGTCACATTGATCATCGAAGTGATCGTGGGAAATTTTAGTTTAACAAACCGAAAAACATTATAGTTTCTAAGTTTCGTAAAAACTCTCAGACACAAAGTCTTAGTATTACAAAAACCTCAATCCAAATAATGCTTACATGTATTTAATACAAAAACTCATACCACAGTTTTCAAAATAGTACTTAAACTAATTATTTAAAATGCGTAACTCCGAGACCTTCGATGTGCTGAGTCCAGCATCAAAATTCAAAAATATACCTAAAAAAGGAAACACTAAGGGTGAGCTACACGAGCTCAGTGTGAGTTTGACACGTGACTAATAATAGAATTATGGAAATCAATTCGATAGAGAAACATACTTATAGTTATACACAGAATCAAAAAGTAAACTTCGAACCAATGTCCCAACAAAACGTAACAATTCAAGCACACCATGTCATACACAGACACTCAGTCACATGTTTTATTCAGTTACACAAACTACAGTCAAGTAATCTTACACCCAGTCACTCAAACAGATGCATATGAATGAAGTCAAGTAATAAAAACCCACCTATCCAGCGAACCCACCTCTTCGTCCCCCAATCACACCCAAAAGAGCTGTATAAGCTCATCCAAGCAAACACACCACATTGGACCCCGAAAGGCCCATCCAATCCTACACACCATGTATGTGAATTAACCCACTCAAATAATAATATGCAGCAAAGCTAGCATATCTATAGTACAGTGCATTGCGGTAAACCACTATACAGACATGTTGCAGTTTAAACTACAAGATTAGATCAAAATTAGTCTTCCTTCTTTTCACAACCCACCCAAAAATTACTTTATGCAAGTGCATGTATGCGTACAACCTCACAGAAATGATTAACACATTGATAGACAGTCAGACAGAAACAAACATGCACACACACCCAACTAACCGAGTTCGGTATCAGACATCTCACACAAAAGTCATAAATAACACATAAGTCGAAGCCCAGATCAAAGTCTTAACTACCCTCACTAAAGCCTAGCCGAGGGTCAGAACAACAGACACATTTTCAAATAAGAACATACACAGAACTAAAATTGGTGACTTAGGACCACACGGTCGTGTGCTCTGGCCGTGTGGAAATACCTAGGCTGTGTGGGGGTCATCACGCCCAAGTGAGGAGGAGACACGCCCATGTGAGGGAACACACGCCCGTACGGGAGGCACACGCCCGTGTGAGCCAGGGACATGGCCGTGTGAACAGGTCGTGTAAATCTCTGTCCAATTATGCTAAAATAGAGTACAGGGCAGGCACGACCGTGTAAAAGTATCACACACCCATGTGAGGGTATCACATGCTCATATGGGATCCCTAAAACCCCAAATTAGCCACACGGCCGTGTGGTACCAATTCACTAAAACCCTAATTCACAAACACACATGCCCATGTGCCTAGGGGCACAGCCAAGTGAATATGGACTAAAATCCCCAAATTGCCCACACGACTATGTGGCCAAGCCTTGTGGCACCACATTTTGCCTGAAAACCCTTATTCCTAATTATACAGGGCTGTGTGAATTGCCTGTGTGGGGGCACACGCTCGTATGGCCACTCGTATGGTTACAAAACCACACCGAAATAGGCTACCAAACGTGTCTTTGCTGTCAAAACGTTCCCCAATCCTTAATTACTCAAAAATATATCAAAAT
Source organism: Gossypium schwendimanii (assembly GCA_013677275.1). Classification (NCBI taxonomy): domain Eukaryota; kingdom Viridiplantae; phylum Streptophyta; class Magnoliopsida; order Malvales; family Malvaceae; genus Gossypium; species Gossypium schwendimanii. The sequence goes on from CM025248.1 coordinate 19,822,715, forward strand.
CACACCCAATGATAAGCTATTCCACGATAATTACCCCTTTCGAATGGTTGATTCCGTAAGCACACAACGATTTCCAATTTCACAGAAACAAACCACAATTTGTTAACAAAAATTTAAAAGGTTTGAAACCCACACCTGATTTGCGATCAATGACGTCTAAACACTGACTCGCCGACCAAGGAGCGAAGCTCTCTGAAATTCGTAAGCAAAACTATTTCCTAAAAGAAGATAAAAGAAAAAAGAAAAATAAAAGCAACAAAAGAGAGGGAGAGGAGAATGTGAAAAGAAAGAAAACAGCAAAAAAATTAATAAAAATAAAAGTATATAGTTATTTTTAAACTTAAAACATATCTACTATTTAACCAAATAAAAATATTTCTCCAAAACACACAAGGATTCGAACACGCATCCCAGAGACACACTAACACACAACTAACCACAAGACCAGTAGACCTATTCTGTCACTTAAACGTGCAACTAAACACAATAGCACAACATACTCACTAACCCTAACCACAAAACTAAAAACTTCTAACCCCAAAATTCGGGGTGTTACATGAGTGCTTGCTTTATGGTGTCTTTTGGGCATATTGATTGTATGGATAAATATCATATTGATCTAGCTTTATTTTGCATGTTTTAGGTATATTTTTGAATGCTTGAAATAGGCACAAGGGCTTGCATGTATGAGCATATTTTGGGTGAAAGAAATGGCTTGAAAATGGCCTATTTCTTGTCCACACGGCTCAAGACACAAGCGTGTGTCTCAGTCGTGTGTGACACATGGTCATGCGACACAGTTATGTGTCCCTTGTAAGTTTTTATAGGTTGCATTTCAAGAGTTACATGGCTTGGCACACGGGCGTATGGCTTGGTCGTGTGAACCAAGTCAAAGACTTACACGGGCACGAACACGAACACGAGCTGGAACACGGCCGTGTGTCCCTACTTCGAATGCCTACATGGCCTGAGACACGGACGTGCGTCTCAACTGTGTGAGTCACATGGCTTAGTCCCACAGCCTTGTGACCTCTATAGTATGAACTTTTCTATCTTTTGCCATGAAGTTCTAAATATTTTTTATCTAGTCTCGAATCGCTTCTACAATGTTTCTAAGGCCTCGGGTTCTCAAACAATGGACGTATGCAAGTGTTTGCATGGACTATAGTATGATTTATGAAATGTTTGAGAATGAAAGTTTTTAAGTTAAAAGTTTTCGGCAATGCTCCATAACTGTATTCCAGGGACGGGTACATGTTAGGGGTGTTACAGATACAGGTTAGGGGTGTTACACAATGGGAGAACCATAGGAAATACGAAGGGTATATGTCATTTCTCAAGCTTCTTTCCCACTTTAGGTAGCCTAGCCTTCTTTTCCTCTAGCCCGTATCAACTCGTACAATTTACAATTTTTAGAAACTTGTTTTACATATGAGAGAGTAAGATTAGAAGATAAGTACAAGAGAAATATAGAAAGTATAGAACATGTATCTCATATAATCGCATCACCCAATAAATTTAATCTCAAATTTGTACTATACAAGTGGCTTTAATACCACTATTGGGACTGTCAGTTTTCCTCGTGGCGTAGCAAAAAAATCATTCAAGCGATCCACAGCCAAGGGTATATGTACGAGGAACGAATCAGGTTGAAATAAGGTTTAAACTATACCTTCTTTACTGAAAATGTTGAAAGGATGTTGCTAATTCGATGTCGATTCCAAGCCACAACGATTGTAAGCTCCTTTAGCGTATCTTGTGTTTGTTCTTGTGCCTTTTCACTTGATGTTGATCCACTTTATCATTATATTAAAAAAATTTCATCATCGTCATCAATAGAAGAATCATTTCCAGATGGAAGGTTAGAGTCATTAAAAACATGTATAGGCTCTTCTATTACTAAAGTTCTTTTTTAAACACTCTAAAGCTTTAGAATGTAAATAATAACCAAGAAAAATTCATTCATCAGTTTTTACATCAAATTTACCAAGATTATATTTGTCATTATTTAAAAAAAAAACTTGTATCCAAAAGGATGAAAATAGCTAATGTTAGGCTTTTTATTTTAGAAAAGTTTATATGAATTTTTCTTTAAATAGGTCTAATCATTACTCTATTAAGAATATAGCAAGCGGTGTTTGTGGCTTCCACCCAAAAATATTTTGGTAAATTATTTTCACAAAGCATGGTTCTAGTCATTCCTTCTAAAGTTTTATTTTTCCTCTCAACAACTCTATTTTGTTGAGAGGTTCTAGGTGCAGAAAATTTATGGCTAATTCCATTTGAGTTGCAAAAAATTTCAAAACCAAGATTTTGAAATTTGGTTCCACGGTCACTTCTAACACTAGTGATAGAGTAACCTTTTTCTTCTAAAGCGTCATCTTTAGTACTTAAGAAAAGAACCGAAGTAAATCTAGAATAGTCATCAACAAGCACCAAAGTATATTATTTACCACCCACGCTAGTTGTCTTAATAATGCAAATAAGTCTATGTGAATTAGTTAAAGAAATCTACTAGTTGATACATCATTAATAAGTTAAAAGGAGACTCTTTTATGTTTACCCTTAAAACATACATCACAAACTTTATCTAAGATAAAATCAATTTTAAGCAATCCTCTTACTAAGTCATTTTTATTTAGTTCATGCAATATGATCATGCTAGCATGTCCTAGTTTTTTATGTCATAATAAAGAATTATTTTCATTTTTAGCAACAAGGCATATGAGTGAATCATGTAAATCATCTAAATGCACCATATATATATTTATTATCCTATGTCCTACAAGCATAATGTTATTAGACACAGTGTCAACTATTTTACATCCATTAGACTCAAAAATGACATTGATACTATCACACAATTAGCTAATACTAAGTAGATTATACTTGAGACCATTGACATGAGAACATTTTCAATAAGAATTGAAGAGTTTTTACCAATAGAGCCTATTCCTTCTACTTGCCTTTTAAAGTAGTCACCAAATGTAACTGCTTCTTCATTTTTTGGCTTCAAATTGATAAAATGGATCTTGTCACCGATCATGTTCTTTGAGCATCTACTATCAAGGTACCATAAGTTTTTGAATGAATCCCTTACCTTGAAGCAATCCCCCTCTTACTACAAACATAGAATTAAACTTTGACTTTTGGTACCTAAACTCTTTTGGGTCCATAGGCATTAGTTCTTGTAATTTTAGTCTCCTTTGGTATCCATTTTGAATGATGACTTTATCTTGAGTATTTATCAGTCCTTTAGGGATCCATACACTTTTAATAATCTTTCCTTTGTAAAAACTTGAGAGACCTTTATGTTTATAGAAATTAAAGCTAGTTTTGACAAATTTTTGTTTTGAGTTTTCTCCTCTTAAAAACCTTTTTTGTAAAACTTTGTTAGAGTGAGATTTTTCACTTTTAAGCAACTCAAGTTGCTTTTTACGCTTATTATGAACCTTTGAAATAAAATTATGTAAGTCTTGGTTCTTTTTCTCAAATTCATTTATGATTGCTTGCATATCATGAATTTTAATTTAAAGTTCATGATTGGCCTTGGAGATTGAACTATTTTCATCTTTTAATTTTGAAATAATTTTATTATATTTTGAAACCATAGTTTCAAACTCAAAGCCGAGTTCATCATAGGAATCTTGTAACTCACCAAAGGAATAGGAAATTAAAATAGATGAGTTAGAATTTACCTTTGTTTTATTGATGGCCATAAAGAAAAGATTGGCTACTTCTTGATCATCATTATCGAATGAATCCTCATCACTCCAGGTACCAACATGAACATTGAGTTTTTGTTTACTTAATCCCTTCTTCTTCTATGAAGGACAATCAAACTTAATGTGTCTCGGTTTCTTACACTCATAGCAAATTGTCTAGCCAACATTGTCATCTCTTTATCCACATCGAAATCGTCACTAGAATCACCTTATTCTATTGTGGATTTGAGAGTAATACCAATCTTATTCTTTTCAACTTTTTCTTCTTCTTTAACCCCTTATTTAATTCTCATCTCATGGGTGAGCAAAGAACCCTTAAGCTCGTCTAATAAGAGTGTTTCCAAGTTCTTTACTTCTTTTATAGCAATCACTTTAGATTTCCATGACTTTGGCAAACTTCAAAGCATCTTTCTTACAACTTCTTCATTAGGATAAATTTTCCCATAATATTTGAGCTCATTAATGATAATTGTAAACCGATCAGACATAGTCTTGATATCTTCTTCAGGCTTCATCTTGAATGTTTCGTAGATGAGTGTGAGAATTCCCACTTTAGACTTATTGACTTGACTAGTGCCCTCATGAGTGACTCTTAATTTGTCCCAAATTTCCTTGGCATTGGAACATGGTGATACCCTACTATATTCTTTCGGACTAAGTGCACAAAAAAGAGTGTGTGTAACCTTAGCGTTGAGTTGTATGCTTCTCCTATCTTCCTCATTTCATTAATTCTTGCTCTTTGGAACTAAGAGCTCTCATTCTTACTTGAGAGGTATGGATGGAGCATCCATGATGATGTCCCATACTGTAAGATCATTGGCTTGTATGAACAACATTATCCTAGTCTTCCAATAGGAATAATTAGCGTCATGAAAGTAAGGAGGTTTAGAAATAAATTGAGACTCACTAAGAAAAATAGAGCCAGAAGTAGACGCCATCTTATGAGGTTTGAATTGACGAATGTTGAGCTACCTCGAGAATCTTCTCTTGGTTGTTATATCATCTTTTAGAGACTAACTCTGATACCAATTGTTAGCTCAATAGATCAAACCAAAATTACCAAGAGAGAGTGAATTGGGTTTTACAAATTTTGTGAAAGCTAAAGAGAAATGATAGAAAAGTGAATACAAGAATTTAGAGTGGTTTGGCCCCAATTTCCTACTCCACTACCTCAGCTTTCCACAACTAAAGATTTTCTCAAATTCACTAATTTGATTAACCTTTGAGGATAAGGTTTAACCTTACAACTCCTTTAAGATTTCTACTCAAATTTTAAGACACTAACCCTCTCAAAGATATTACAAAGAACTAAATAAATAAATAATCCTTACAAGATTTAAGTGTTTGCAAATGAAGCTCAATTACAATGAAAAACACTTGAGCAAAATAATGGAAATAAAGGTTACAACCGTATGAAAGAAAAATATTGAAGTATTTGGCACAAAGGTTGTTTGGTTGATAATTTACTTGAATATACATTATTGTTGTTGTAGGATCTTTGGAAGCTGATATTTATACCCTTGAGTTGAATTCCAACCATTGTGGTTGTTGGAGATATGAATAATTGGGGATGTGAAAACCAAATCATTTAATTCGCCTGGAGCAACGGGTATTGATACCAAATAAAAGTATCAATTTTTTTTGCAATAAATGCTAAATTCAGTGATCGTTGGAGCTGAAATATCGATACCAGACAGATTTTATTGATACCATATAAAAGGTATCTATACCGAATCGATACTTAGCTGAATTTGTGAAAAATAGAATGTCACATTGATACTATTTTTCCTAAAGGTATCGATATTTTGAAAACATTGATACTTGGCCAAAAAAGGTATCAATACTTTTTGGCCTAGAGCTGTTCTAACTTGTTTGAAAAATAGTTTGACTTGTTAAAAGAATTTTTACTTGGTTAAAATCATTTTAGCTTGATTTTAAAGTTGATTCAAAATTTTTCTAAGAGTTCAAAATATAGATTCAAAATTTTATCTCTTAGACTTCAATATGAAAAATCATTTTGTCAATTTTGTTTAATTTTTAAATTTTATTCAAAAACACTTTAATTTGTTATATCAAAACATATTGTCAAATAAAGCTTAGTTTAACAACTTCACACACACATACACTCACCAGTTATTCGAGAAGACATCAACATATGAATAAGCAATGTAAATTAACAAACATGAGTCATGATAAAGACTCACCAAAAATGCAACTTTACTTCAGCTCGAAGTTCCTGTTCCGATAGTTCTACCCGAACCAGTAGCAGCAACTACTTAAAAGATCATGAAACTCATATTAAAACTCCATGTACAAATAGTTTACTAACATATCAATTTCATATGACCCCTATGCAAGGCCTCTCACTCACACTCTATTGCTCACTCACACTCTATTGTTCTTACGCCTTATAACATCCCTATTCTTCAGAGATCTCAACATACAAAGTTATAGAACTTACCAGGAGATTGAAAACATTCACAGATCAAACCAAAAATTTTAGCTTCTAGTCCTAAAGAAAAAAAGATTGTTTTGGTTTAGGAAGAAGAACCAAAACGTAATGCAGAAGGAAAGAAAGACCATTTGAAATCTTCCCTTTCTACTATACATACTTAGTTCCCCTTTAGTAGATAATGACAATTGTCAAATGCATACTCAAATTGTCCCTTAAACGCTCTACCAAAATCGAGAAAAATATAAAAGGAAATTCAGAGGGAGATACTATTTGACTAATCAAGTCCATTCAATTGACTCTTAACGAATCTCATTACAGGACCCACTTACACGGTTTTCGATAAAATTGAGTGTACCATACCCCTGGCGGTAACTCATATGTAGTGTGGTCTTAAAGACACTTTAGTCCCCTACAGCTTTCTCATATACTTAGTAGGCACTTCTTACTCAGCCAAAACATTGAGGCGTACCCTTCATTTTTCGTACTCTTTCTTCAATTGAAGAATACCCCGAGATGAAATCCTTAGATACTTCCATAGGTAGTTACTTTATGGGCCAAACTAGTTAACTAGAAGTTTGTAAAATGGCGGACTATGCTACCATAGTGTGCCAGAATGGTAACATGTATGCCTACTTGCCCTTTTCCTCAAATCTTGTAACATCCCTAACCCATCTCCGTTGTCAGATTAGGGTTACAGAGCATTACGATGCATATCAGATACAAATAATATCATTTAAACATACACTTATTAATTTACAAATTAATAATTCAAATCAAACAATATTCTTATCATACAAACATTTACAAGTCTTATATTGAGTATACAAGACCTAAAAAAATTACTTTGGAATTAATTAAGGATCAATCTAAATCAAACTAGAAAATATGAAAAATTTTGAAATAGAGGTCACACGGTCATGTGGCTCAGGGACATGGTCGTGTGGCCAACCGTGTAACAGACCGTGTAACATTCGAAATACCCTCACACGGTTGTGTTGCAAGCTGTGTGTTAGACCGCGTAAAGTCGCGCAGTCGTGTCGCAGACCGTGTGCCAAAACTTGTGACATACTAACATAAAAATTACGGCCGTGTACAGTACACGGCCGTGTGATAGCTTGTGTACCCCTAATTGAACCTTCAAATGCAATTTTACCAAATCAAACTTAGTTGAACCACAAGCAACTCATTTACCAGCAACTAAACCTCTCAAAACACACCTAAACGAGCCTAGGACATGTTAAAAACATTCAAGCTAAGTGTCTAACCAATGTGCCCTCATTAATACCATAATTTTTATACATAACAATCAAGCAATTCACCTACAACATCACATTCATATTCATGTCCTTAAATTATCAACAAAGCCTCAAAATGTCAATTACCAAATCACATACTAAAGACACCTCAAACATGTCCATTATCACTAATTACCTACCAAATTGACCATATTTCAACATCACAAAGGAAACCAAACCAAAACAATACCAAATAACAAATGTTCCAAATGACACCACATCCAAAATAACATCAACATAAAACATAAATTATTAATCCAAAACCATATAAGCTTAATTACAATCCAACTAACTTTTTAACCTTGACAACTTCAAACTGTATATACATGCCACAACCCAAAATTATCCAAAATCAAAAGCTACCAAAAAATGGGTTGGATAGTGTGAGCTCTGAAGTTGATCTGTCGGATCAGTTCCACAAAATGATAGCTACAGAAAACTTGAAAAGAGATAGAGTAATTTTTTAAAGCTTAGTAAGTTTATAGGTATTTAAACAAAAATCTTACGTTGATTTACAATTAAGTAAATGAATATAACTAAATTTAATACAATTTCCTGACAAAACATTTAAAACAATTAGATGAGTGTTTCACATACCAATCGTATAATCTCTTAATAATTTAATATGACATAATTTTGTATCATTTAATAAAAAGATTCAACATGTAAAACATATTATTCATTTGATCATGTCAATTCACATACATATTCCATTTCTTTTAAACACATAACTCTGACACTAATATTGCATTTACAAAGTGTGTGTTTCATACTTATAACTGTAAACCACTTTTAAATAAATAATCATTAAATATTCAATTTCATCACTTAACATCTCCATATGATTCATGAATTCAATACCATCTTATAAATTAGTATTCAAAGAGCTTTCATAACCACACCTTGACAATTGTTACAAATGTCATTTAATGTTAGTATCGAAGCATTCAATAGAATAATTCACGTGCCACAATAGTTCGAAACTAACAATTCATACTTATATATATACATAAAATTCAATAGTGATTAAATTTTGCCTCTTTTACAAATTAGTTTTTTTTAATTAATTAACTATCTTAACATTGAAATTTCAAAACTGAACTCTAACATACCTAACTAGTAACTTCGTAAATATTTAATCAAAAATTTACGAACTCAGTTTACAGAAACGAGGTCTCGATACCTCATTTTTTGAAACCACTTGACTTTCGGGACAACCACTTAAACTTAACTATTTATTCAATTAGCCAAATTTTCTCCAATCAAAGTTCAATTTAAATTTTTAGTGAACTCATATAATTTAAATGATAATTAATACGGACTTACTTGTCGGATTCCTGTCCCGAAACTACTATTTCGGACACCACTAGAAACGGGCTGTTACAGATCCGTCGATGTTAGGGTGTGGCAATTACTCATTGAACTAGGCTCTACTAATATAGGAAAATCAAACTATGTAATCAAACCCCTGTGTTCTTTCTATTTTGTTTGCATAATTTTTTTGCGGTGACAATCCTTAGTAGCCATTGTAATCTGGAACCTCTATTACAATTTTACATTTCAACAAATAAACAACTTAAGATAAGAACAGGTATCAACCTAGTGAATGAATCCACCATACAAACTTCTCAATAGTAACTTAATCTACCCAAATTCATTAAGGATAATTGCAAACTCAAAGTTCTGCAGAGACTCTCCAATCACAAACCTTTTTTTTTATATAAAAAGCTAGAATCGCACTTACAAAATGGTTGAAATGAAACAGTATAATACATTCTTCGATTTGATATTCTGAACGAAGCAATCCCCCTTATAAGTCGTGCGGAACCAACTATCATACCTCAATGAATATTTCAATTAAATGCTAAGATTTAAAGCATATCTGAGTCCGTTAATCAACTCCCTTTATCCATAATTAACAAATCATGATAAACATACTTATAGAATGTGCATATCCCATGGTACTTTGACTCTAGTAGAATATTTAGAGTCTTTGTGCATTGGTTCAATGGTAGAGGATAGACTTTAAGATTTTTGACGTCTCAATGTAAAATATGTAAATTCTTTTAATTTATTTATTAATTAATTATCCGGGATAAAAAAAAAAAACCAAACCATTAAACATACAAATCAAAATTATCATCAAAAGTTAATGTTTTAATCTGATACATGCAATGTCATAAGACATATTGCAATACTAGTTCTGAAAATAATAACAAAATTACCCATGTTCTCCTAGACACAATATTAAAATTAAAATACGTAAAAGCACAATACAATTAAAAGAGTTGGAAAGGGATTATATGTCTTTCTAAATATTCTATAAAAAAGAACAAATATGATAATAACATTAATGTTAAAAATTAATGTTAATAATGGATGCCTAAAATTGTAAATAATAAATAACTTAAACCTAGTATAATAGAAAAACACAAATTGCTAAATTTATTCTTCATATTTTAATAAATTAATTCCTTCCTCAACTTTATTTGTCCTTTCTGTTAATGGCTTGCAATTAAGGTTCGAATTTTGATACAAATGGGAAGGCACAAAGTGTTGGGACTTAATGATTAGCTTTATAAATTCTAAATATCCAATCAACTTTCTGAAAATGAGAATCACCATCTGTGGCACGTTGATCATGACCTGTGCATTTTTACGACATCAAGGGCTTACTCCTACTATTCTTGCACGTGCCAAGATGAAAGAAATTTTTTTAAAAAAATCCTCCATTATTAGGAAAGCGATAGCTAGTGGGAGTTCCTGAATCTTAATCATGATAAAGGTTCCATATGCTAAATATGGTTTCCTTATCCTTCATCCTTGGTATTTTTGATGGAGCCTTCTACAACAGTGTAGGGAATGAAAACCTCCTTTCGTTCTCCTATAAATAGGGTGAAATATTGTTGGTTTCAGGTCGTGAAATCGAGAAATCAATTAAAAAGCTCAATGAAGCAAATCTATATTATAATACTGGAGGAGTAGACATGGCGTGATATTGCTTCGGCTCATCTTCTTTCTCAGTAATCCGTCTGAAAGTTTCAAGGCGAGCCGAATCAATATCACTCTTGTATGCTTCTTTCTCATGCATGCTTGGTGTTTGATGAAGAAAGAGGAAAGTAAAGGTTTTTCTGTTATTTTGGGTACATTTGATTACTGAGGATCGGATAAGATGATGGTGCTTGAACCCAAACTCTGGTCAAGATATTGGGGAAGTAAGTACTGTGCTGCAAATTCACTGTAATTAACTAAGTAAATTTTCTTCCATAAATAAATTTTCACCTTCTGTTCACCATTTTCTTAACCTGTTTTATGAACATCATGTTCCAAACTTAGCGAGCAGAAACTCACATAGCCCTTTCAATCTTTGGGATCTTTACTCTATGTGAGTTCATTATATGATTCGGTTCATATATATGATCTAGCATTCTAGATAGTTTTCAACTCTATATCTGATGGGTATTTTCTTAACTAGCCGCCCATATGTATGTTTTATGTCTTTTTTTAAAAAAGGATTTAAAAATTATCCCAAGGACCTCATGCATCTAAATTAAATGGCACACTTGCCACTATATTTATTCATTTCCTACTAGTATAATGTATTTGAAGATGGAACAATCCAAAATATAAATCTAACATCAAGATCCTTTGCATTTTTAAGTTACCTATGTGTGCATATAAAGCTAATTTTCTACATGACAGACATTTACTTCTTTGCTCGGTTTTTTTTATTGGCATTTTTATCAGATTAGTCTAGTTTCGTGGGATCTACTAGGGAGGAATAATATGTTTCTCTTGTCATCTAGATTAGGATATATGAGTTGTTTATTTGTTTTCAAAATTTTCATATATTTAAAGCATCTTATACTTATTATTTTATACAAACTTCAGATATATGCATTACAAAATGAAGCAACAAATATTAAATTAAATGAATTGAGAAACTGTAAAACATTATCATTATAAGAAAAATTAAATTACCACATAAAAGAAGATTTTCTCAAGAGTAGTATTTTAGTAGCAACAGAAATTAAGGATGCAATTTGCCGCCTTGGGCATCTGCTTTGGCCGTCCAAGCTATGGGTTTTTGGCACTCGGCGGTCCCTGGTATGTTTTAATTAATTAATTGCATTTCACTCTTCTTAATTTTAACCAAAATGACAATGATATGTCCTTATATATTAAAAGATATTCATTGCTTAATTAATAAACTTTTAAAAGCTTTTTCAATGTACTACCATGAATTGTTTTCAGTATCTCTCACATTTGATGTTTCATATATAAGAACAGCTAGATCGAATAGCAAGTCCCGTCGCAGTTATGGCACTTCGTTTCATGGTCTCTTGAGGATTTTTTTTAAAATAAGGGATAGAAGAAAAGGTTATCCAAGTATAAATGTCACGGGCCAAAGTGCAAAGCCCGTGACCATGCCACAAGGAGCGCCCCATGGAGGTCTATCGATTAGATGGGGGACATTTAGCCCACAAGAACTGGCCCGATTCAGAGA
>CM025248.1:19835637-19850024 GCA_013677275.1 Gossypium schwendimanii
TTTTTTAATAATTTTTAAGTTTTCAATTTATATATAATTTTATAAAATTTTGGAATAAAATTATTTTATAAATATTTTGAATTTTAGAATATTTTTATTTTTTATTTTAATTTTGAGAGGGATCAATTTGCATATTTTGAAAATTTTTAGGGGCCAAAGAGGTATTTAGATCAATTTATGCTAAATTGGAGGATAGAAGTGTCATCTTCCTCCTCCATTTGTTCTTCACATCCATTGAAGAAAGAAAACCTAAAATTTTAGCTTGACCATTCTATCATTAATAAGGTGAGAAAACTAAGCCCATTTTTTTGCAATTTCTATAGATTTGTGATCATGGGAGCTTGGTTTAGCTAGTTCATGTATTAATTTGATCAGTTATTAAAGTTTTATCAAGTTTTCATTGTTGATAAATTGATTAATTAGGCTTGGAATTGTTACATATTGAGCTTAGATTATGAAAAGGGCTAAATTGTGAAGTTAGTTACGCTTATTTCTTAACTTTGTAATATTAGGGACTAAATTGAGTAAATGTAAAAACTTTCATGGAATTATGTTAGAAATAGAAAGCATAATTTGAAATTGTATTTTAATCCAAAGCTAGGAATCAAAAGATATGCTTATCCAGAGTCCAGGGACTAATTGAATAAAATCCAAAATTTTTGAGAAATAAAAAGGGGTTTCTAGGATCATGCATCTCATGACATTGTATGATAATGTATGGTAATGATTTGATATATAAAATATTTGTATAGACCAAGAATTGGACCAAAGTGGAACTAATAAGGGAAAAGCAAATATTATGGATTAGTCTTTGAAGAATCTTCCTATTTTGGGTTTTGAAGTAATATAATCTCATTTGTTTCTCTAATAATAAGGGAATAATCCTGTTATTTTTTATATATGATATCAAAAATAAAATAAAAGAAAGATATCCCATAGTCTGTTAGGGTTACCAAGAAAAAAAATAAGGTCTAGCAGCCGTCTTTGAATTCTCTCTGAAATTGTTCAAAGAGTTTTTCTATTCATGGTTGGCTAGGTGGACTATGTAGAGGCTGGAACGTTTTTCGTTGTGGCTTGGAATCGACATCAAATTAGCAGCATCCATTCATTGTTTTTCAGTTAAGAAGGTATATATTCAACCCTATTCCAACCCATTTGGTTCCTCGTACATGGATCTATGGTTATGAATCACTGGAATAATTTTTCGCTGCGCCACGTGGCGTACTGGTGGTCCCAACACTGGTATTAGAGCTACTTGTACAATACAAATTCGAGATTAAATTTCATGTTTGATGTAACAATATGAGATACATGTTGTATGATTTGTTTTAATCAATTTGTTTTATGTATATATGATACATGAAATCTTTTTAATAAACCTGTGTGATTATATGTTCGTCCCAGTCAATGATTAAGTGTTAATCATTGATTTTAATGTCTATTGGATCTTATATTTTTGTTAAGTGTTAGCAGGTCTGTCCTGGGGCGATAGGGTTTTCGTTATTCAAAGTTAATAGTTAACTTCTTGGTAACATTCAAAAATAATGAACAAAAGTTGTTCCAGTAAGAAAGCACATGGATCGAAATTTTGAAAAATATTTTATTTTTAATAAAAATGTACATTCAGTGATGTTTTTCCAAAAGAGATATGAGAAACCACCTTAATTTTATAGGCTATAACTATTGCATTTATTTACTGCTTTATGTTATTCATGTTAGTGATGCAATGGATGATATGTTAGCAAGTATGACATAGTATATTGATATGATCAACTTTAATAAATAAATAAAATGGATTAAAGTTAAACATTAATGGTGAGATGAAATTATTAAAAATCCCCTGAATAAAATATTAAGTTAAGGTTGCATTCCAATATTTACCCTCCTTAAAGCCTTGATCGATACAACATGGGTTCTGCTAAAATGAAGTACTTGTATCTATCTTGGTTAAACGTGAATAATAAACAAGTGATATTCATCGATTATAATATTAGTTAATAACTTAACTAGGTTACTCTAATAGGATTAGAAACCTAGAGGCAAGAATTTGGATGATCATGAGATGATTGGAATAAAAATTGTTCGCCAAATAAAGAGTTACATAGGACGTAATTAGCAAGTGTTTCTTACCTAAATAACCATAATCTTGAGAGAATGGATTGAACTTTAGAGAATGGATTTTCTAAAATTAATATATGAGGGTTATTAATTTTGAATAAAATAGTGGGAGCGTCTTTTAATAAAGTCTTTTTAAATGTTCATAATAAACTTGGTATATTTACTCATAAGCATGTTTTATTATTGTAGATTTATTATGGAAAACAACACAAACTCTTTATCATTGTGATCTGTCCTTGAGAAGGACAAGTTGAATGACCTGAACTTCCTTGACTGGTTTTGTAACTTGAGGATTGTCCTCAAACAATAACGGAAATTATATGTCATTGAAGAACCCATTCCTTGTGAACCAGTAGCTAATGCCTCTAAAGCTGACAAGGATGCTTATAAGAAGCATCTTGATATACATAGGATATCTAATGCTATCCATCATGACTCCTAAGCTTCAAAAGCAACATGAGGATATGGTTGCCTATCATATGATCTAACACCTTGACTAACGTCCCATGTGTGAATACTATAATAAGATATAAAATGACAAGGCGGTATCCACAAGTATACAGTCCAGTTGTAATATAGTTTTACAACAAAGTAGGTGAGTACTCCGAGGATCGTACCCAAGGGAGGCGAGTGCTAGATCAATTCTAACCTAAACACTAAAAGATCTAATTATTACTTTTAATAAATTATAATACGAGAAAATGAAAGAAAAGTTTTTAAAGTTTTTAGATTAATAAAATAAAATAAGATAAAATAATTAAAATTCAAGAGATAGAAGAGTAAAGTAAATCAAATCTCAGTTATGGATGATTAGCTCACTTCGGCAATCTGCATAACTGTTGCTTCGTGTTCCTCGTCAATCAACTAGTCGCTACCCTAGTAGGATCTTTCGATCTTCCACTAACATAACGAGTCAGCAAGAACTACTAATCTTCCGACCTCATAGTTCAAAATGGTTTGGGGTAAAGGTGTTCACGAATAGGTAATACAATTTTGAGTTAATTCCCTCCTTGATGACTTCCCAAGGTTGTCAGGCCCAAGGTTTGTTTCATGTTCTTCTTTTCCCAAACAGTTGATCCATTGAGTGACCCTACAATATAATTAACAGATCATACTTCCACTCACTAATCCCCGACAGAGGGATTAGTTCCTCATGGCTTTCATAAACAACATGGAATAGATAGAAGAATTAATCATAACGAATGAATTAAAGTGAAGAGTTTAAGAAAAACCTAATTGATATTGATAATAAATGTGAATCCATAAAGGTTGATCTCCTTCATAATTTTGATCTCTTGAAATAAAACAAAGACAAATAAACTAAACTCTAGAAAACCTAAAAAAGTAAGAAAACAAAACTAAATCTACAAAAAGCATCTAGGCTAACAAAACTAAATCTACAAAAAGCATTTAGGCTAATGGAATGGTGTCCATAATATGTGCCGAATAAGCCTTTTATAGCCTTCAGGTGGTTGTCATCCTTAAACCTAGGTCAGCTGAAATTCTTGAGCTTTAAGTTCGATTGTGTGGACCAAAATGCCTTTGCTTTGTGTTTAATTTCCATCCTTGATTCGATGTCAAGACACACCAGGACCTATGTCATGACATAGAAGTCAGTATGCTCCTCCTTGGGATGTCTTCAGGGGTATGTCGCGACACCTTCAATCAGTGTCGCGACATTGAAGGCAGTTTTGTACTTTCTCCATTCAACTCTATATGTTGCGACATCGGACCTCCCGTGTTGTGACATAGCATCCAGTATTGGCCTAAAATTCCTTTTGATATCTCCTATACACTCACAAAGTACATTAGCTCTCCCTTAAGCCTCATTCGGCCTTTAAAGTAAATAAAAAACTCAATTTGCACATTTTATTAAATATAAGTAAAACTAAATAAACTTAACTAAAATATAACAAAAATGCTTGTATTCAGGCTCCTTAAGTGCAAAAACTAGTTTCATTTGCTACACCGAATTACGGCAGATCAAACTCTTTCACACTTAATTCATTGCTTGTCCTCAAGCAACATAAATAAAGGCAATAAAATGACGACCCTTAAGCAAATATGATACAAGTATTGCTTTCAAAGCATATGACTTAAGCATTTCATACTTACAAACAATATTAACATGATAAGTAGTTGACTTACCACTTTTGACACAAACATCTATGTTTAGTATGTTACAAAGTATACTAGTATTAAGGGTCTTACCTTTAGGAATCCATCACCAGATCATAAAGTACTTTGATTATCCAAGCAAAATACAAATAGTCATTTATGCATATATTTAGTATGATGTTCATTCATGTATAAGGATATTTTAGGTCACACGGGACCTTTCGGTTTGTAACGTTCTGAGGCTTAGGACAGGTATTAAATTCAAAAATAATAAGCATCAAAAATGGTTACAAACACGAAAATAGTTTCGCATATCATATTCGTCCCTATTCTTCCCCCTTTAGTGACCCTTACCCACTCACTACCTTATTTCTCCTTCACTCATCACCTTATTTCTCCTTCTCCCACCTTCCTTGTCTCTCTCTATTTATAGGAAATCATAGCATGACACACAAACTACGGCCAGCCTTACGAGTTTTCGTGCACTAATGAACAAGTTTTTCTTTCTTTTGCGACTTTGTAACTTTTCTCTTTTTTAATATATCTCACTCATGAATGCTTTTTTGCTAGTTTAAGACTTTTTCTACTCGTACTAATTCCTTTTTTTGATTTTTCTTTTTGTTTCGCACATTAGGCTAGCTTATAGTTCCTATATCACACCAATCTTTCCTATTTCACTTTTTTTTACAAACTTCACCGTGACGTATTTACTTAACCCTCAATACGTATGGCCAGATGTCTATAATTGTGTAGTGTAAGACTAAAGAAAAAAGGCAGATACAAATTAACATTTTCAGGCTCAAGGCTTGCAATAAGGTTCATCTAGAAGTGTCAACAGGTTAAAAAATTGGTACAAAGGTGAAATATAGATAGGATAGCTCTTTAGCTCTAGATGTGTTCCAAACAATGCCTTAGGTCATCCTTAAATATCTCAACATGCACAAATTTAATCAACCAAACAAATACAGATTGAACCATTTACCATTCGTACTAGTGTTCTCGTTTCCTTGTATTTTCTATATCACTTGGTATAGTTGATTGCTTACTACCTATTTACAGTGTAACATATAGAACTTAGAAGTCTAATACTAAAAAATTTAAAATCACCTATCATCATGCCAAATTTATTCATAAAAACAAGCAACACATGTACATGCTCCTAACCAATCACTTATATTGCACACAAAAGACAAGAAAAATAAAAGAAAATGTAAAAATTTGAAGCAAACTTTCTATGTTACCCCCTACACTTTAGTTGACACATTGTCCTCAATGTGTAGCCTATAAAAAGATAATGAGAGAAGTTACCCAATTGATCGTGATTTCTCTAGCTCCTATTGGTGGGTGCTTTCTCATTTGATCATGTAAAGCTCAAATTATTTGTGTCTCCTTCATGTTGGGTTCCAACACAAAAAACTTAAACAAAATACAACACACTAGAAATCTACTTATTAATCCTAATCCTACAAAGTCTTAATTAAAATTATCCAAAAATTAATACAAGTTTTCAAAAATAAAAAAAAATGTTCAATCATCCTCTTTAAAATCCATTTCCTCGCCTCTATCATCTTCCTCATCCTCTTTGTTGTTATGCACTTCTTCTCCATGCTCCATATTTACTAGCCCGAACATGTCAAGTGTATAGTTGGGGACCCGGATGTTGTTTTGCCTCACAAATTCTTTGAAAATTGGTCCTAACTCTTGCATCCACTGTATCATCCAATCAAGCTTTGGATGACTATTCTCACGGATGTCCTGTTGAGCTTGTGTCAACCTTTGTGACGAAGTCGGTGTAGCAGTCATGTCTTGTTGTATCTTGTTCCAATCTTTATTTGTTTGGCTCACAACTTTACGTACTGTTGGAACAAGGTATCACCAATAATAATTTAGGAAGGTTTCATTGACTATTCAATGGATGTTATAGGTACACCCGCCCTTTTGCATAAAATCGTCACTAGATAAGGAAAGAAAATGCCCACCTTCGGCCACTAATGCACACCTTCATATTATGGTGGATCCATTTGCCAATGCAAACTAGCTTTTTCTACAAAATAGCATAGAGTAAAACTACTCTAAAAGTATGAATGTTATAAACATTTAAAGTAGGTACTATTCATGTGCACACAAATTGAATCCACATCTTAGCCTCAAGAAACATAATCGCTTGATGAAAGGATACTAGGATATTGGTACTTGTGCAATATTTCCATTCACCCCTCCCTTCAGTTAAAAAGTTTATAATACTATCCATATCCATGTCTCGAAAATATTCTAGATCAATTTCATCAATGAAATCATTCTCATAGTATGGAGCATTATAAAAGTCACAAATAATTTGAGGGGTAGTCGCACTTTCTTCCCCCACACAAGTACCATATCCCACGTACGACCTTCAATATTTCTAGATTCTTGGTCCCGTAAAGACGCATAAAACTCTTGAATAATAGGGACCACAACATTGTCTTTAGGGATCATCAAAAAACGTTCCCACCTATGATATCTGACTAAAGGCCATATTTCCTTACAAAAAACCATTAATGGATCAAATGCCCTCTCTTGGATAAAGGTTTTTTCTTGAAGTTTAGTAAATTACTTTTCAATATCTGGGTTTGCAAAATTAGGGGGTTTGAACCCGTCGATGGTTCTGTTTCCATAGTTCGCCTAACTTTCCTAAGAGACATGATATTTCAATCCTAATGAAGTACTTAAACAAACAATTCAATGGAACAGTACAAAGTTGAGTTTATGAACAATTAACCTTAAATGTACAACCGGAGTTCGTTTAGATTCATTGCTTTCACACGATGTTCCCATTCCTTATTTCTTTGAGGATGATTGCAGAGTTTGTGAAGAAGAAAAAGAGTGTTTAAGAGATTTAGGAGTTTAGGGTTTAGGGTTTAAGGTTTTAAGAAAGATTTTTCAAGATATGAAAGTAAAAGTTGTTAGGCCCAGTTTAGTAAGAGAGTTAATATGTTTTTATGTTAGAAAATAGGTGTTTTAAAGGGCTAAAATCGAGCAAATTAAGGGTTAAACCATCGGGTTGTGCGAACGGGTAGGGTTAACCCTGTAGAAAATTGTAGTGATGTCATAACATTAGGGTTCCGTGTCGCAACATCCCTGACAGTTTACCTTTGTTGCGACACAGGGGTTCTATGTCACGACACATCTATCAATTTGGAGATCTTGAGAAACCTGTCTGCTTCGTTGTGACACACTGAGTCCATGTCACAACACTAACTCTGTTTCACCCCAAAATTCTATCTTAAGGATGTTTCGGTCTAGAGATAAATATGCATCAAATAAAAGTTAGAATCTAAGCTATGTGATCAGTTAAACATATAGTAATTTACAAATATAATGCAGCAATTCAAATATATTTTAGGTTTTACTGCCAGATTCATCTGGCAGTGTTGTCAGTTCATAGATGGGTACTCGTATTGTTCTATTAGTATTAGTCCACCGTTCGTCGTGCTATTCCACCTTTGCCCACTTATCCCATTCTTTGAACATGTTTATCCTTTCTACATGTATAAAAAGAAGTGCATCCCTTGATCCGAGAACATTAGAAATGGATAAATTTTTACATTGCTCTCCTAGCTCCCTTCTGCCATCCTTTTTACTTAATTGATGACCACATTTAAACGTTTCCGTCTCACCATTAATTTTCATAGTTGACTCATTCTTTTCTAAGTCAATAGTGGACCTAGAAGTAGCCAGAAAAGGTCTTCCTAATAAGATCGGTATCTCACGATATTGTTCAAAATAAAGCACCATAAAATTTATGAGGATAATGAAACTTTACATCTTGACCAACACATCTTCCAATACCCCTTTCAGATGTACTGAATAGCTATCAGCCAACTGTAGTGTTATCTTAGTAGCTTTAAGGTCCCCTAACCTAAGTTTTTCAAAAATTGATAAAGGTATTAAATTAATACTAGCTCCTAAATCACATAGAGTTCTATTAAAGTAAATGTTCCCTATCTCTATGGGAATAGTAAAACTTCCCAAGTCTTTCATTTTTTGAGGCACTTGTCTTGAAATACTTACACTACAAGAAACACTTAAGGTAACTTGTTCTCCTAGCTTAATTTTCTTATGCCTCACCATCATTTCCTTTAAAAACTCGGTGTACTTGAGAACCTTCTCAATTAACTCAAGTAAAGGTATATTAACATTTAATGTTTTAAATAGGTTCAAGAAGCTTACAAATTCATCCTCACCCCTCTTTTTTTTTTCTTCAAGTCACACAAGGAATGGGATTCTTGGGATTTTGGCATCTTTAGGTGTTTTTTTTTTCTGATTCAGCCAATGGTGACTTTGCCTCTTCTAGCCTTGGTTCTTCTTTGGGTGCTGGGAATTCCTCTCAAGTATCATCAATATTCTCCATAGCTCCCTCTGGAGTAGGGTTATCTAGGCTAATCAATATTTTGCCTGATAAAAGTGTTATCACTTTTACATGTTCCTTACCTTCCCTCCATGGATTGTCTTATGTATTGCTAGGAATATCTGTGCCAATTTTTCTTTTCATGTCACCCATCATGCTCATTAATTGGCTCATTTGATCCTTGAGCTTCGTTAATGTTTTGGTTGAGTCGATGCACTTAGACTGCACCTGATTGAATATGTTCTCATTGACTGCATCTCTCCCTCAATTCTATCCAATTGTTGACCACATGCATATAGTCATTTGGGTTGACCCTATCATGAGGTTTCTGCAAATAAGGAGGTTGGTAATTAGTGTTTTTAACTTGATTTAAATTATTATTTGCTCATTGGTTTCCCCCATCTCAACTTTAGGTGATCTCTCTAGTTGGGATTATATGTATTGAAATAGTGATTTCCACCCCTATCCCGACGTAATTTACATCCTCAGTTGGATTGTTGATATAGTGGAAGAGCGGTTTGTCTCTCCCATAAATAAACGGTGTAGAAGCAGATTCGATACGGTTGAGTCTATCCACTAACTGTTGATACTTATCATCATCTTGGATAGCTTTTACGGTAGTGGGTTTCTGACCATACATGAATCATTCACTTGGCCACTGGCAGGAGTTTAGTGTCATGTTCTCAATGATTTCATATTCATACTCATACGTTCTATTCATAAGGTCTCCTCCTACTGCTTCATCTAATCCAAACGTGCATTTGCATCCAACCCATTATAAAATATCTGTAGTCGCATCCACATCAAAAATTCGTAGTGTGGGAATTTTTGAATCAACATTTTGAAATGTCCCCATGCCTTATAGAAATTTTCTCCCTCTATTTGTCTAAAGACAATAATCTCTCGTATCAGCTAAACTATTTTGCTAATCAAAAAGAACTTCTGTAAGAATTTTCTAATGTGTTCATCCCATGTTTTGATATATCCTGGTGTCTGTAAGTCTAACCAAGAAAATGCATTATCAATCAAGTAGAAGACAAATAGCGTTATCAATGACCCCATTATATTTAAAAGTATCACAAAGTTAGAGAAATAATTTTAAATGTTCATTAAGGTCTTCTGTCATAATGCCCATAAATTGTAGATTATTCTTAATAATCTAAATCATTACCGATTTTATCTCGAAATTATTAGTTGTAATCTTCAGTCTTCCTATACTTTCCTGAACCATGTCTAGGCTTGGTAAGGCATAATTCCTTAAGGTTCTCTCATTTTGAGCCATATGTACGTTTGAGGGTAATTGTGGTGCTGGTGGGTTTCCTAAGGCGTTATCATTAGCATCACTGAACAATGGATTTTCTCGTGGTACGGTCTTGCTATATTACTATTGCTGACGGTGATTTTTTTAGATTATTCCCTCTGGATTTGTGGCTACTACAGCCCCTACTAGGAGTCATACACTAACTTAGAAAGAAGAGATTAGAAACAATAAATAAAATCATAACTATAATTGAGAAATTTCCTAATTATTCTTTTACGTGCAAAAATTAAAATTAACCTAGTAATGTTGCCTTCCCAGCAACAGTGCCAACAATTTAACCTCCTCTAGACGTACTAACGTATAAAATGTGAATACTGCAATAAGATATAAAATCACAAGGCAGTATCCGCAAGTATATAGGTCGAGTTGTAATATAGTTTTACAAAAAAGTAGGTGAGTACCCGAGGATCGTACCCAAGGGAGGCGAGTGCTAGATCAATTCTAACCTAAACACTAAAATATCTAATTAGTACATTTAATAAATTATAGTACAAGAACATAAAAGAAAAGTTTTTAAATTTTTTAGATTAATAAAATAAAATAACATAAAATAATTAAAATTCAAGAGATAGAAGAGTAGAGTAAATCAAATCTCCATTATGGATGATTAGCTCGCTTTGATAATCCTCATCAATCAACTAGTCTCTACCCTAGCAGGATTTTTTTATCTTCTACTAACATAATGAATCAGTAAGAACTACTTATCTTTCGACCTCATAGTCCTAACTGGCTTGGGGTAAAGGTGTTCACGAATGGGCAATGCCAATTTTGGGTTAATTCCCACCTTGATGACATCTCAAGGTTGTCAGGCCTAGGGTTTGTTTCACGTTCTTCCTTCCCCAAATAGTTGATCCATTGAATGACCCTACAAAATAGTTAACAGATTATACCTCCACTTGCTAATCCGCCACAGAGGGATTAGTTCCTCATGGCTTCTATAAATAACATGGAATAAATAGAAGAATTAATCATAACGAATGAATTGAAGTGAAGAGTTTAAGGAAAACCTGATTGATATTGATAATAAATATGAGGTTAATCCCCTTCACAATTTTTATCTCTTGAAATAAAACAAAGAAAAATAAACTAAACTCTATAAAACCTATGCAAGCAAGAAAACAAAACTAAATCTAGGCTAATGGAATAGTGTCCATAATATGTGCTGAAGGAGCCTATTTATAGCCTTCAAGTGGTTGTCATCCTCAACGCTAGGTCAGTTGACGTTCCTAAGCTTTAAGTTTGATTGTATGCACCAAAATGCCCTTACTTCATGTTTAATTTCATTTCCATAGTCGATGTTGAGACACACTAGGACCTTTGTCGCGACATAGAAGTCAGTATGCTCCTCCTTGGGATGTCTTCAGGGATATGTCACGACATCGAAGGTAGTTTCGTACTTTCTCCATTCTGCTCTCTATGTTGCGACATCGGACCTCCCGTGTTATGGCATAGCATCCAGTGTCGGCCTAAAATGTCTTCTAATGGCCTCTTGCTCACTCACGAAATACGTTAGCTCTCCCTTAGGCCTCATTCAAACCTTAATGTCAATAAAAAACTCAATTCGCACATTTTATTAAATATAATTAAAACTAAAGAAACTTAACTAA
Organism: Gossypium schwendimanii; assembly: GCA_013677275.1. Lineage (NCBI taxonomy): Eukaryota > Viridiplantae > Streptophyta > Magnoliopsida > Malvales > Malvaceae > Gossypium > Gossypium schwendimanii. The sequence continues at coordinate 19,847,189 of CM025248.1, forward strand.
AATATAAAGGAAAAGCTTGTATTCAGGCTTCTTAAGTACGAAAACTAGTTTAATCTTTTACACCGAATTACAACAAATCACACATCAAGCAATTATATGAGGCACAATCACATCAAAAGAGGTACAAGACCTCTAAAGCTCTATTTTAATGCAAAATGGTGGAGGGAATTCCTATGGGAACTCACATTCTTAAAATGATAGGCTATATTGAAAGCTTTGAAAAACTAGGATTCCCTCTATGTGTGGAATTGGTAACCGATGTCATCTTGCAATCGTTGCCAGATAATTTTAGCCAATTTTGCCTCAATTTCAATATGAATGACATTAATAAGACTTTTCCACAGTTACTTAGCATGTTGTGAACTACTGAAAGTAACATGAAAAAGGTTGGACCTAAGCCTTTTCTAATTGTTTGTGAGGACAAAGGAAAAAAAGAAAGCTTAATGTTAAGGCAAAGCCTAAGGAAAATGGTAAGGCCCAGTCCAGGAAAGGAAAGGCTGCATTGAAACCTAAAGAAGGAATTGCTAAAGAAGGAAAATGTTTCCATTGTGGTAAGACCGGACAGCAAGGACTGCAAAAGAGTGCAAAGGAGTAGGAATTTAGCTAAAGAAGATGTGGACCTACGAGTTGAAAATAGAGCATGAGTAGGAACACAAATATTATCATTATATAGTAGAATTGATTTAATTTTTGGAGGATTGTTATTTTCTACCAAGTTTGACTAGGAACATTATTTCAATTTTTTATTTAGAAAAAATTGGTTTTTAGATAATTATTAAGATTAATTATTATTCATTTTATCTCGATAATGTTTTCTATAGTTCGACACAATTAGTAAATGGCCTCTTTATTTTAGATTAAGATATGTCAATTTATAACATAAATACTAAAAGGTCAAAAATAAATAACTCTAATCAAACTTATCTTTGGCATTGTCGATTGGGCCATATAAGTGAGAAAAGCATATCAAAGCTCCATAAAGATTGAATTTTAGACTCTTTTTTTTTTCAAATAATTGGATATACATGAGTTTTGCTTGTTGGGTAAAATGACAAAAACTCCTTTTAATAGTAAAAGTGAGTGAGCTAGTGATTTATTGCTCTTAATACATAATGATGTATGTGGACCAATGAACACACAAGCCAGAGCAGGTTTTTAATAATTCATTACTTTCACTGATGACTTTAGTATATATATGTATATTTATCTTATGCGCCATAAACCTGAAGCCCTTGAAAAATTCAAGGAATTTAAAAATGAAATACAAAACCAACTAGGCAAAAGTATTAAGGCACTTTGATCAGATTAATGAGGAGAATACTTAAGCTTAGAGTTTGATGAGTTTTTGAAAGAATGTGAGATTGTCTCACAACTTACACCTCCTAGTACTCCACAATGTAATGCAGTTTCTAAAAGAGAATTTGAACACTATTAGACACTGTTCGATTAATGATGAGTCATGCTAATCTTACACTTCTTTTTAGGGATATGCACTTGAAACAAATGCTTTCATACTGAATCATGTTCCATCTAAATCGATCCAAAAGGCATCATATGAGATGTGGACTAGGAAGTGTCCTAGTATGTCTTTCATAAAGATTTGGGGTTGTGAAGCTTATGTTAATCATTATACATCTACTAAACTTGAACCCAAATCTCAAAAGTACATCTTTGTGGGATATCTAAGGAAACTAAAGGATAATATTTCTTCAATCCTACCGAGAACAAGGTGTTTGTTGTTCAGACAAGAGTTTTCCATGAAAGAGAGTTTATCTCTAAAAAAGAAAGTGGTTGAAGAATATAACTCAGAGAAATTCGAGAACAATAACAGATCCCTGAATTAGAGATTGAACATTAACGAGTTCCACATGTTGTTGCAAAACAATCAACTATTTTAGAAATACAACTACCGCAAAGATATTTAAGACAACACCATGTACCTGAGAGATATGGGTTTCTCATTACAACACATGGTGATATTCTACTTATGCATCAAGATGAGCCTAGGACTTATCAAGAAGCGGTGGCGAGCCCAAATTCTGAGAAATGGCTTGAGACCATGAGGTCTGAGATGGATTCCATGTCGAAAAACCAAGTATGGTTCTTGGTTGACCCACCTGAAGAGGTTAAGCTTATAAGATGCAAATGGGTTCTCAAAAAGAAAACCGACATGAATGGTAATTTACAAACATACAAAAGGGGATTAGTTGCTAAAGGTTTTCTCAAAGTTCATGATATTGACTATGATGAATTCTTTTCTCCTGTTGCTATGTTTAAATCCATCTAGATCTTACTTGCAATTGTTACATTTCATGATTATGAAATCTGGTAGATGAACATCGAAATAGCTTTCCTTAAGGGGAAACTGGAAGAGGATGTGTACATGACACAACCTAAAGGTTTTGTCAATCCAAAAGATGTTGGTAAGATATACAAGCTACAAAGGTCCATTTATGGATTAAAATAAGCTTTTCGAAGTTGGAATCTTCATTTTAATGATGCAATCAAAGAGTTTGGTTTTATCAAAAATGAAGATGAGCTTTGTGTTTACAAGAAAATTAGTGGGAGCACTATTGTATTCTTGGTATTGTATGTAGATGACATACTTATCATAGGAAATGACATACCTACCCTACAGTTTGTCAAGACATGGTTAGGAAGTTGTTTTTCTATAAAAGACTGGGGCAAGGCTATATATGTAACACCCCTTACCCGTATTTAACTCCAGAATAGGGTATGAGGCATTACTAGAACACTTACACATGTGAATGTATTAAACCGAGTTACAAAATTTCATTCAAATTTAAACTCTTCAAATTTTTAACATGCTTTTATA
>CM025248.1:19859362-19870427 GCA_013677275.1 Gossypium schwendimanii
CTGGGGGCAAATCAGAATCAGAAAATTTTAAAAATGTAGAAATCGAAATAACCGGTGACACAAGCATGGAAAAGACGTCACTCTCTCTCTCCCAAATATCAATTTCCAAACAAAGCAAAAGCGTAGGTTGACGAAGAGTAACCCTCGCCCGTCGATTTTTTCTGGTAACCAAAGGCCAGAATTTTTAACCCTTTGAATACCATTACCACCCATATACCTTCAATTACACACCCCAAAACCCCCCTCCCAATTTGAGCCATGCTGGACGCTTCTCCTCGAATCCCCAATTACCTTGTCCCGCCCCTGTTACCGCCACCGCCACCGTCCCCTTTGGAGCCGGAGCCTGAGCCACCGCCATCTTCTCCACCACCCACGAAGCCCTACCAGTTTCTCTCTTCGGTATCCTCCCTCAGAGTGACTTCGGAGTTCGATAGTGATAGCCGCGTGTTCTTCCACAAGCTGTCTTGTAAGCTTTTCGACAACCTTGCGAAGCTCAAACTCTCCTTCATCAACAACGCCAAACGCGAGATCACGGAGCCCCAGTTGGCGCTATCTTCTAAGTACTTGTCCATATACTACGATCCTGAGGAACAAAATGCCATCTTCCAGGGTTACTACAATGTCGGTCCTACGTGGCATTTCAAAGCTGCCATTGATGTTAAGGTTGGTTTTTCTTTCCTTCCAACTCGCGGTTTTGGCTTAGTGAGAGTCTTGGTTGCCAATGTCATTGAAAATTGTATAAAATTGAAACCTCTTTTTTATTGTGCATGGAAGATATGAAAGATTGTTTATTATTTGGTTTTCAAGAGAATTTTAGAGTACCGGGCTTTGCATTTGGTGATCGTTTTTCGAGCCTATGAAATTGATAATGGGGTTTCAGAGGATTTTGCTTTCATAAAATGGTCTAGTTGGTCGTCATACTTGAGTCTTGAAGACCTCTCTGAACTTCCTTGTGTAGTTTTTTATCTTCAATCCTATTTTTCCTTGTATTTTTGGGAATGGGGAGTTTATTATTTTTGAAGCCAACTATCAAAATTGTTATTTTAAGTGCTGAATAAATATTTCCTTAAAGCCACATATGCCATATCCCCTGAATCTCTCTCTCTCTCTTTTTTCTCAGGCACAACAAGGTGAACTGGCAGCTATTGCAAAACTTGCTGATCCTAGTTATGCTGTCGAAGTGTCATCACCTGTTCCCAATGTTTCATTGGTGAGCTTTGTTTCTCCTGGTGTCTTACTAGTGAAAATCGATTGCTTGGCATTAAGTTATGGACAATTGAGAACCATTTATCATAGAATGATGTGGTAATTCAATTTCAGCAGTTTTTTGTGGTTCTAAGTTGCTTAATGTATGTGGTGTCATACTGTTGTTTTTTTCTTTATGCATTATTCAACCCATACTATACTGACTTTTGCATCGCTTAAAACACTTGATTAATGGCAGTCCACTTGTATTTTTATGCTTCCACTCTGATGTTTTTCAACATTGGTCATAGCTGTTTTTCTCTCTAACTCATCTGAACTTTCCTGTTGCTGCAGCCCAAAGCGACATTCAGATTTCCCATCGGTGAATTTTCATTAGAGGAGAGAGAAGAAGATGACGTACCAAGGTTGTTGATAAATGGAATTGTTAAAGGTCCAATTTTGTATGGGGTAGGTGCCGCACGTTACGTGGATGAAGAACTGAAACTAAGATACTCATATAAGGTGGGTTTTTTCCCTCAATGTTATAGCTTTGTGTTTACAGTCTTGTTTATATACTTGTTCATTGATTGGCTACTCTGGCTTCTATGGGAGATCCATTGGTACACCTAATGTTGAATAACTTAGATGGCTAGGTTTTCAAAATTGGCTGAGCTGGCTGATCACCTTCTTCATAGGAAAATGCTGGGTTGGAAAACATTATGGCTGTGTAAATTTTCAAGCTTTTTGAGTGCTTTAGTAGATGGTTTTGATGGTTTTCATTGCAGGATGGGACAATGTCATTTATTCCTAGCATTTCACTACCAACTAATAGGGCGTCATTTGCATTCAAGCGACGCTTCAGTCCATCGGATAAATTGAGGTTAGTAGGTACAACTCCTTTATCTTTGTAAATATTGGAATCTGTCGTGAATGTGCTTAAGAGCTAGGGTGCCATTTCTTTTGTTTTGCATTCTATATATGTGGAAACATATTTGATTCATTAGCTATAGAGGGTTGCTTTTTCCTTGCAATGTCAATTTGGATTGAGGTGTTCTATTGCATTTATGTGCAGCTACTGGTACAATCTTGATTCAAACTATTGGAGTGTGGTGTACAAGCACACGTATGACAAAGACTTGAAATTCAAAGCTGGCTACGATTCTGAGGTTCGTCTTTGTTGGGCTTCTCTATGGGTAAGTTTATTCTGTTTTCTCTAGCATGTCGTTTGCTGAACTTGGTTGTCCTGAATTGTTTGCTTGAGATTCATTCCTATGACGACAATGACTTGATATATATCCTCTTTATTTCATTTCAGGTTGGAGATGAAAATGGCAAGGCAAAGAGGGCTCCCATGAAGATGAAAATCCAGTTTATGCTACAGGTACCACAGGATGACATTAAGTCAACAGTGATATTGTTCCGTGTTAAAAAGAGGTGGGATATTTTATTGTTGTCCCATGCCACACTTCTGTTTCTCCTTGCTATGGTTTTTGGACATCTTTTTATGTGATGATATATATAATTGCTAATTGCTTTATAATATAATGGCATCAGTTGGTTGTTGAAGTTATGAATTAAATTATGATATGAATTGGAAGGCTATGGATAAGACTAAACGAACAAAGCATTCAAGTGGAACGAATAATATTAAAGGCAAAGAAAACAGAAGTAACCTAAACCTATTTCTTTCTACTTTCAGATTTCAGTTTCCATCTCTGATAAACAGCTCTAGTGGTGCCTCAACTCAGGACTGTATCTCTCCCTCTCTACTCTGAGCCAAGAGTCCGATTCTGGTTCTCTTAACCAGGATCATTTTGGCAAGTCATGCAGAACATTAAGAAAACAAATGACCCCATCAAGCTATCGTTGATTGCATCATCTTGGACTCCACATTATCTAAATAACCCCAAGTGGACGATCATATTGATGTTCCTCTTAATCAAAGGTTGTTTGGTTCCTGTTAAAATCTCGGAGAGAATAGGTGATGTAGACTGCAGTTTTTGCCTACGGTAATATGAAACAATCAGACGTAGTGAGGCTGGTTTTACCTGGGATGGATGGATGGAACAAGTGATGTCGTCCAGTGCCATTAACACTCGGATCCACAATTTTCTCCAGGGATCACACATTTTTTTTACTCACAGAATAGTGTAATGATGCTATTCATGTAGGATTGTTTGTTTAGATTATTTAGTTTTGTTTGTATACATTATCATGTAACTAATTTTTAATTGTCGACCTAAAATGTTAAAATGATTTCAAGGTCTCCAATCAGTCTGTGAAAAAACATTAGGTAGATTTGGAAACTTGAATTTCAAAAATAGATAACAAACATACAAAATAAAACATTCATTATTATTTCTTAAATCCATGAATTTATTGGATGCTAAAATTCAAATTCGTAAATTCATGTCCCAAAATGCAACATTAGCCAATTCAGGAACTTTTGACTTAATTTCTAGAAGAATCAAATTCTTAAAAAACTACTCTTTGGCCATCAACAAACGCATTGAACATAAATGAACTTAAGCTCAGAAACATTTTAGAAAGTTTTAACAAACACAGGCAGATTCAAAAATAAATAAACAAGCATGAATAAAAAGATTGTTAAGACCCAATTCATTTACAGCCCTAGCAGACTAGCCATGAAGCGACATTAAGTCCACTAAGAAAAGGAACAAATACAGAGCTAATGCTTCAACTGTGATGATTATTCCTGGAAATTCGTTGTCTCCTCTTAATTTACAAAGGACCATGTCTTTTTCATAACAGTATGTTTCCTTATCTAAAGCACAAATCAGTTTGGCTAAAAGACGTTTCCTGAAACCAGAAAATGTTGGTTATGTTTTAATATTAGCATGGCACGACATTCTAGTACCAAAATTGTCATTTAATAAGTAGCTCTGTTCATTCACACAAGCTACATCATGTACGAGGTCAACTGAAAAATGGTATACATTACTGAGACACTAAACATTATAGAAGTTTACCTGATAATTGGTAATTTAGGAACTGATATGTAAACAAGACCTGCAATGGAACATGCAGATATCTAGTCACCCTTCTCTCTAGCTAGAAAGACTTAACTGCAGTATATCTTCCCCACCCTACCACATATTGTAGCTTCAAGAATCTGAAAATCTACAGTGAAAATACCAAAAAGCAGCACAACAATTTCATGTCCAATTTATATTAAAAGGCCTAAAAGACGTAAAAAAATATGAGAGATTCTAAAATGTAATGTTCCAATTGGATAGGTTCACCTTTTTTGAAGTCTCATTAAAATTTTTTGCTCCTGAGATGTTACAGTAGTGTACAAGTTTTGACAACTTCAAAAAGAATGTGTTCGAGATCAGAAACACAAAGCTATTATTAGTTTAAGCTGCTTTATGGAAAGTATAACTTAGAGAGATACTAGCTATATCCTCTGACCAACAAACCAATCGCATAAATTCCCATTAGAAATTTTGAACTGTTGTTGCTGTAAGTGAAGCAAGATGAATGACTGAAAGGAGCCAAAACGAAGGCAAGAAAGCTACCTGTAAACTTTGGAGTTAGGAACGTTAGCTATCATCACCACCATCATCATCGTCGTCATCATCAGAGTAGTTATCATCACCAAATTGTTCATATATTTCATACTCTCCATCACTAGTGTCTGCAGCCTGTATTGCATCAGTACCAGATCCAGTTGATGGAAAGCTACCAAAAAGCTCTTGCAAGTATGTCCTTGAGTTGTTCTCCATATCTAAATCTATGCAATATATAGGAAACTTAAAGCAGACAAGGAACATCCAGATGGAAACAAACCAAATACTAAACGTATACAGGTTCTTATGAAAATGTTTCTATGCATGTGCTTGGATGCTTATCTTGTGTTAGTATATCTATTCATGTATGAAAAGCTCAGATACTTTGAGGTTGAAATTGAAGGCCTGTAATAGTTTGGCATATTCTTTACTAGAAATGAAGTCACCTCCCATGGTAAAAATATTTGTATATAGTAACAAGTTAGAATATATATTCATTGCTAGCTATTTTGTAAGAGTTTTATAGAAGATGACTTAAGAGATTTGCAATCACTTTTTTTTCTTAGAGCTACCACAAGAGAACCAATTTTAACATAAAGGGCATACCTTATACCAATGCTGGCTCATCATTGTATACAAATACGATAGCCTAATGGTAGGCATTGCTAAAAGCAGCATGGATTTCAAGTAAAAAAGTTCCTTCTCAGGCTCACTATTAATTTTAGTAAACAGCGCTGGTTCATGTTAACTTGCATGAAACGGAAAAATTGATTACAAATCTTTAAGCCCTCAGACAAGGCAAACCTAAATCAACTTAATAGGTAGAAAATGCCCTTAGATACTTTTCCTACACATGCACAAAAGCCTGGCTAACTCCAAACCACCATTCTATTAAAAAGACACAAACTCTAACAAAAGCACAGACTGCCATGATTCAAGGATACATGTATCAGGTTGCAAAGAGATTTCATCATCCTCATCACCCTACGAATGAAAAATAAAAAAAATCAATTAAGTTCCTTATTGGGGTTTCTCTTTTTCTCTGAGATCAAAAACATGAAATAAGACAAATATACAGTAAAATCATGATATGCTGAGAGTTAACAAGAATGTTAAAACGAGAAGAAAAAACAAACATATGATTTACCAGATTAAGTGTCTCATCATACGCATCCAATTCCTCTTCATCCTCAGCTTCAACTTCATCTTCCTTATTATAAGAACTATTGGGTCTCTCTATATCACCATCACCTATAAACTCCAAATGTTAAGCTAGTATTTTGCAACTTATATGATTACTCTAATGAAGCTATTAAACCCAGTCTGACATATGAAGATTACAATCTAGCTTTGACTGAAAGGTCATAAGAATTCACTAAGAAAATTGAAAAATATGTATAAGAACGATTGACCAGGGAGAAAATCAGTGATAACATGGAAAACCAAAACTTGCAGCAAGGAATGTGGAAAATAAATAGATTTGAGAAAAAAGAAGCATGTATCAACAATATAGAGTTACATGAATATATTAAAATCACATTCAATAACAATAATTTCATTATTGCTTTCCTAGATTAAGGATGTTAGATTATCACCAATATTGGGAGAATGCAAAATCAAAGTAAGGCAGTTAAATGAACCACCTAATGAATGAGGATATCACTAAGGTGACCGTATAAGTAAAGTCTTTTCCCAGTGCCTTGAAAATATCACTTAACTATTTACAGCTGCATTTGATACAAAAATAACATTATAAATAGTATCTTTACTAACCTTAAAGAGTGCTTTTAAGGCACTCATTACCAAAACCCAATGAATTAAAGAAACAAATAAAAGATGAGATGTCAAGAAACTTTAAAAAAGAAAAAAGCATTTCTTATCAGAACCTTTATTCGTTTGCTGATGCTCCTCTTGATGAGAGTTGAAGACATCCTTGTATAAGCATGACCTCTTTAACTTCTCAAATTCATTAGAGCAAGATTTCAGTATGCTTTCTGCACCAGTTTTGGGATATACTGACAAGAACCTCACTGCTACACGAAGTCTCAGGCAATCAAGCACACACTCGGAGAACCATCCAGTTTTAGGCTGCAAAGTTTCTACATAAAATAAGCCTTAACATGTTTTCTCTAGAATAGCAAAATGAATTATAAGTTATATGATTAAAAGAAAGATATCACAACAAAAAACAAACTTTTATCATCTAAGACTCATATGTCCCATCTTACAAAAGAAATCCATGTGAAGACAAAAAAAAATTAAAAAGAAAATCCATGGATGACACCAGAGATAAACGAACCAGCACGTCTGGACAACATTGAAGATAATAGACTCACATCGCATGTTTCTAATTTTGGAGGCTTTCGTATCTCTTGTTGAATGTAATCATCATCCAGTTCAAATAGTTGTAAAATCATCTGGAATTTGTAAGGAAATACTTGGAATGAACATAAATCTCCCCACTTATGCGTCAAACTGTGTAATACAAAAATTGTTAAAAAAAATCATTTTCAAACAAACCATTAAACTCAGCACAAGCATTTTGGATAGCATGGAACATCAAGCAACTGTTGTCAATGTTAAGTAATAAATTCGCTGAGCATACACCTTCCCTTTATTACAGTATATTGTGCAATAAATTGTGGTCTTAAAATTCACTAATTCTACACCTAAAGGATTCCACAAAAACAGGACTCTCAGATACTCAGATTTCATATATTCGAATATACCAGTATCAACTTACTTGTTAGCCACATTAGCATCTGCATAGTTCCGCAATGGTTCAGGTACACGAAAATCAGTTCTCTGATATCTGGTAAAAGAAAACGCAGAAGTAAGCATCCTACAATTGACTTAACGGAAGTCATTAAAGCACAAGATATAACAAAGGAGATTATTGCAGAAAAACTCTTACATGCGAGACTCAGAATCTTTGCGAGGATCATATCCTTTTCTGATCCAGAATCTCCGAAATGGTCCATTTGAGAAGTAGTAAGCAACCCCAAGTAGAAGCCTGAAAGATAAGATCAGCAAGTGAATTCAACTGTTCCAAGAAAGAATTTGTTAATAAATAGGAGTGCAAGTTTTCAGGTAAGACCTTTTAAGCACCAAATGGCTAAATTTTAGACCTTTCTGAAGCAAGCGCTCAGTTACAGATTCCTTGGGCCATATAGGCCGTTCTTCAAATAGCTTAGATACAATCATCTGCCACTCCCACTGCTCTGAGCCCTGGGTTATATGTTCCTCCCAGTTCACATTCTTAGGAACCTGTATGAATGCTAAGTCCAACAGAAAGATGGAGTTTGGAGAATAAATCTGTACACTGTTCCATGGTAGAATCTCCTTAATTTTAATTCACTTACATAATACTAGGGAATTAATCTCATTGGTGCTATAAAATTGTCCAAAATCTCAGCAATTTACAAAAATATGCCAAACTCTTAGTCAGTTATTTCCATCCATATTTGATATATATATTCATAGAGACAAAATTTTCTTACTGAATCATCATAAAAGATTTTCTTCAATGTAAAGGAAGTGAAGATTAGATGAAGAAGAATATAAAGCCAATATGATGTAAACACTAGAAGCATATTGACCTTTAGTATTGGAAAACAAAATATAAATCCAGCAGAAAGGTAAAATGAAATCAGCAGGATATCTTTAATGTTGAAATCAATTGCAAGGCCTGGCTCTAGGTCAACCTGCATGGAAGGAAACAAATTTAGCAGTTCAAACATCTCTCCTCACTAAAATAAGATGTGCTGAAAGGAAAGGAGATATTAACTGTAGCCAAGTATGCACACATCTTTTTAATGATACAGACAATGAAAAGCTTCGGTAGTATTATTAAAAAGAAAAGGCAGAGAACAGAAGTCCACCACAACTTAGATCAGCAACAGAGCTTCATTTGTTCCATATTTAGTTTAGTATCAACAACATTATTGCTCAGGGTTATCATAGCATAAGAAAGGCAAGCTGTCATAAACTTTTGGCAGGGTCGATGCATGTCACAATGTGAAAAAAAGGGAAAAAAAATACAATTATCTTATATGGTCTTGATCAAACCACCTGGTGAGACTAATGCGCCTACAAAAATGATATAGTGAAAGAAAAACCGCCTTTTCCAGTAATCATTTTCATACAAGCAGCGGCTACTAAAAATGTGCTAACACCTTGATAAAATCTGTTTGTAGATATACTATCAGAGACTTAAATCATAGTATGTAAATGGTTGAGCATGCGCATGTGCATTTGTTTGCTGTGGAGGCTGGCAGACAAGTGCATGTTTACTGTTGTTCAGAAAATATGTTGTGGAGAGAAATATTTTAGTTAATACCTGAGCACTATAATGTACAGCTACCTCTTGGTTCTTTTTTGAACTTAAGATGGTTGATGGTCTTAACCTGAAATAAGAAGTACTACAAAAGTTAGTCCAAAGAGCAAAGCATTTCAAATCAACATTTCCAAGTAATCTAGAATTAGATAGCATAAATCAAAAACAACATTTCAAAGACAAGTTCTGCTCATAATTATGCCCCCCTTCTTTTCAGATTTCTAAAAGGAAGTAGAACCAAGGTCACCTTTAACTTCTTAATTACAACCTGCACGGGGATTGATAAGTCAAATACTGCAAACAACATTTAACTTTCATATAACCATTTACACAATAATGTTCTTATTTTTTTATTAAAAAAAAGAGCTTAAACATCCTGAAATATATATATACCTGGTAATAGAAATACAAATCAAAATTGTTTATTTTAACCTTTTACCAAAAAAAAAAAAATCAAAGTGCTTATACATCAGTACATTGAGCAATGCCCCTCACCATATTAATAGAAAAAAAGAATATGAACTTAAATAAGGAATTTCCTTTCAACAAAAACAGAAAGGAAAAAGAAGTATATGACATAAAGAAAATAAAATGTCAGGATTTCTTACACTACATTCTCTGGCATATCTTTGGGTGAAAAGAGCGGAGGCAATATCATCATCACATCCTCTTGATCCACATCCATGAACCCACCTTTTTCTGTTAAACAATTAACAAAAGTAAATAAACTTATCAGACAGAACATAATTTCGCTGCAACTACATGTTGAAGCGATAACCATAAAGGCCTCACCAAAGGATGTCTCTTCTGCTTCCACCCAATTTCCCTTTCTTTTCCTGGCAGCATTGGCATGAACAGGGAGAACATGCTGATAATCAGCCATTCCTGCACCAAAATTGGAAAATTCAAATTTCAAAGTAAGCACATATCACCTAAGCTCCATTTTTAAAACAATAATAAGCCTTAATTAAAACAAAAAAAAAAGAAAGAAAGAATTTTAACCATCAAAATTGTAAGCTTCGGAGACACGACAAACAATATCAGCACAAAGGTTCGATTCCTCTTCTTCTTCTTCTTCTTCCGGTCTCTCCACTTCAACTTGAAATGGCTGTTTCGGGTTTTCCGCATCATTTACTCCTGATGTTGAACACTCTTGTAACTTAATTGAAGCTTCGGCGGTTTGGCGATTAGAACACTTCTTTTTCGATATTTTAAGCAGCAAATTGTTACAGGGGCTAAGCTCACCGAATGCAGGATGCGAGTACGGATCCTCGGGACGGAAATGGAGCTCCAATCTGTTTGACTGCGAGCTACGAGCCTGTTAAGAGGGAACGAAAATCAAATTCCCAAGCTTGCACCCGTAGAGCTAAAAAAAGAAAAAAAAAGGTATTCTTTTCAAGCCCTGAAAATAATAAAAAATTAACAAGAAATGGTAATATCAAATTTGCCTTGAGAATCCCTTCGGTTCCTCCAAGAGTCTGGATGGCGCGAGAGGTGGTCTTAGGATAGCCCGGGTAGTGAACGGCAAACGCCTCATCTTTCGGCAACGTGCCTGAGACTCTGCCCTCTTTTATCACTCCCATTGCACCTCACTCACCAACTGGGATTTTAGGTTTTTCTTTTCCCCCTTTAATCGGGAATTTTCTTTCGGTGTTTAGTTTAAATTCTTAAAGTTTAGGGTTCTGAGTTCTCACTTCCGCCAAAATTTATATTTTCTTTATGTTTAAGGAGTTTGTGTTTGACTCAATTTGGTATAATAATCAAATGGTACTGATTCAAAATATGTAACTTAAAACTAATATTTTCAATAATTTATTTTTTAAACAGGTTTGGTAATCCACGATTAAGCAAAATTTTCCTTTTTTTTTTTTTTTCTAAAACTAAGACCACATTTGGTTCGCTGTAATAGAATAGAGGAGTAATAGAATAGATGCATTAGGTAATTCTTTTGTTTGGTTAAATGGAATGGAATAGAGGCGTAATGGTATTATTGTGTTGGTTGAATGGAATAGAG
>CM025248.1:19915132-19936341 GCA_013677275.1 Gossypium schwendimanii
AACAATAATACTCGACTAAGGATCTTTTAAGAATAATCATATTATTCTTAGGACATTATTATAAAAAAGCTTATTTATACACACAGAGAAGAAACTGAAATAATAATGGTAATGCCTTATATTAATAAATATGATAAATCAAGTATGTTATTACAACCATCTCATGATTGATCTTTGGGCATACTCTAACACTTATTAAGGTAGATTTCAAAGCAAGAAACCATCAAGGCCATATCATGGAAAATGACATTGCTAGACTAGTAGGTGGCATTGTTAGGAAAAAGCAACTTGTTGATGAACAATCCGATACAAAACCACTCAATCATCCAGTTGAGATAGGGCCTGATTTCATGAAACCCACTGACCTATTATTCCTGAATGGATCGAGCCTACACCTACCTTTCTATCATCCAAATCTCCTGTACAATCGGGCCAAACTAAAATCATGAGCATGCTACAACACATGCATCAAAAACAACAAGTTTATTACAGATATGCTAAAATCTGAGATGATTCGATAAGGGGTGCATTTAGAAAACTCACACGTAACCAATTTGATTTTGTGCCTGAATTTCTAGCTTTTGTCTTTGATCCATGGATGCCAACTTCAGAAGCCAAGTGAGATGAATTCATCACTCCAGAGAGAAGAGTTAAATTCACAAAGGGTTGTGGCAAAGTGGAAACAATTTCAGATAGTGAGGATTCTACCAAATAAATAATGGGGATTTCCTTTTTGATTTCTTTCTAGGACATGTTAGATTTAATTATTTCTGTTTATTTTTATTTTCTTCATAATAAAAATTAAAGTTGCAGTTATGAATAAATTGAACAAATTTGCAAATAATTTTTTTTAAGTCCACGAAAAAGAAGAAGTGTGGTAATGGTTATGTGCATGTCTAGGATTGAATCTGTCAAGGACAGGCTTGGTATTTAAGCTGTCAATTTGACTCACCTCCTTTTCCTAGGTTCCTACTTGGTGCACAATTTTCATACACTTCTTTATTTTTGTCCTCTCTAATTTACGTTTTAAACAATGAGGACATTATTTCTCTTTAAGTGGAGGGGACCGAAAATAAAAATTTTTTGGGGGATTTTTAACAAAAATTGAATTGTTTCGATCAAGTAATGTGTAAGTATAATATTGCTCGAAAATTTACTTTTTTCTTAACTATGTTAACGTTAGTGTGTATAAAATTTTGTTATTTTAATTATTTTTATGTTAAGCTTACTTATGTTAAAAATGTTGAACTTAGTAATTGTATGCAAGACAATCCATAAAATTTTAGTCCTTAGAAACATTAGGTATGCATAAAAATTTAAGCTTCTAGAATTGACTTAGTAACTTCCTTGAGGCAAAATCCTAGGAGGCATGATAATTTGAAAACAATTTAGACAAATTTTTATTTGGACAGTTTGATCTTTTCGAGCCAACCTTAATAATAATTATCCTTTGAAACCCTACTTTGAGCTATATGGCCTGATTTTTCTTTTGAACCTTACATGAATTGAGCCATTCCCTTCTCTAATAATTTTCCTTATTTGTCCGAAACATTAGACTCAGTACATCCAGAATATTTTTTGTGATTAAGTTTGGGGGAGTAGAGAAGAGTATGAAATGCTTAAAATGTTAAAATTATTTGCTCTAATAAAGCAACAGTTGCTTAAAAATATTCTGGTTGTTGGAAAATAAAGCACAGAGAGCATAGGTACTCAAATTGAAAAAGAAGTTGGCGTTTTATGAGAGAATTGCAAAATTGAAGGTCCAAGGTAAGCTGGGTCTATGATTTTTAGCCTAAAATTATCTATCTCTTTCCCATACCTTGACCCTAAGCCCATTACAACCTTATGAAAGACCTATTGATTTAAATTATTTTGTCGACTACATTAGTGGAGATGAATTACTAAGCTTTGTATATAAAGGCACAAAAACTTAGGGATTATTGCTTAGTTTATTTGAAGGAAATAAAATTTGATTGGGTAGTACTTAATACACATTTGCTAATGGAAGTTATTTAGCACATATTTTTTTAGCATATTAATATTTGAAATAATTTCTTATTACATATACTGAAGTTACATGTTTTTCAAAATTTCTCTTTCTGAGTATAGTTTTGCTGAACACATGATTATGGGAAAATTTGACTTTCTTTAAAACTGGATTTTCTTGTAAAGATAAGTTCTTTGAGTTTTAATGTCAGTTAGCATTATTCGGCACGAACAATGAATTAAGTTTGGGGGTGTGATAACTCTAAATTATATAGACTTTTTCAACACTTTTTTACTAGTAATTCATGCAAATTCTGAATATTTAAATAATGAATTTTGTAATTTTATTACAAAATTACTTAAATGGACTAAATTAAAGACAATTTTCATTTTTAATTATTTAGATTCTAAATTGACATATTTTGACCTTTTTGTAGCAGTTTTGGGCAATAGGAGCCATGCAAAGGAGGGATGATAATTAATCAACTATGGTCATCCAAAATTAATTAGAATTATGGATAATGGACATAGTTAATCGAGCTTAGAAATTGGATCAATGAAGTAGTCAAGCCTGCTGCTCAATTTTAAAGCTAAATCGTCCAATTAAGGAAGGGAGAGCCCAAATTAGGTTAACCAGCAGCCCTATCATCCATGAAATAGTTAAATTAAGGGCCCTTAAACTTTATAAAAATTGAAAAATAGCCCAAATAAGTTTGCCAAGTGACCGTTCAACTCATTCCTTGAAACATGCCTTGTTTTTTTTCTATTTTTAGCAAAGTCATCATACTCACTCCTCTTATTAAGGTGGTCGGCCATGGAAAGGGGGATTGGTTGCTATTTTTAGAAAATATAAGCTACCCCCTAATAGTATAAATACCACCCCTCACTCCCTCACTCCCTCAATTCATCATCCGTCATTCATCCATCTTTCTTTCTTTATTTTCCCTTCCCATTTTTCAAGTGAGTTGTGTAAGGATTTGAGAGAAGTCCATTTGGCCATTGGAGGAGCATTTTGGCTTGATTGCTACGAAAAGGAGTAGAGCACAAAGGAGGAGCAAGGCTCAGAGAACCATCGAAAATGGCTTTGCAATTCTTTCCCTTTCTCTTTTAATTTCTTGTTGTTCAATTTAAGAAATCATGTTTGCAACTGAATTTATTGTTTTTAATATAATTATGGTTGCTTAATTCCTCTAGTGTTAGAATAATTTAATTGCCATAACTTAGATTATTTATGCTATTGGTAATGTTATGTGCCTCGATTGTTTATGCATTCAGATAAAATTATGACTATGTATTCATGCATTATAAATGTTGGAAATGCAACTGAATTAATTATTTAATCCTAACTGATCTGTAATTAATTGAAAAACCATCTAAATGATGCATGTTTAATCTATATTCGAGAGAATTAGGTTAAAGTTTGTAATAATTCGAGAGAACCTTATTACCTTACATAATCGTAAGATCCATGTGATTAAATTATTTTAGTATAGAAATATTACTGTTATCTCACATCAATCTATTTTTTGCTTATTAATTTTACTAAGTTGTTGACATAGGAATATGTTATACTGAATAATTTACTATGTTGAATTCTTAGACGATGCCTGAAAAAGTAACCTTGAAGTTGTAACAAACATAGACATATGCAGATAAGAGGTTAAACTTCGAACTTCAAGAGAAGCCAAAGTACTCGTAATTAAATTAAGATTGATAAATACCAAGTTTCCATGGAATTTTCTATAACATCATTAGTAGTATTTAAATATTTCTAGGTTAGGAAGTAGAATTATTCTGACACATGCATGACATTGTGATTTCTCTGAAATACTTGCATACTGATTCCTTTATTAATTTAATTTAATTTTAAGCATATTTAGGTTAGTTTAATTAATCAAATCCATCACTTAAATTTATTTTCATGATCAGCCAACTTGTTAGTAATTAATTTTGCAATACTTGATTCACATAGACACTCCCTGTGGAGACGATAATTGATATACTTATCACTTTATTACTTTTCAATGATTGCGTACACTTGCACATCAATCGAATCATTTCGAGACACCCCCACTTTATTTGGCACATTGTCCCTAATATGCTCGAAGAATAATTGAAGAGATTACCCGGTTTGGCGTGAAAACTCCACAATGTTTGTCAGGTTACCTCCCCCTTGCTTGTTCAGCTCCAAAATATAGTGTCATCCAAAGCATGGAGTTCCTACATGGAAATAAGCCTTTTTTTTAATTAGCAGGAAAAAGAATCTAGCTAAAGAAAAAAATTAGAATTCATCCAAGTTGTAAAATTACAATCCCCAAAATATAAAAATAGTTCAATTTCAATAGGTGTCTTGTTTGGATACCTCGTCCTCTTGCTCATCACGATCTTCTTCCTCTTCTAGATCCTCCTCGTCAATTTTACTATTTTCTAGTCTTGAACTATATTTGAAGGATGGGACCTATGCCATTTGCAAGTCGTGTCTCCGTACGTAATCCTTTTAAATTGGCTTTACCTTTTGCATCCATCAAATTATCCATTTTGAGTAAAGAATGTTACCTTCATCTACCCTACTTGGACAGAAAAACCATGCAAATTGGTTCATGAAGATGTTGCTTTGACCTAGTGAAAAATGGTGCTACATGGTGGACAAGTCTGACTATTAAATGGGTCACACAACTGTCCAAACAAGGAGAAGAGAAGCCCAATTTGGTAAGGATATTTGGGTAGCCAAAAATTAGCTTTTGGGATAACTATTTGGAGTTCCCTACACTTGAAAAGTCAGTGAAAATCAACACACTACGTTTGTTCAAGAAAACGTCCACCCTTGCATCATTCAATCATGATTTTATTCTTGAATCAAGCAACCAACTCACCCTCTTTTCCACATAATATGGCTGACCAGAGGTGGGAGAAATCTAGAGATCTTTTATGCCATATTTAGTAAACTCATCTACCAACCTCAAGTACAAATACTCACTCCCATCTCACATTTCAAGCATCCCTCATTCATCATTCATTTAACATTTCTCTTTCATTCTTTCATTCCCTCTCTTCATTCCCATTCATAGCATCCTATATTTCCTTTCTTTCTCAGCCATCAAAACCTTGATAAGATCATTTCTTGGCTAGCCACCTCGAGAAGCCATTAGCAAAGGAGCAACATGAGGATTTGAGGAAACTTATTCAATCATAGTTCGCAAAGCTGCTAATTTGAACATAGTTTATTCTTCCTTTATAGTTTATTCTTCCTTTACTTGTTACTTTAATTTTAATCATGTTTTCAATGTGATTTTTTATGTTGTCATCAATAATGGTAGCTTAAACCTATTTAGCTTGGATGATTGCATCAATTCAATGAAGTTTTTTTAAATCATGTTTATAGAATTTGTGCCTCAGTCATTCATGTTTTCAATTAAACTCAAGTAAGTATTTCATTCATAAGTGATTGGATGCATTGGAATTAGCTGAGTGATCCTAACTAGATGACGACTAATGGACACAATAGTTGAAAAGTGCATGCTTAATTTAGACCCTAGCCTGACCAAATTAAAGGTTCATAATAACTTTAACGAGCTCTATTATCTTGCATAGTTTTTAGGTTTATGTGATTAAATTGTTTCAAACCTAACCCTTTCCTATTACTTCACATGAATTCTAAGAAACCCTTAGTTTAATATGATCAGTAAAATGCATGTTTTACTAAGTAAAAGATTTCAAAAAGAATTAATTTGGTTTCAAACTCATGAAAGATTGAGTTGCCATGGAATATTTTTCGAACACTGTTAAGCATGAGAAAAATAAATTAAGTTGAATGATGTAATTATTCTAGCCTATTCATGTTATTGATTGTTGAAGTCTGTGTTGTTGCTGCTAAATTTATCTCATACATTTTATTTAATTATCATAATTAGATTAGAATTGCAATGGGTATCATCTTGCATCTTGTTAAATATTCTTGACATCTATCACTCAAATTATTGTGTTTTTATCACCAACTTGTGAACTTTAATTTTACAATTAATTGATTAACATTCACAGTCCCTGTTGAGACGATAACTCTTTTACTTACTTGTTACTTGATAACGACTGCATACACTTGCACAAACCTACGCATTACAGGTTTTTGGTGCCATTGCCGAGGACTGTTTCCTTAATAATTTTTTTGTGAAAATACTCTTTGCAATTTGGTTTTTATTTTTTTTATTTAACTCTTAACTTTACTAATTAATTCTTTATTCTTTATTTTTTTGTGATTTGTTTTCAAGAGTTTATGAGCATAGATCAAATTATTGATTTATTACTGGTAAACCTTGAAATCAAGCGGACATTTAGACAAAAAAGATGTGAACGATTAGCCTAGAGACAAGTCAAAATGGACCTTGGAAATCAAAATTATGGACAAGGAAATGGAACCAAACATATGCGGAATCCCATCCTTATTGTTGATGATAGGGATCGTGCCATAAGGCAATACACTGTGCCACTCTTTATTAAGTTAAATCTAAGAATTAGGAGGCTGGATATCGAGGCACCCCAATTTGAATTAAAGCCTGTAATGTTTTAGATTCTTCAAACGAAGGTGAGTGATTCATTTAAAATAGTAGGTGTGACTGAAGATGCATTGAGGTTGAAGTTGTTTCCATACTCATTGCAAGATTGAGCACGAGCATGGCTCAATTCATTGCCACCTAGCTCAATTTCTACTTGGCAAGAATTAACAAAAAGATTTTTTGTTAAGTATTTACCACCTAGCAAAAATGCTAGGTTGCGAAATCAGATCGCCACTTTCTAGCAATTGGATGATGAGTCCTTGTACGAGGCGTGAGAGAGATTCAAAGAATTACTTCGTAGGTGTCCTCCTCCTGGGATTCCACACTGCATCTAGTTGGAGACGTCAACGCATACACAAGATTGGTGGTAGATGCTTCTATGAATGGTACTCTCTTGTCGAAGCCTTATAATGAGGATTACAAAATCATCGAGAGGATTGCTAGTAACAACTATCAATGGCCAACAAATCAAGTAGCATTAGGAAGACGTGTAGCTAGAGTTCATGAATTCAATGCCCTCACTTCACTCTCAGCTCATGTATCACCTATCTTGTAACACCCCAAATTTTGAGCCTAGAAGAAATAGGTTTTGAACAAGGGAACAGTTAGGAGACTGCACATAAATATTTAGTTGTGCAAGGAAGTGACATAAATGAATGTCTGCTTCAGTGGTTAAGTGATTTAGGAGTGTTTGGAAGTGTCTGAGAAATCAGGGGTTCAAGCCTTGGCTTATGCAAAATTTTTATTTTAAGTGAATAAAATCTTTGATCTAAATAGTAGGTTATTAAATTATTGTGGTTAAAATATGATATAAAAGAGCTTGTGGTCTAGTGGCAAGGTGGCGTGTTGTGTGACTGTGAGGTTTAAGGTTTAAGTCATGGGTTGTGCAATGGAGTATTTATTTTGCTACTTGAGCTGTGTAGGTAGTGGTGTTGGACTGAAACATAGCTAAGGGGAGTTTGAGTAGAATTTGAATGGGGTTGTTAGGGGATTTGAGGAGAAATTGGTGGAGTGATTCAAGGAGGGATAAGGGGAGGGATTTTAGGAGAAAATCAAGGGATGTGAGGGGAGAGGAAAGGTGTGCCGAAATTGGACTTTGTATTCAGGAAAATTCGGCCAAAGGGGATTTTTGCTCATTTTGGTATACTTTCATTTCGATTTTGTGAGGAGTTTTCACTCTTTTTGCTTGAAGGCTGACGTGGTAAGGGGCTTTTGCATATTGTTTTGTCTCGTTCTTTTTGGTGTTGGCAATGTCTCTTTGGCTGAATAGTGCCTTTCTCCATTGTTTCTTTTTCTTTCTTTTCCAAATAATTCTATTGGTGGCTAATGTATCTTCTCTCCTTTTTCATTCATTCTTTCTTTACCCTCTACTGAAACCTCTTCGTCCCCTAAACCATTCTCCTCCCTTCTTACCGATTTACTCTTCTTTTTCTACCCTTTTTGTGCTGACTTTTTCCTTACTTTCTGTCGATTTTGCATACCATTCTTATTCTACAGTTTTATACTTTTGACAAGTTGGTGTTCGTTTTGACTTAAATCGTTCTAATAGATAATCGTTCTAATATCGTCGTTCCGATGAGTGAAGTGCTTAGGGATTCGATTGTTCAATCAAGGTAAGTGTCTGTTAATCAAGAAGTTATGTGTAAAGAATAGGATTCTTTTTAAATTCAATTCATATGTGGTTAACCGAGTGTTACGGGTGAACATAGGTTCGGAAGTGTTCGAGGACTGTCTGCACATCTTCTTGTAAATAGGTGTGTAAACACCCCACTTTAACTGTAGAACAATAAAAGCCGAAAAATAAAAAATACGGCGTTTGAGACCACACAGGCGTGCGATCGCTCATGTGGCAAGGCCAACCCGTGAACCATGGGCGTTTAACTGTAGAGGCCTCTATGAGCGTTTCCATGGGCTTAGGCCATAATGGGCCACATTGGGCCAAAATGGGCCATGTGGGCTCAATGGGCTTGTGGTCCTCACATGGATGAAATCCACGATTTGTAGCAAATTCTGGACTAGGCTATGTAGATCTCATAGTCGTGGCGAAATATGGGCTGAACGGGCCGCATGGGCATGCTGGCCCACTTGGGTCGAGTAATGGGCCCTATACTGTTATGACCATTTAGGTTACCTGAGTCGCTCGAAGCGACTGCAGACCTTTCTAGAGGTTGGTATCTGCACTGAGACCCTAAAATAGGGTAAAACGATCAAAATACCCCTATAGGATAAAATGACAGAAATACCCCCACAGGGTAAAATGATCGAAATACCCCCATAGGGTAGAATGACTGAAATACCCCTATAGGGTAAAATGATTGAAATACTCCCATAAGGTAAAATGACTAGAATACCCCTATAGGGTAAAATGACCAAAATACCCCATAAGGTAAAATGACCAAAATACCCTTATAGGGTAAAATGACCGAAATACCCCATAGGGTAAAATGACTGTTATACCCCTAAGAGATGAAATGACTGTTATGACCTTATGTTATGTATGACTGATTTGCTCTATGATATGTATGACTATGTTGAGCATGACATTTTGCATACATGTATGATATTATGCCATGATATATCGCATGGGGATGGGTTGTTATATTTGAAAGAAGTGTACCGTACAGATAAGGTTGCATGGGTTGCCCAAGACGACTGTGGACCTATTGATGGCTATATGTCGTTTATACTGGTAGTTTTGCTGCAATACTATTTACTGTCGTAACCGGTGCTAATCATGGTGTGTCTGGCTGGGTGGGTCGATTTTATCCCCACATGGTGTGTTTGGCAAGACGGAGTGGTGTGTAGAGGCTGGATTGGGTAGGATTTACAATTGCATATCTGTACTGATTAATGATTTTGTACTGTTATTGCATCGATTAATGATATTACATACTGTTCACTGCATGATTGATATCTGTTATTGTTATGGGCCAAGGCCCCACTGATAGTATTATTGAAATTGGGAAAAAGCCCTACTGATTACTGGCATTGTGATGGGCTCAAGCCCAATCGTTTACTGTTACGAAAAAAGGCTTAGGCCCAAACTGAACTGGACTGTTACTGTAACGGGCTCAGGCCCAAATTACATTTATCTATTGTTTAATTGACTGTTTGCTTGTTAGGGGATTACACACTGAGTTTTCGTAAACTCACCCCTCTGTTTAACTGTACAAGTAATTCCCAGTTGTAGGCGGGTCAGTGCTGCGAGGGACTCGGAGGTTGCCACACAATTGCAGCTATTCTACACTTGCTTTTATTTAAATTTAAAGTTTGTATTGGGTTTTTTTATGTAATAAGGCCATTTATGTTTTTTTAAATTTTTAATTGGGCTTTTGCGTACTTATTTTAAACTTCTAGTTTAGGAGAAGATGAATTTTCAAAATAATTACTATTTTGAAAGACACGAAATTTAAACATTAGAGTTTTTAAAAGCTTCCATGATTTTAGATCAACCTTTTATATCAATAGTAGATAACAAGGAAAACTTTTTGACTAGATGATTTGTTAAATAATAAGAAAGGGGTTTTTAAACCTAGAAGCGAATTTTTACCAACAAGTCCTATTTTTGAAAGACACTTTGATGTGGCACACCAGATTCAAACATAACGTCTAGGCTGGGTTTGGGGTGTTACATATCTCTTCAATGTTGAAACACTTCACCATTAACAGTGTGAATAATTTTGCAGCTCAAACAATGAGTCAGTTAGATGTAGTTTCCTACGTATATTGTGGGGATGGCCATTCTTTTGAGAATTATCAATCAAATCCCAGGTCAGTTTATTACTTAGGGAATCAACATAAAAATAGAAGTGGAAAAGAACCACAGTCCAAGTTCTATAATCCTTCATGGCGAAACCAGCCAAACTTTTCTTTGAGTAACCAAGGAAATGGACCAAAAAACACCTACATGCAACATCAACCAAGTCAATTCTAAGGGTTTAGTCAGCAAGTTCCTAAACCACCTCAAATTGAATCATCCAACAGTTTGGAGAACTTGTTGAAGGCGTACATGGCGAAGAATGACATTTTAATCCAAAGTCAATTAGCAACATTGAAAAATTTAGAGAACCAAATGGTTCAGTTAGTTACAGAGCTTTGTAACCAACCGCAAGGAGCCTTGCCGAGCGATACGAAAATCCAAGAAATTTGGGTAATGAACATTGCAAGGTAGTTGCCTTATAAAGTGGTAAGACTTTGAAGCCTAAGACGACTGAGGTTGAACCTATTGAGAATGAGGAAAGTCACCCAACAATTGAAATTTCTGCACTAGAAGAGCCAAAACTTATAAAGTCTGATGAGGTAAAATCTAAACTAGTGAATTCTGATAAGCTAACATATTCTTTAAATGTAGATTTATCTCCTTAGAAAAGTTGTCCAGTCCAACCCAAATTTCCATCACTTCTATATCCTAAAAAATTCCAACCAAATATGAAGAAACAAGATGTGCAATTCAAGAAGTTTTTGGACATTCTGAAGCAACTTCACATTAACATCCCATTGGTGGAAGCTTTAGAATAAATACCCAACTATATCAAGTTCATGCAGGACATTCTGTCCAAAAAGAAGAGACTTAGTGAGTACGAGACTGTAGCACTAGCGAATGAGTGTAGTGCGTTCTTACATAACAAGTTACCTCCTAAACTAAAGGACCCTGGAAGCTTTACTATACCTAGTAATATTAGAGAATCTTATTGTGGTAAAGCTTTGTGCGATCTTGGAGTAAGCATCAACTTGATGGCCAAATCTATTTTCAAATTGTTGGGAATAGGTGAAGTAAGACCCACGACTGTGACACTCCAATTGGTGGATCAATCTTTAGCATACACTAAAAGAAATATCAAGGATGTTTTAGTAAGAGTAGATAAGTTTCTTTTTCCTGTTGACTTTATTGTGTTAGATTTTAAAGTAGATAAAAAAGTGTCGATCATCCTGAGGCGACCTTCCCTAGCCACGGGAAGAACATTAATAGACATGCAAAAAGGTGAACTCATCATGAGAGTTCAAGACGATTAGGTAATGTTTAATGTTCTTAAAGTGATGAAGTTTCCCGATTCGATGGAGGAATGTTCAGTGATGAAAGATTTAGAAACCTTAATTTCTATTGAATGGGAGACCAATTTTAAAGACCCATTGGAGAACACCTTAGGGTCTGAACCATTAGAAGATGAAGAAGGTAATGAAAACATGGCTTTGATGGAAGCCAATCCAAGGAATTATGTTCAACCAACACAGTTTGAATCGTTAGAGTTGGAAGTTTAAGAATACATGAAACCAAAGTTGTCAATTGAGGAACCACCCAAACTTGAACTTAAAGTGCTTCCTTCCCATTTGAAATACATTTATTTAGGTAACAATTCTACTTTGTATGTGGTTATTTCAGTAGAACTGATAGAACACCAAGAGGAGCAACTAATTACTATTTTAAAGAAATTTAAAAAGGAAACCGGTTGGACCATAGCTAATATTCAAGGAATAAGATTATTTTGAAGAGGGTGAAAGAGCTACAATTGATTGGCAAAGGAGACTCAACCCTATCATGAATGAGGTAGTGTGAAAGGAAGTGATCAAACAGTTAGAAGAGAGAATTATCTACCCCATCTCAGATAGTTCATGGGTAAGATTGGTATAATGTGTACTAAAGAAAGGTAGAATCACGATTGTTGAGAATGAATGTAATGAGTCAATCATGATGAGAACTGTCACAGGTTAGAGAATCTATATAGACTACAAAAAATTGAACAAAGCTACTCAAAAGGGCCATTTCCCGTTTCCTTTTATGGATAAGATGTTAGATTAATTAACATGTAACGAATTTTATTGTTTCTTAGATAGATATTTGAGATATAACCAAATAGTTGTAGCCTCGGAAGATCAACACAAAATGACTTTTACTTGCCTGTATGGTATGTTTGCTTTTAGGCGAATGCGTTTTAGTTTATGTAATGCAGCTGCAACATTTTAACGATGCATAATTGTAATATTTATTGATATGGTTGAAAATTTTGTTGAGGTTTTCATGGATATTTTTTTTTATTTTGGTAATACTTACGATGTTTATTTTAGTAACTTGATTAAGATACTTAAGAGATGCAAGTAGACAAATCTTGTCCTTAACCGGGAGAAATGTCATTTTATGGTAAAGGAAGGAATTGTCTTAGGACATAAAATTTCGAGAAATGGGATCGAAGTTGATAAAGCGAAGGTGGATGTATTTGAAAATTACCACCATCAGTCATTGTTAAAGGAGTTTAGTGTTTCTTACGCCATGCCGAATTTTACCGAAGGTTTATAAAAATTTTTCAAAAATTTCTAAGCCTTTGTGTATGCTGTTAGAGAAAGATACTATTTTTGAGTTTGACAAAGCATGCTTGGAAGCTTTTGAAGAATTAAAAAGTTGGTTAATCTCAGCCCGCAATCGTTACACCTGATTGAAACTCTCATTTTGAGTTAATGTGTGATCCAAACGATTTTGCTATTGGAGCTATGATGGGTCGAAGAAGGAACAAAGTATTTCACCCTATCTACTATGCAAGCAAAAATTTGATACTAGCCCTACAATTTTTTTGCTATAACTTTTAATTTTGACAAGTGTTGTTCTTATCTCATAGGTATGAAAGTCATTGTTTTTACTAACCATGCGACCATTAAATATTTACTCACAAAAAAATACGCTAAACTAAGGCTAATTCGATAGATACTTTTACTGCAAGAAGTTGACCTTGAGAACGAAGATAGAAAATGTTTTGAAATCCAAGTAGTTGATCATCTATCAAGGTTGGAACAAAATGAGACAACTCATTCACTTGTTCCAATCAATGAAAATTTTCCAGATGGACATACATTCGAGGTAAGCCAAATTCATGAAATACATTGGTTTGCTAATTATGCGAATTATTTAGCATGTGAAATAATTCCTCGAGAAATGACATACCAACAAGGGAAAAAAAATTCCTTCATGATAGTCGGTATTATTTCTGGGAGGGTCCATTTTTGTTTAAATAATATGTAGATAACATAATTAGGAAGTGCGTAGCTGTAAGTGAAATTGATGAGATCTGGTATCAATGCCCTTCATCTCTAAGTGGGGGACACTTTGGTGGTTCTTGCACTACAGTGAAGATTTTACAAGCAGGATTCTTTTGGCTTACAGTGTTCAAGGATGCATATGCATATATGAAAAATTATGATAGATGTCAAAGGATCAGAAACATATCAATGAGGAACAAGATGCCCTTGACAAACATTATAGTGGTAGAGTTATTCGATGTATAAGGCATTGATTTTCTAGGCTCATTTCCTTCTTCTTATGGGAATAAATATATCTTAGTAGCTGTGGATTATGTATCTAAATGGGTTGAAGCCGAGACATACCCAAAAAAGAATGCTAAGGTTGTCATACGATTCTTGCATAAACATGTGTTTACATGGTTTGAGACTCCTAGAGGTAGAATTAGTGATGAAGGATCTCACTTTTTTAAATAAATAGCTTAAGTGGTTGCTTGAAAAGTATGATGCGAAACACAAAATTGCCACTGCACATCATCCACAGTCAAATGGGCAAGTTGAACGGGTAAACCTTGAGATCAGAGGAATCCTTGAGAAGGTGGTGCGACCTAATAGAAAAGATTGGTCTTGAAGGCTCGATGATGCTTTACAGGCCTATCAAAATACTTTTAAGACACCGTTAGGAATGACTCATTATCGGTTAGTCTTCGAAAAGACATGCCATTTGCCGCTTGAGTTGGAGAATAAAGCTCACTAGGCTTTGAAACACTTAAATTTGGATCTTAAACAAACTGGTGAGAGAAGGATGTTACAACTTGATAAACTTGAAGAGTTGAGGTTATTTTCATACAAGAATGCCAAGATGTGTAAATAAAAATCTAATAGATGGCATGACAGTCATATACAACCTCGTGAACTCAAAGTAGGTCAAAAAGTGTTGTTTAATTCAATGCTAAGGTTACCTCTGAGAAAGCTCAAATCCCGATGGAAATGACCTTATACCATTCACAAAGTTTTTCCATATGGAGCAGTAGAATTGTACGACAATAAGGGAGGTACATTTAAATTTAATGGCCAACGTCTCAAACACTATTGGGATGGTGAAGTTGATCGAGTTGAACCCTTGTTCAATTTAATAGACCCTTAATTTTTCATATTTTTATCTTTAATAAATGACATATCCAAAAATTATTTTTCTTGAATTAGTACATTAAATTAAATCTGTTCAGGAGATTGCAACTTTAGCGGAAACATTTGTGACCCCTCCAACCTTTCCTAGGATATTAATTTAATGTAATTTTCTGAGAAGAATTTTTCTAAGGAGCTTAAAAAAATAATTTTTAAATTTAATTTTTTTTAATTTTCATTCTATTTTTTTATGTTTAATAAGAGGGTCCATTTGGCCCAAGTACTAATCTTATTATTTTTCTAGTTTAGTTCAGTTCAAATTTTCAAAGAATTGCAGTTTGGGCTTGAGGCCTAGAACAATGAAGTGGAGGAAATTACCAATACCTATTGCTATCCATAAACCCCTCAAAACCCTAAATTTTTCGCCACATATATTTCCCTCTGAACTTGCCGCCCAAGTATTTCCTTGTTGCTAAATTTTTATATAAATTTACCTTAATCCATCACTATATAAACCTTTTCATACCTTCATAAAATTCACAACACATAAACAATCAGCCATCACCCTAATTTTCTTCTCTTAACTGTCGACCTCAAGTCCCAAAAGCCTTTCCCCAAAATTTCCCTTTCGTTGCAAGTCCCTCTTTTGTCTACCGCAAAATCCTGCTAGAGCAATCCTTCTGCCGTCGCAAATCTGTCGCTATCGGAATGCTGTCGTCATCATAATTCCATCGCTGCCGCAATCTTACACATTGCCAATTTTTTTCCCTTCCCTTTGTCAAAATTTCTCTTGATTTTTTAGGAAAAGTTACCATGTCTCGCATTAGAACTAGATCTTCCAAAATATCTGCCGAAAATCCAATTGTAATTCAAGATGAGGAAGTAAGGGAAAGATTTGATTCCATCTTCAAAAATCAACCCATGATGCTAGAAAAGGGTTTCAATTTGGATAGCAATGAGAAGATGGTTATGCCATTGTCAATTCAAAAGATGATTAATGGTTTAAATTGAAATCAATTTTGTGATGAATGACCAATTCCTGATAAGGATTTAGTGTGAGAGTTCTATGCCAACTTGACCACACCAGATGTTAATGAAGTTCTTGTTCGTAAGAAAAAGGTACTCCTTACTTCTAAGTCAATTAATTATTTGTTTAATCTGTCTAATGTTAAAGAAGATGAGTACAACTGGCCTCCTTAAAGAGCTTGGCTCGAGCTCGCGTTATAGGTCCTTTGAGCAGCACCATTGGTTCCTTGCTTGAGCTAAGGAAGCTCCCAGGCGTGCTTACATCAAGTACTTTGCCATGATGACAAATATGAATTGAGATTTTCTTCAACAAGTGTTTAATGTTGTTAGCAATTTAGGATCCTAATGGATTATAAGAAAGTATGGTAGTCATTCTTACCGAAGAGAATATCTAAAACAGATGGCTAAAGTATGGTTCTACTTTGTTCGATATAGATTCAAGCCTATCTAACACTGTTCCACCATCTCGGTGGAATGAATTCTTTTTTTGTATGCAATTATTACAAAAAGGTCCATCAATGTTTGGAAAATTATTCTAAAAAAGATCCGTGATTGTGCTAGAAAGAAGACAGGAAACGTTTACTTCCCATCGTTAATTACTTTACTTTGCTTAATGGCCCAAGTTAAATCAAAAGCAAATCTGAAGGGCTAGTATGTTCAAGGATGCATCAAAATGCATGATCTCAAAAGGTTAGTTGAACCAAATTGAGTTGAACGAACCAACCAAATCAAAAACTGACGAGGCATCAAACAAATCTAACCCGAAAGGTGATTCAGTTGATAAGACAAAATAAGCAGAATCTGAAAGAGAACCAAATAGTCATGAACCGATAAGGGAACCAAACATCTCTGAACCAAGAGTGGAGCCGAATGTTGATGAGCCAGTTGAACCAATTGTTGATCCTGAATTGCTATTCTTACGCCTACTTCTTCAAATACTATGAAGAAATCAAAATTTTCAATTATGATGGATATGTGGAAATTTATACATAACCAACAACATGCTTATTAGAAATACGCGAAGATTAGATATGATTCAATAAAGAATACTATTAAGAATATCTCTAATAGTTTTGTTCCTAAGTTCCCAGATCATATCTTCAAGTCATGGAAGGAAGAGGACGATTATGCAAGCGATAATGAAGATGCAAAGGAAGAAGACAAGGGGGATAAGTAAGATAAAGAAAAGGGGGAATTTCTTGTTCTTAGTATTTATTTTCAGGCATTTATTATTATTTTGTTAGTTACTAGTTTTCTTTCGCATAATAAAAAGAATATTGCAAGCATGAATAAAATAAGCTCAATGTGCTCAATGTCTTTTCATTAGAAAAAAA
Source organism: Gossypium schwendimanii (assembly GCA_013677275.1). Lineage (NCBI taxonomy): Eukaryota > Viridiplantae > Streptophyta > Magnoliopsida > Malvales > Malvaceae > Gossypium > Gossypium schwendimanii. Next base: position 19,932,162 of record CM025248.1, read on the forward strand.
ACAAAGTGATGTAGTAATGGGAATGAACATGTCTAGGATTGGATTGTTAAGAAAGGCTTGGTACTTAAGCAGTCTTTATGACTTACCTCTATTTTCTTACAACCCTACCTGGTGTTCAGTTTTCATTCATTACTTTATTTTTTCAATAAGAACATTGCTTCCTTTTAAAGGGTAAGACAATATTTGCATGAATTTCTAATTTTTTCAAGTATGTTTCAATTTTTTCACATAAGTATGATGAAATAAATGAATGTTCAGAGGGAATTTTTGTTCATAGGTTAGTTCAAATGCAAGCATGATTTCTGATTTTATCCAAGTTATTTTTATGTTATCTTGAGTTATAGAATGCTTGTATGTTCTCTAGTCTTATGTAAATCTTGCCATGAAAATTTAATTTCCTTAGAAATAGACATGTATGAAGGCTCAGTCTTTAGAATTGACTTAGTAACTTTCTCAAGTCGAAACCCTAGGAGGCATAAGAATCTAAATATGATATAGCCACATTTTCTTTGGATCATTTGAGCTTTTCAAGCCCACCTTATTTAATTGACCCTTGAAACCTTATTTTTGAGCTTAATGGCTTGTTTATTACAAAGTACCTACATCATAAGCCATATTACCATCATTTTAAATTTATCCTCTTTTGTGTACCCATCTTCACTAAATTTGTCTTGATGATCAAAATTTGAGGAAAAATTCGAAAAGATGTACATGCTAAAACAAAAAAGAGAGCAAGTTTGCTCAAATATTGAAAAAGATTGATGAGCATGAGTTCAAAATAAGTTTGAGGGCATTCCAAAGACCTCTTTAAAGAAAGGTTGTGTTGCAAAAATATCCAAGACAAAGTTAGGGTTAAGACTACTGAACCTAAAAATTCATTTCTCTTTATCCCTACCTCTAGCCTAGCCCCATTACAACCTTAAACAAACCTATTGATTTGATAATTATGTCTACTACATTAGTGGAGAGAAATTCCTAAGTTCAACATATGAAGACCACTAAATAAACCTTATGATTGTCTTGTCTAAATCGCTAAGGAAAGTGTATTGAATGGTGAATGCTACATATGACTTTGAAATACATGCATACTATGACTTATGTTGGCATTTCCTTATACTTAGTGTAAAATTTGGGAATAATGTTTGCATTTGAGCTACTTATCAATAAAAAGAGTTTGTGAACATGGTTTTGTTGATTCATACTTATGTGCAAAGATTGATGCTACTTACACATATTGCAAGTTTTCTTTAGCAAAAGTTTTGCTTTGCATGAAACATTACTCGGGACATGCAATGGATTATTTTTTGGGGCGTGTAAACTCTACATTATATAGGTTTTTTCTAGTAGTTTTTACCTCTTTTTTACTTAAAAGTAATACTAATCCTGAGTATTTGTTAATTAATTAAGTGAATTTTGCTTATATTCTGAAAGTGGGCTTGAATTTATAAAATATGCAAATTTGTGCTTTATTTTGTTAATTTTGTGCATAAATTAAATTATTTCATGTTATTTATTAATGTTCTATATTTAATTATGCAGTGAGGCCATAAAGTTGATTTAATAAGGAGATTATTATAAATTTTTGCATGGACATGAGCAACTCTACCCTACTTGGACGGCAAAACCATGCAAATTGGGTCATGAAGATATTGCTTTGACCCAATGAAAAATGGTGTTGCTTGGTGAGAAGTTTGACTATTAAATGGGTCACAAAATCATCCAAATAAGGAGAAGGGAAGCCCAATTTGGAAAGGATATTTGGGCAGCCAAAAATTAGCTTTTGGGTTAATTATTTGGAGGTCCCTAAACTTAGAAAATCAATGAAAATCAGAACACTACGTTTGTTCAAGAAACTGTTGTCGCATGTGAATGTGTAATGCGAATGTGCAAGTATACATTTCGAATCAAGTAATAAATTGATGAGTGAGTATCATCTCCACAGGGATCAAAATTGATTAAAAAATGGTTATGCTCTTACTATGAATTTGACTAATTAAACTGTGCAAAAGAAACATATGGCATATTGATAAAGAGAATTAATGGATGGATTAATAAAATCAAGTATGAATGAAAACAATGCTCTGGCAATTGAAATGTTGTGGCAATTCTCAAAGAATAAGAGGGGTGGATTTGTACTGTTGAATGATAAATGTTGGAATTACTCAGGTTTTATTTTTATATCATAATAGTCTTATGGAAAAATTTTAACCATTCTACTATTCAGGTATTCACTACTGCAGTTTGCTTTTTTCGAGAGTCAGACTTTAAGCTATCATACTAAGTTTTTGTATGTCTACAGAACTAGACTGTTGTTCCTTTCCCTGTACCGATCGCAACTTCTACGTCTAGAGTGCTACGAATATTCTTTCGAGTACTCGCTTTTATAAACTGATAATAATCCAATTTATTTAATCTTTTCAGAATTAAATTAGATCTAAAAACATACCATACAATCATCTATGTCTAGAGCTTGCATGCATGCATTTAAAATAATCACTAATCGAATGAAACAATAATCTATTCAAAATCAAACCATGGGCATTAAAGATAGTAAAAATTCACCCAAATAATTCCAACCCAATGAGATATAGTTCATGGATTGGACATTGAAATCCAACTTAAAACCATTAAACATCATCATTCAAGTTTACAAATCATAAAATTCAAATGAAAAAATAAAGGCAGAATTGTAGGAAGCTCTCGCTACTCTAGCTTTCACTTTAATACTGAAATTTGATGTAAAACCTAGGGCAAATTTCTCTTCCCATTACGTCTGTGATTGTTTTTTGTAAGATGCTACTGTCTCCTCTCTTCTCTCTAAAATTTTCCATGAGAATTCGATGTAGAGAGAAACTGCTCTCTGATTCCTCTCTCCCCAAAATTCTCATCCCCTTGCGTCTTTTCTATTTCCTCTTTTATAGGGTAGGTCACTCCCTCTCAACACACACCTTTTGCTTCCAATTTTTTAGGATGGTTTACCTAGTACAGGTACAGCTAGCTGAGAGTGATGTGGACTGAGTGCTGTGTCATCTTCCAAAAATTGCCATGGCATTCTTGTTGGTAATCTATCCAATATTTAGCCATGGCAATATATCACTTCCTTCATTTTCTTTCTCCTTTCTCTCTTCTCTTCTTCATCATGCATTTGCTACCAATAATAACCAACACTTTTCTTCCATTGTAACAAATAATGCCATTTATAGTGAAATCCAAGTTTTTTTGCGATATTCTAAAAATATCCTAAAAATGCAAACATATTTACTTAATTACAAACAATTAATTCAATCTAGAGGCCTGAAATATAACTCTTTTCAAGAGTTATCACATCCCAAACCTGAATTATTGCTTGTTCTCAAGCAAAATATGTATGAGTATGCATGAATGCATGAATTTTCTAGAACACAGTTACCATATATACTGCTAAACCATTTTTTGTATATTTTATACCTCCATTCTTAGCAATCTTCTATTAAAACAAAAAAAAATCAAGTTTTATAGGTTTGTTTAATAAACGACGTGTAGAAAATATCGCCTAAAAATAAAAATTCCTAAATATTCATGCAATTTTGACTATAGTAAATACCTCTGAATGCACTTAGGTTATCTTTCTTCTAAACTCAATTTCTCTATTCTCATTGGTTGTGTCATTTCAAAGCTTTAATTACAAATATTAATGTTTTCTAGGGAATTCATCTTGTCACATGGTTTCTTTACTTGACATTCTCAATGGAGCATACATTAGATTGCCTGGTATTACATCATGCCACAATTTGAATGTAACTCACTCATGAAGCTAAGGCTTTTAACTAAAAAGATTGATGGAGCAAACAACTACCTTCTTAGCTAATCAGCCTATTACTATAGTGGAGTGTCCCTCAACTGTTTTTTTTTCTTTTATATATATTTTTATTTTTACTCACTCTTACTTAAACTTGTTTTTTTATTAATAATATGATGAAGCAAACAAAGTATTATTGATCTACTCAACATTTTCAAACTATATTATTACACACTGCCGATTTACTAAATTTATGTTTAAGAATTCCTAAATGTATTAAAAGAAACCTACTATAGACTAATTACAATTATAAATAAGGCATCCTACTTTTATGAATCAATTTTCACACAACTATCCTAAACTAAACATACCTATTCACCTATCACAATTTTCTAATTTTAT
>CM025248.1:19936391-19953377 GCA_013677275.1 Gossypium schwendimanii
TCAATTTTCACACAACTATCCTAAACTAAACATACCTATTCACCTATCACAATTTTCTAATTTTATCGATGAATTATTATCCTCATTGAATATCATAGATAACAATATACTTGTCATAGTCTAGCTGTTACTTGGCATTTATATTTAATGGAAAAATGAATGAAAAATGCATGAATATTAAAAAATATATATATTGCATACTATATTTACAACACAACATACCCCCAAACCTAAGGGATGCATTGTCATTAATGCATGAACAAGTAAACATTTCACAATGAAAAAACAACAACTTACAAATATAAAAATGCAATTACAACCAAATAGGAATGCTTGAAACATATGTTACAAAATGAGAAAGATGCAAAAAAAAAAAACAAAAGCTTGGAAGGAACTTTGCTTACTCTAATTAGGTTGGGTTAATTTTCTGGCAGCGCATTTGTGGCGATGCTTCTTTTCCACTTCACCAGCATCATCTCGAACTTATTTCCCAGCAGCTTGCTTGTAACACTTCCTTTTTAACTGATTAATTGGCACCTCTTCTTCATCATCAGTATCTGATTTTGTGAGATCATTAATCAGTTGATGAATCACATTCTCTTGCTCGGTATAAGGGCAGTGGACTTCGGTATAGTGGCAGTTGTAATAGGTGTAGAAGTTTAAGTCATATCAGCTTCATCCTTATCAGATTCAATATGCACAGATTCAGCTTTCTCCTCCTTTCCCACTTTTTCTATATTATTCTTCTCTATAGTGGCTTCTTCTCCATCTTCATCATTATCTTTTGGCTCCAACAACAATTCTTTAGGAAAAATAGGGAATGTAGGCATTGGTCAGGTAAAGTTATTTTTGAAGAGATTTCTTAATTGCTTTGTCCCATTGTTTGACATATCCCCAAAATAAAGCCATTTCTTCTTGAGCTTGGCTAAGATCAGTAACTGTCCTCAGTTATTGTTTTTCCATCATCTGAAATTGTTGTTGCAACATCTCAAGAACATCAATCACTTTCTGCTCAAAGTCACTGTGAGATGTTGATAGGGCAGTATCGATTGTCATGGGTGGAGAAGCTATGGATGTAAAGCCAGGATGCTTTGGCATTTCCTCCTCTAAAAATGTTAGGGCAATTTGCTTGGTTATGGCTCATTTATTAGGGATTTTGTCTTCATTTTCCTGAGTAGGAACCTTTACTTTTTGACATAGTGCCGTAATGAGCAATAAACTTTTAAGGTACTGGCGTTCTTTTGTGCTCAGCGGTGGACAAAAAATTTTTTTGTCCAACATTTATCTTTCTTCCAGTCATAATCGAGTGCAACAACAATATGCGTTCCTTGGAAATAGTAGAGTTGTGCTTAGAAAGGCTAAGACGAGATTTAATGAAATGATACCATACCCTACATTAAGGATTCAAAGTTACATGGTTGATGGTGTAGCAATCATTTCGAGAAACCATCCATGTCGTTCCTTCTATACATAAACCTGTCAAAACTTGGTTGAGTCCTTTAATTGTCATTGTCTTGAAAAATTGAGAGTGTTCATCACACCTTCAGGTAACCCATATTGCGCATTAATTGAGTGTTCATCGAATAACACTGAGACATCACACACATAGATGAAAGCATTTTCAGGAGAGGTTAAATGTGCATAAAATTCTTTGACTATCTTAGTGAGGACGTCATCAGGGTGGAGATAGAAGATTTATCACCTGTGTTTCTCCATGACAGATGAGATGGCTTCAGAATAGTCCATAAAGGGGGCATCTTGGAACAGGAAACCTTTTTCCATTCAAAAGGATTGCTTTGATATGTTCTTGTTATATTTTTCTTTCATGATTTTCCTAAAGAATGTCTGCGGGTGCATAGATGTGGAAGAAGATGGTGCTTGGCAAACTATTTGAGAGAAAATAGTATTTGTAAAATGAAAAAGATGAGACCTTTATAGTTTATGGAGTAACAAAATAGAGAAGGGTGAAGAAGATGAAACGGAAAGTAAGTTAGAAAAGAAGTGAATTGACTAGGGTAAAATGTGAGAGAAAATATAACAGTGATGTGGGGGATAAGATTAACCTAAAATTGTGCCCTGACACAAAAGAAAGAAAAATTTAGTAGGAAAAAGAAAAATAATATAAAAAATTATTAAACTAAAAGTAACTACTATATTAAATGGGCTGATTTCTACAAACCTGGGCTATAATGTGCATGCAACAAAAGAAAATAAAATTTAAGTAAACTTATTGAATAAAATAAACAAATAAATTAAAAGCAAAGGAAATGAATAAAACAATGCATGGCAGAAATATTAAACAGTTTAAAAAGTGATGGAATTTTTATCATGAATTATAGGAGCTCCAAAGTAATGCTTTAATCGTTGGACATTGACATTGAAAGTAGAACCAGTCTTGCTGTCTTTGACTTCTAAAGCTGCATGAGGATAAACATGCACTATATCGAATGGGCTAGACCAACGAGGTTTTAATTTTCCAAGAAACAAGTTAAGCCTGGAATTAAATAACAAGACTTGTTGTCTAGGTGCAAATTGCCATGGAAAAATCTTGTTGTCATGCTATCGTTTGGTCTTTTATTTGTACAGCTTAGCATTCTCATAAACTTCTACTCTGAATTCTTCCATTTCATTCAACTCTAATAGGCAGTTAGTACCAGTAACACTCCAATCCGTATTCAATTTCTTAATTGCCCAATATGTCTTATGTTCAAGTTCAACTGGCAAATGACAGGGTTTCCCATAAACAAGCTTGAAAGGCGACATCCCCAATGGTGTCTTGAATGCAATTCGATATCCCCACAAAGCTTCATCCAATCTGGATGACCAATCTTTGCGGGTGGGACTGACTACCTTCTCCAGAATTTATTTAATCTCTATATTAGAGATTTTTTCTTATCCATTTGTCTGGGGATGGTATACCGTGGCAATTTTATGTTTAACTCCATACTTGTTCAAAGCATTAGAAACTAATTTGCAGTCAAAATGTGAACCTTCATCACTAATCAGAGCATGAGGGGTACCAAACCTGGTAAAAATATTTTTATGTAGAAATTTCAGTACTAATTTGGCATCATTCATTGGTAGAGCAAAAACCTCAACCCACTTCAAGACACAATCAATAGCTACAAGTATGTATACATTGCCCCAAGAAGGTGGAAATGGATTTCTAGTTCTAAAACAGTTCCACTTCTAAAATAGTTTGCAAGGACATTTCATGCCTCCTCGACAGATTTCCAGTTCTTTGACAGTGATCGCAAGCTTGACAAAATTCATGAGCATCTTTAAACATGTTTGGCCAATAAAAACTAGATTGAAGAATTTTTGCAGCAATTTTCATGCCCCAAAAATGTCCTCTATATGGTGCTGAATGACAATGATATAAAATACTTTGAATCTCGTCATCTGGAACACACCTCTGAATTATCTGGTTTGCACAATGTTTGAATAAAAATGGCTCATCCCAATGATATTGCTTGGCATCATGGACAAATTTCCTTCGTCTTTGATTGCTGAGCTTAGGTTACAGCAGTCCACTAACCAAAAAATTTATGATATCGACATACCACAGTAATGCCATGGCAACTAAGAGTTGCTCATCTAGGAACTCATCCTGAATGCGTTGAATATTACTGTCTTCATTTCCTACTAAAATTCAAGACAAGTGATCAGCCACTTGATTTTTTGTGCCTTTCCTATACCTAATTTCCAAATCAAATTCTTGCAGTAGAAGAATCCATCAAATTAATCTAGGCTTGGCATCTTTATTGGTCACCAAGTACTTCATAGTAGAGTGGTTCGTATATACCGTAACTTTGGTGGCTACTAAATAAGCTCTAAATTTTTTGAAGGCAAATACAACAGCTAACAACTCCTTCTCAGAGGTGGTAAAATTTAGCCTTGAATTTGTCAACGTACGACTTGCATAGTAAATAGCATGAAATACCTTGTTATTTCTACGGCAAAATCACTAGCATCACTCTTAAGTTTGAAATGTAAAGTCCAATATGGTGTTATGACTATTGGCTCTGTGACTAGTTGCTTTTTTAATTCCTCAAATGCTTGTAAGCACGAATCAACAAAATTGAAAAATTTGTTATGTTCTAACAATGTACACAGGGGTTTGGATATTTTCAAAAAGTCTTTGATAAATCTTTGATAGAATTCTAAATGGCCAAGAAAACTGTGAATACCTTTAACTATGAACGGTGGTGGCAATTTTCAATAACCTCAATTTTTGCTTTGTCGACGACAATCCCTTGCTGCAAAATTTGATGTCTCAGAACAATGCCTTCACAGACCATGAGTGGCATTTCTCCCAATTCAGAACAAGGTTAGTTTCTTCACACCGACAAAGAACTAACTCTAGATTTTTTAAACAATCTTCAAAAATATCACCAAACATCAAGAAGTCATCAATAAAAAACTTCTAAAAATTTCTCAACCATGTCCAAAAAGATTGCCATCATGCAATGCTGAAATGTTGCAAGGGCATTGCATAGTCCAAATGACATTCATCGGAATGTAAAAGTTCCATAAGGACATGTGACTGTGTTCTTCTCTTAATCAGTAGGAGCTATGGAAATCTGGTTGTACCCCTAATAACCATCTAGAAAATAATAGAAGGCTTGCCCCGCTAATCTATCTAACATTTGGTTGATAAATAGTAGAGAAAAATGGTTCTTCTTTGTTGCTTTGTTGAGTTTCTGATAGTCCATACAAACCTTTGATCCCGTGATAGTACGAGTAGGAATGAGTTCATTGTTATCATTGCTTACCACAGTGAAACCCCCTTTTTTAGGTACACATTAAACATGGCTCACCCATGAACGATTAGAAATTGGGTATATAATTCCAGCATCCACCCATTTGATAATCTTCTTTTTGATAGCTTCATTCATAATGAGATTCAATCTTCTTTGTTGCTCGATAGATTTGCCATGGCAATCCTCTAGTAATATTGTGTGCATGCAGATTGCTAGACTAATTCCTTTGATATCTGCAATCATCCACCCCAATGCCTTCTTAGATTCCGTTAAAACTTTCAATAATTGAGCCTCTTGATCTAATATCAATGACACAGAGATAACTACTGGCAATGTGTTGTTATCTCCCAAGTAAGCATACTTCAGATGTACTGACAATGACTTCAATTCCAACGCAGGAGGATCTTTTATGGATGGTAGAGGAGGTTTAAAAGAATGGTCTGATAAATTTAATGATTCGAAACTTCTCTTTAATCCATTATCAATTTTCTTAGCTTCTATCAATTTACCAAACTCTTCAATCATTTCTACTTCAATTAACTCAAATGAGTCTGCATCATCATTAGAATTATTGTGATAAAATTCTGTAAATTCTTCCTGAACTATTGTGTCAACAATTTCAACAGTGTGACATTCTTCATCTGTATCTGCACACTTCATAACATCAAAAACATTAAAGGTTATCTACTGATCATTAACTCTCATTGTTAATTCACCTTTTTGTACATCAATTAATGTTCTACCAGTTGTTAGAAAAGGTCTCCCTAGTATGATTGATACCTCTTTATCAAGCTCACATTCCAAAATAATAAAATCTACTGGAAAAATAAATTTGTCAACTTTTACCAACACATCTTCGATTTTACCTTTTGGATATGCATATGAATCGTCAGCTAATTGCAATATGATAGTTGTAAGTCTCTCCTTCCTTATTCCCAGCTGCCTGAAAATAGACATATGCATTAGATTTATACTTGCACCTAAGTCGCATACTGCTTTGCCGACATAATGATTTCCAATAGATCAAGGTATAGTAAAACTCACTGGATCCCTCAGTTTTGGTAGCAATTTGTTTCTCAACATTGTTGTGCATCCTTCAGTGAGAGCGACAGTTTGAAACTCCCCTCACCTTCTCTTATTTGATAAGATATCTTTCATGAATTTCACATAGTTGGACATTTTTTCCAATGCTTCCACCAATGATATGTTGATATGTAATTACTTCAGGACATCCAAGAATTTCTTGAATTGGAAATCTTGCTTAGATTTTTGGAAACGTTGGGGAAAAGGTGGCAGTGGCCTTCCTTCCATTTGTTGAGGTTGTTTTGCTGTGGCATTTTTACTGACAATACAAGATGAATCTGCTTCAATATTTTTTTGATTGCTCTTTTCTTTTGTTGCCTGCTCCACTACTAGTTTTGAAGTCTTTTTATTTGTTAAATCTGAACTACCTTCTTCCATAGTGGTGTCATTAACAACTCCTGGTAGTTGTGTACCACTTTTGAGAGTAATAGCTTTGCACTGTTCCTTCCCTTGAGATCATGAATTTTTGATATCACTTGACAGTGCTCCTTGCAGTCTTGAGCTTAATGCTTTGGCAATTTTCCCCACTTGAATTTCTAAAGCTCTTGAAGATGTAGCTTGAATTTGACTGATAGCATCATTCTTGGCCATTTATTTCTCCAATAGAGGATCCATAGATGAAGAACTTGAAGTTTTATTTTGCTAAGCATTTTGCTATGGCATGGGCTGATTGTATCCAAGTTGTGCACTCGTAACATTCTGTCAAATAGCATTGCTGAAATTTCCCACCCCTTGATTACTCCAACTGAAATTGAGATGTTACTTCCACCCTAGATTATATGTGTTGGAATATAGGTTGTTGTTGCGATTAAAATTTCCCATATAATAAACTGAGTCTGGGTTGGATGGGCATTCATCGAAAACATGATCTTTTCTACAATAGGCACATGCTAACTTGGCTACTTTCATTTCCTGCACTTTAGCTAGCCTTTTCATTGTTTTAATCAATTTGTTAAAGATGATACCTGAGCTATTAGGGAAGTAATCGCGTCAAGTTCCATTGCTCCAGCAACTCTTCTGCCATTCCCTACTCTTGTAGTGAGGTATTGATAATTGTTGTTTGCTATCCTCTACATAATTTAATATGCATCATTATATAATTTATTGAGCAAAGTCCCATTGGTAGATGTGTCAACCACCATCCTTGTATGCACATTTAATCCATTGTCAAACGTTTCCATTTGCGTCCAATGTTGAAAACCATGCATTGGGCATTTTCTAATTAACTCCTTGAATCGCTCTCACGCCTCATATAATGTTTCATCCTTAGATTGCCAAATGACGTAATATTGTTCCTCAATTTGGCATTCATGTTTATGGGATTATATCTTAGCAGAAACATTTGACAAAGTTCATTTCAAGATGCCGCCATACCTAATATCAATGCATTTAACCATGCTCTAGCATGATCTCATAATGAATAGGGGAATAACTTCAGACTCAGGGCATCTTCAGGAACACCTTGCTGCCTGAATGAATCGCAGACTTCCAAAAAGAGTCTTACGTGCAACCTTGGGTCTGTAGTAGGCAATCCACTAAACTTTCCTGCAGTTTTTAACATCACCTCCTTTAACTCGAAATGTTGAGCTTGAATATGTGGCCTGACAATTCCTTGATTTAGATCGGCACTAAATGTTGTTTGATAGGTCTGTCTATGTCATTTATTGTTCGAGGAATATCATCATCCTTTCCATTCTAATGTAATGGCTCTTCTCTAACTTGATCATTTCTAATTCTTTTCTCTTTTTTTCTCAAGGTTCTTTCAATTTCTGGATCAAAAGAATAGTCTTCAAGTGCAGAAATATATCTACTCATGCACCAACAAAAATCCTGAAAAACAAAAATCAAAACAAATAATTAAGCTAAACTAAAATATTTAAAGAGTTAATAATAAACCAAGTTTTCACCAATATTGTCGATCCCCGGCAACGGCGCCAAAAACTTGTCTCGTGTGAATATGTAATGCAAATGTGCATGTATACAGGTCAAATTAAGTGATAAAGTTATGAGTGAGTATTGTCTCCTCAGGAATCATAATTGATTAAAAAATGTTATGCTATTATTATAAATTTGACTAATTAAACTGTGCAAAAGAAATAGATGGCAAATTGATGAAGAGAATTAATGAATGGATTAGTAAAATCAATTATGAATGAAAAAAAGATAGGGCAATTGAAATACTGTGGCAATTCTCAAAGAATAAGTGTGGAGGATTTGTACTGTTGAATGATAAAGGTTGGAATTACTCAGGTTTTTTTTTTTATATCCTAATAATGCTATGGAAAAATCTTAACCATTCTATTGCTTAGGGATTCACTACTACAGTCTGCTTCTTTTGAGAGCCAAACTTTAAGCTATCATTCTGAGTTTTTGTATGTCTACAGAACTCAAGAATGATATCCTAATTGTTCTTGCTTTCCCTGTACAGATCGCAACTTCTACATCTAGAGTGCTGTGATTATTCTTTAGAATACTCGCCTATATCAACCGATAATAATTCAATTTATTTAATCTTTTCAGAATTAAATCAAATATAAAAAAATACCATACAATCATATATGTCTAGAGCTTGCATGCATGCATTTAAAATAATCACAAATCAAATGAAACAATAATCTACTCCAAATCAGACCATAGGCATTAAAGATAGTAAAAATTCACCCAAATAATTCCAACCCAATGAGATTTAGCTCATGGATTGGACATTCAAATCCAAAATAAAACCATTCAACATCATCATTCAAGTTTACGAATCACAAAGTTCAAATAAAAAAAAAAAGGCAGAATTGCAAAAAGCTCTCGCTACTCTAGCTTTCACTTTAATGCTGAAATTTTATGCAAAACCTAGGGCAAATTTCTCTTCCCCTTCCTCGCGTCTGTGATTTTTTTCTGTAAACGGCTACCCTCTCCTCTCTTTTTTGTGAAATTTTCCATGAGAATTTGATGCAGAGAAAAACTACTCTACAATTCCTCTCTACCCAAAATCTTCATCCCCTTGTGTCTTTTCTCTTTCCTCTTTTATAGTGTAGGTACCTCCCTCTCAACATACACTTTTTGCTTCCTCTTTTTCAAGGTGGTTTATTTGGTACAAGTATAACTGGCTGAGAGTGATGTGGACTGAGTGCTGCATCATCTTCTTAGAATTGCAATGGCATTCTTGTTGGCAATCTAACTAATATTTTACCATGGCAATATTTCACTTCCTTCATTTTCTTTCTCATCTCTCTCATCTTTTTCATCCTGCATCTCTTGCCAACAATATTCAACACCTTTCTTCCCTAGTAACAAATAATGACATTTATAGTGCAATCCGAGGTTTTTTATGCAATGTTCTAAAAATATCATATAAATGCAAACATATTTACTTAATTACAAACAATTAACTCAATGTAGAGGCCTGAATATAACTCTTTTCAGGAGTTATCAATTGTCCACTCCTTGCATGATTCAAGCATGATTTTATGATTGAATCAAGCAACCAACTCACCCTCCTTTCCACATATTATGGCCAGCCAAAGGTGGGAGAAATCTAAGGGATATTTATGCCATATTTAGTAAACTCATCCACCAATCTCAAGTATAAATACCCACTCCCATCTCACATTTCAAGCATCCTTCATTCATCCTCCATTTAGCATATCTTTTTTATTCTCTCATTCTCTCATTCCCTCTCTTCATTCCCACGTATAACATCCCATATTTCCTTTCTTTCTTAGCTAACAAAACCTTGATAAGATCATCTCTTGGTCGGCCACCTCGAGAAGCCATTATCAAATGAGCAACACGAGGATTGGAGGAAACTTCTTCAATCATAGTTCGCAAGGCTATAGATTTGAATAGAGTTTATTCTTCATTTACAGTTACATTGATTTTAATCATGTTTCCAATGTGCTTTGTTATCTTGTCATCAACAATAGTAGCTGAAATCTAATTAGCTAGAATGATTGCATCAATTTAATGAAGTTTGTTGAAATCATGTTTATAGTGTTTGTGCCTCAGTCATTCATGATTTTACTTAAAATCAAGCATGTATTTCATTCATATGTGATTGGATGCATTAGAATTAGTTGAGCGATCCTAACTAGATGATGGCTAATGGACACAATAGTTGAAAAGTGCATGCTTAATTTAGATCCTATACCGGTTAAAATAATGGTTCATAATAACTTTAACGAGTTCTATTATCTTGCATAGTTTTTAGGTTTATGTGATTTAATTGTTTCAATCCTAACTCATTTCTATTACTTCACATGAATTTTAAGAAACCCTTAGTTTATTATGATCAGTAAAATGCATGTTTTACTAAGTAAAAGATTCCGAAAGGACTTAATTTGGTTTCAAACTCATGAAAGATTGAGTTGCCATGAAATATTTTTAGAACACTGTTAAGCATGAGAAAAATGAATTAATTTGAATGATGCAATTATTCTAGCCTATTCATGTTATTGATTGTTGAAGTTTGTGTTGTTGCTGCTAAATTCATCTCACACATTTTAGTTAATTATCATACTTAGATTAGAATTGCATTAAGGATCATCTTCCATCTAGTTAATTTTTGTTGACATCCATCACTCAAAATATTGTGTTTTTATCAGCAACTTGTGAACTTTAATGTTCTAATTAATTTATTAACATACATAGTCCCTGTGGAGACAATAACTCTTTTACTTACTTATTTCTTGATAACGACTATGTACACTAGCATAGACCTACGTGTTACAGATACATCTCGGTAGTTTCGAAAAAATAAAAAAATAACTGAACTAAGGAATTGTATAGTATAGTGAGTATAAAAATTTTGAGCTTATAGAAAAATAAAGCAAAATGTTAATTAAGAAAATCTCGATGAAAAATAAAAACACTGTGAGTTGAAAAATAATATGCTCATATTTGTTCAAAAAAAAAGATATTACAAGCTCGGGTGATTGTACTTATGAATACTATACTAGGCCTTAGTAAACGAGGAGATAAGGAAGGTGAGAGAAGTTGATGTAGACACCCATTTTTGTCTGAGCCCAATTGAAGGCTCATTTGTTCCCTTTAAATTTTTGTTCTATCTTGGGCCCATTTGAAGCCCACTCGATTTTGGTCAATTGAAGGCCTTTGTTTCTCTTTTAATTTTCTTTCTTTTTAGGTCTGTCAAGAGCCCAAATTATTATTATTATAATTACTACTACTATTATTATTATCCTTTTTTACAAATAAACAAGACTAAAAAACTGTATATATACATGAAATGAAAGAAAAAAAATGAGGAGGCTTTTCATTTTTTTAAAGAATAAAAAAAAAACAACCACAAGCATGCTATATCTTTTTCTTTTCTTTTTGCCAGAGACATGTCATGAGGGATCAGGTTTTAAGCTCTGATGAAATGGACGTCACTCGACAATCGATCCTCCGCCCTTAGGAGCCCCAAAAATCTCATTTTTTTCACTTCCTCTTTCTAAAATAAAGGTTTAATCATTGGAAAAGTTTTGGTTTTTTTTAAAAGGAGAAAGTTTAAATTTTTAAAAATAAAAATCTATTTTTTAAGCCATTTTAAAGGAATGTTTAAATTTTTAAAACAAAGTTTTGATTTTTTTTGTCAACTATTTCGAAATAAAAGTTTTGATCTTTAAGAAAAATAGTAATTTTTTAAAAGAAAAAAAAAGAGAAAGTTTAGATTTTTGAAAAATAACAATTTTTTTTTTTGTCATTTTAAAGAAAATTTTAAATTTTAAAACAAATTTTTGATTTTTTTCAACTATTTTGAAATAAAGCTTTGATCTTTAAGAAAAATAGTGATTTAAAAAAAAAAACAGAAAGTTTAGATTTTTAAAAATAAAAATATGTTTTTTTAGTCATTTTAGAGGAAAAGTTTAAAATTTTAAAACAAAGTTTTAAACTAATTTTAAATATCGTAAAAGATTCCTCTTTAGAATATTAAATTAATATGTAAATATTCTTTAGGACTTTACTCAAGATTAAAACTAAAGACTTTTGTAGGTGAACTGTAAATCATGAGTAGGTCTTTCTAAATATTTTAATTTAGAAATTTTTAAGAAAGCTAATAAATGTTATTTAAGATATATTATTTTAGGATTTTGGCAAATTTAAACCTTAGATCAATAATTTTAAAGAAGATAAATCACAAACCCAGCATAGGATAATTTCGTAAGATGTTGATAGGTTCAACGTTATTAATTAAATCATTTAAAAAATAATAATAATAGATCGAGTAAGTTGTAGATGGATTTTAATATTTCTCTTAATTCATCGGTAATTTCTAGGTTTTTTTTTAGAATTCTTAGATAGAATTAATTTTAGGAATTGAAGATATCTTACTAGAATTATTTAGGTATCCTTTGGGGTTACCGTTAAAAGTAAAAATATCTAATTTAAGTTTCAAATTAGATAAGTTTGGCGGACACATATTAATCGAGTTGCAAGTAAACCAAAGGCATTTTCATTAGAGTTTTTTTTATTTGAGATTTCCATAAGATTTTAGCCTAGATTAAGACATTAATATGCTTAAATAAAAAAAACCTAGCTCTTAAGACCCCATAGGACTATTCCCAGATAGGCGTTGTGGGGCTGCTATAACCTTCCCCACGCGTAACCGTACTACCAAACTTGAAATTTGGTGGTGAGATTGAGTCTAGACTTTTAGGATTTTTTGTAGTATTAATTTTAGACTTTTAGACGATAGGTGCCTAACCAACATAGCCCTAATTGGTTAGTGGCGACTCTACGTTAATTTAGGCCCTCTGTGTTTAGCTTTGCTTACTAGGCCCCCGTGCTCTTATGTAGGCAACGTTATGACAGCTTGGTGACTCCACTTAGGACGTTAGTGAGTCGACTTACTTAGGTTTGAGAGTTAGGTTTTTTTAGTGTTTGTACATATTAGATTTATTTATTTGTGTATTAATTTATTTAATTGTCTAATGTAGTTTTAAATTATTGAATATGTGTTAAATATTGATTTATTTGTTCATTTCATTTACTTATCCTATTTTGATATGTATGCCAATGTGTTTGTCTATTCTTTTATCGATGAAATTAATTAATGTGTATATCGACTTTACTGTCATGGGATAGCTATAATTGTCATTCATGTTGTATCTGGCTTTCGATCCTATGCTCGGGCCCATCTCGTTTAAGAGGAGTAGCCTTAGGCTTTTGTGTGGTAATATGTCACCGCATAAGATTAAGGTCTACTCCATGGTTAAGATGGACATAGATGTTCGTGTAGCAAGTGGTACCGTATACACTATGGAAGTCTTACCACCCAAGGGGCAACCCTTTTTAAAGGGGAACACATCCCTATGGGTGTCGTATTTAAGTCTTGGGTCCCCCGTGCATTAGAGTCAGTCGTAAGTGAGCATGTAATGACCATTTTAAATGTGAAGCCTAGACATAAGAGTCGTACCTTACCCCTCGTAATAATACCCTATAGGACCTCATGATCATTTATTCGTATGTTTTGTGTTTGAATTTGTTTGCAATGGTTTATGATTTAATTTCGCATTTTTTTCATTTAACTTTATTATTTTTTTACTGACTTTGTTTTTTTTGTGTTTGTGTCTCTCCATGGCATAGTTCATGCATCATTTAAATTCCTGGGGCACAGTGTCGCATCTATATTCGACATGAACACACTTCGAGAAGATTCAATTGTCTAGGATGGGTAGAAAATATAGGGTTAATAGTGAGGACGTCAAAGGATGCTCAGAGTAGAGAAGGCTATTGCCTTATAGCCAGTTTTGACTCGAGCTTACCTTAGATAGTTCTCATGGACTATAAAAGGAATCGAGTAGATGAATTAAAGGGAATATGTCAATCATAGGACGAGGCTAAGAAAACACTCTTTCGGGACAAGTTTGGGGATGTAGCACAACTTCAGTTCATTAAACTGGATGATGCGCTATTGAAGGCCATGGTACGTTTCTAGGGTCCCACTTATAGGTGTTTTATGTTCAATAAAGTGGATATGGTACCTACTATCGAGTAATATTCTACCCTTCTCCACTATGACTTTAGAGATCTGCTCAGGATATATTGGAAGCAGAACATCGATTTCTGGGGATCCTTAGCCAATCTGATGGGATTACCTATAGATATGGTGAAGGTAAGATTAAAAGATAAAAATGGTCCTTCCATTTCCTGGTCTAACATTAGGGATGCTATGGGAAAGGCCAGCGATGATAGACATTTGGCATTATTCGCGTTTGTCGTATATGGGTTGATTGTGTTCCCAAAAGCTATGGGATATGTTAGTATGGAGCTAACTAATTTTCCATTTTAAATTGAAAAATGGGTGAATCCTGCTCCAACATTCTTAGCTGAAACCATCATTTCACACAATTTAATCAGAAGGAAAGGAGACCATCGTTTCATAGGATGAGCATAGTTGTTGTTCGTATGGATGAAAAGCCATTTTAGGTGCCTCTATAAGCACTTTTGTCATGTGCTTGTTCCTTCGACCAGGCATGTAGAGGAATTTTTGGAAAGTAAGTGGCCTCCAAATCAATCGATTGAGGAGTGGGTTCAGAACCTTAGTACATTGATATACCAAGAAATAGAATGGAAGGCTCCATGGATGATTCGGAGCACAGTATTCATCAAGTGCGGTGGTCATTGGTGGGTTCCTTTAATTGGAATATGGTAAGTTGTCAGTTATTCCTCGATGATGGTTCTGAGCCAATACGGGTATGATCAATGCGTACCTGCTATAGTTGGTTTAAACAGGGTGGAAGTTTTAGTTCAGGACCTGAGAGTTTGGAAGAAATTGGAAGAGATACAAATCAAGTGGAGTCAAACCTTGAGCTTGCAATCAGGAAACTTTTTCAACCATTCCCCTCAGAAACTTATATTCAGTGGAACTTAAAAAGAAGCAAAATCTCTATGTCTGCGCAATTCAAGGGAAAGAGGGAGGTCCCAAACAATTCAAGGGAAAGATAAAGAACCCGGATGATGTATTCGAGCTAATAGAAAAGATACGAGATTTAGAGATGCATCTGAGGAGGAGAGATGAAGAGGTTAGACAACAACGAGAGAAACACTAGGCATATGTAAATGAAAATGAGGAAGAAATCATGAGACAACAACAACAACATCGACCAGACATGAAGGGAAGAGAGGAAGAACTAAGAATATAGTTAGAATAACGTCAACGAGAAAGATCTGAATTGTTCGCTCAGATTTAGAGGTTCGAAGCGGATCTGAGTCTGAAGGTTAATGAACTCCAAAAAGCGCGAGAACTAAAGCAAACCTGGAGGAAGGTGTCTAATGAGAAAACTACTAAAATGGAGGTGCTAGAGGAGGAAATTTGTCATATGACTAAAGAATTAAAGACAAAAGAAAAGAAAAACAAAGAGGTTACAGAAGAATATATGGAGCTTACAGAGCATTTTATTGTAGTGGAATAAATGGCAGTAAGCCGATAAGAGGTGTTTACAACAATGCATAGGGAAAGTCAGGTTTTCGCTCAGCAAGTCAAAGACATATGTGAATAGATTGAAGAACTCAAAAAAGAATCTACCCTTTTTGTGACTAGGAACACACCTACAATGAAACTTCTGCAGGTGGCTCAGGCACATTACCAAAAGTTCATCAAGCTCATGAGGAGGAAGAAGAACGATGAGTAGAGATTTGACCTATGGCAATAGGATCAATTAGGATTTTCTCTAAGTATGAATGAAAATGAAAAAAATTTCTAAGCCGAACAATTTTCAAACCTTCCATGAAATAAAATGTTTATATTCAAGTATATTTACGACAATGGCCCTCAATTTCAATCATTCATTCATTCATCTATTCATTCACTTATTCGCTCATTTGTTTATTTAGAAACATTATTTGGAAAAAGAAACATTTTTTATGAAAAATCCAAATAATTTTCTAACTTTGGAAATAAATTCAATTTGAAAAAGGACCAAGGATATCTCACGGGTATAAAACTAGCTCAAAAGCCAAGAAGATGACGGAAGATGAATTAGCACGCATGGCCAAACTAGAGGAACAGATGGAAAGGATGATGGAAATGATGACTACAATGGTTAAAAGAAAGGCCAAGGTAGATGAAGGAAGCAGCACTTTGGACAATCCAATCTCTCTTTATAGTGATATAGGGGTATCTCGCGGAGATTTGCCGCTTCAAGCTCCATGTGTGACCATTCAGATCCCAAGAGTAAACGAGTTACCTGCAAGCGAGGAGTCGAGAGAAGTGGACAAGGGAAAGTTGATTATGGATGAAGAAGTTCATAAATTCAGCCTAATTGAGTAACATTTGAAAGCCATCGAAGGATTAGACATATTCGGATCTATAGAAGTAGAAGGCTTATGTCTAGTACCAGATGTGGTCGTCTCACCAAAATTCAAAGTTCCTAACTTTGAAAAATTCAATGGTAGCAATTGCCCCATTACTCACATCGCCAAGTACTGTAGGAAAATGGTTGCTTACTACAAAGATGAGAAACTTCTAATGCATAAATTTCAAGATAGGTTGATCGGATCTGCGACTTGCTGGTATGTAAAGTTGGACAAGAGCCAGATTTTAACTTGGGGAGAGCTTGCACAGGCATTTATTGCTCAATACAAACATATTGTAGACATGACCCCAAATCTATTGACTCTTCAAAATGTGGAAAATAAGTCAAATGAGAGTGTCGAAACAATTTTTTCTAAAAACAAAAATTTAGTTGTCGACTTTAAAAAAATAAAAATTGGGAGTCGCCACCAATCATTTATTAAGGTGTGATTGGATCACTTAAAACCGACTTTGGTCTACGAGTTTTAGAAAAATGGGTTCGGGAGTCAGTTACGTTCGAGGAAGGATAGGCACCCTCGTAACGCCCAAAAATTGGTACCAAGTTGATTAATAAATGTCTTAATGTCGAGAGTTGAAAAATACTATCCTTAATGAAATTAAATTATTTCTTAAGACTTTCTCATTTTGAAAAAAGAAAATATCACACCCAATGCGTTAAGGCACAATATTTTATTCTTTTCAAGACGAGTTGGTCCAAAAAAACTCATGTAATAAAACTTAAGAAAATATTTAATTATTTAAAATTTATGAAGAAATCGCGGTCCAATACGTTAGGGCATGATTTCCTAAAATCCCAAACATTCAATATTTCCTTTATCATTTTATTTTTTT
>CM025248.1:19983516-20000242 GCA_013677275.1 Gossypium schwendimanii
ATATTAATAAACATGATAAATCAAGTATGTTATTACAACCATCTTATGATTGATCTTTGGGCATACTCTTACAGTAAGAGCCCTCGAGGCCATATAAATGCTTTAGAAACTATTCAAGACTAAAACAGAAACATTTAAAATCTCATGGAAAAAGATAGAAAATTTTACACTATAGGGTTCACACGACCTTGTGGCTAGCCCATGTGACTCACACAACTGAGACACACACTCGTGTCTCAGGCTATGTGGACATTTGAAGTAGGGACACATGGCCGTGTTTCAGCCCATGTTCGTGCCCATGTAACTTTTTGACTTGAGTCACACGACCAAGCCACATGCTTGTGTGCCAGGCTATGTAACACTCAAAATGAAACCTTTAAAACCTACAGGGGACACATAGCAGAGACACACGCCCATGTCTTAGGCCTTGTGGACAAGAAATTGACCAAAATCAAGCCATTTCCTTCACCCACCTCAAGCATGCACCTAAAAACATTTTGCACATGTGACCAAGGCATCAAAACATATCCAAACATGCATAAAATGACCAATTCAAATGATCAAATACCATTCAACCAATATATCATATAGGCACCTCAAATGCAAACATACAAAATTACTTAAACATATACATGTACTTGACACATTTCATTCATTAACACCTAAAACATTTTCATCACAAACTTATCATAAATTGACCTATATCACTTCAGCTTAAACTAACCATTTATACCATACCATTCACACTTTTTAAGCACCTAACTATCATAATGTAACCATCATCAAATGGGTACCGAACAACCAACTTATACATACCAAAATCCATGTCTAAGCATTTAAGCAAAGATCAAACACAAGTCCACCTATACATGCCATTATAACCTTTGCTAAAACATTAAGAACTACCGATATAATCGCTAGATAGTTTGATAGATCTCTGACAAACGTCCAAACTGATCAAGCTTCAAATAATCTGAAAAGTAAAGGAAAAATTACAATGTAAGAAATGAATACTTAATAAGCTCGTATAATTTTAAACATAACATGTTTGTTCAATAATGAACTTTATAAGGTAAATATAAACCTATACCAATGCCACAAGATTTATCAAACCTTTCATTTACTTACTTTAGCTTAAAGGACATTATCAACTCAGAAATTAGTGTACTTATCCACAACCTAGATAAATTCATCCATAACTTAAATAAATTTCACACATATAACTAACACGTTTAACTCATCATTGCATTTACATTTCAACTATGAACTTACCATTTTATTACATTTCCTCACTCGTATCATTTGCATAACACAAGACATAAGCATAAACATAGACCAATTACGCAAACTTGACACAAGCCTATTTATCATCATCAATACAATAGTTAATGTATATACTCATAATTCACTCGAAATATCATAAGGTAAGTCATATATATGAATAACATCACTTGAAATCATCAATTTCATTAACATAAACATACATTCGTTGAACATTTCCTTTTTATTCATTTTCATAGATTCATGACATAAGTCTTTTGAATACTTACCGATCCCTTCCTTTTCATACCAGTTCAATTAAATGAAATAACATATAATAATGGAAATAATATTTTTAATACAACTTACTTGGTACAATACATTGGCACGAAGATTGACAGGCTCAAAGCCTGATATAACACATTGGCATAAAGCCTGCTAGGCAGAAAGCCTAATATAATACACTAGCACGAACCTTGGTAGGCACAAAACCTCATATAATACACCATTACGAAGCCTGCTAGGCACAAAGCCTGATATAATACACCGGCACGAAGTCTGCTAGGCACAAAGCCTAATATAATACACCGGCACGAAGCCTGCTAGGCCAAATATCACTGGCACAAAGCCTGCTAGGCACAGAGCCCGAATATCACCAGTACAAAGCCTGCTAGGTACAAAGCCCAAATATAAACGGCACAAATCCAGCTAGGCACAAAGCCCGATTATCACCGGTACAAAGCTTGTTAGGCATAGAGCCCGAATAACGTTACGTTTCTATTTCTTAAAACATAGCTAAATGACATTCAAGATTTAATCAATAATGAAATAGTATGAAACATTCAATCCAATTAATAATAATTGTATAATGAACTTACCTGGCTAAATTGCAGAAATATTAAAGTATAGGGGCTTTTTGGAAATTTTCCATTCTCCTCGATTTTCCATTCAATCTTGATCTAAATTAATAATTTCATTCAATCCATTAATTTAGATAGTAAAAAAATTTACTTTATGCAATTTAATATTTTTGACATTTTTATAAAATTACCTCTAAAATTTTTTTTATTCAATTTAGTCCCTGAGCCTAAAACATGCAAATTAATGATTTTTAATGCCAATTTACATCAGCCAGATATTCACGCCACACAAAATAGCCCACATTTGAAATAATATCATAACAAATCCTTATATTTTTACTATTTCAATAATTTAGTACCTAATCAAAAAATTCATCAAAATTACTTAACAAAATAATTTTAAATATCAACCAACATTTCAACTTTATCATTTAATATCTAAAATCATATAAATTCATCAATGGCAACATTCAATATCTTTAACAGTTTCAAAATCAAAGGTACGAGCTAGCTGGACCTAGTTGCAACGATCACAAAAACATAAAAATTAAAAGAATTGTGGCTAAAATCACATACCATGCATGAAATTTCACCATGACAGAAACTTAGCATCATGCTTACATGGACATTCAGTTATGAAGAAAACAATTGAAGAAGAAAACCATTATCTTGTACGTATTTAATTTAATTAATTTATCAAATTATCATTTTAACCTTGGTTAAAAATTAAATAAAACACCAAATTCATGCCCATTATTGTCCACTAAATTCTTAAATGGTTTAATTACCATTTAACTCCCTTTTTCTTTATTCAATAAACCATTTAATCACTCAAATTAAATAGTAATCAAATTTTACATCTTTTACGATATAGTCCTTTTTAATTAATTAACTATCGAAACGTTAAAATTTTTCAACGAAAATTTAATACCACCTTAATGACACTCTGTAAATATTCATAATAATATTTGCAACTCGATTTATAGAAACGAGGTCCTAATACCTCATTTTCTAAAACCACTTGGCCTTAAGGTTTTACCAATTTAACTTAATAAATCGCTTATATAACATAAATTATCAAATTAAAAACCTTTGTAAAACCATATTGACTTGTAAATATTAATTAATAATATTTACGTACTCACTCATCGAATTTGGTGGCCCTGAAACTATTATTTCTGAAACCAATGAAAAATGGGCTATTACAGTTTTAGGATTTCATAGATTCTGTTTCCCAAGTGGCTTCCTCAACTCTCTGCCGGTGCCACTGTACTTTTACCAATGGTGCACATTTATTTTTTAATTCTTTCACTTCCTTAGCCAAAATTTTAACTAGCTATTCACCGTATGACAAATCAAGCTGTAACTCAACCTCATTAGGAAATATCACATGTAATGGATCATAACAATAATGGCGTAGCATCAACACATGGAAAACATTATGAATCCTCTCGAGCTCTGGATGTAAATCTAGTCAATCAGCTACATGTCCTCCTCTTTCCAAAATATTGTACAGCCCAATGAATCTCGGACTGAGCTACCCTCTCCTACCGAAACGCAAAACCTTTCTCCAGGGTGAAACTTTTAGAAACACTTTCTCACTTATGTTAAACTTGATATATTTTCTTTTAAAATTGGCATATGATTTCTGACAATCAGAGCCAGCTTTTAGATGATCTCAAATAATTCAAAATATTTCCTATGTTTCCCAAACTAAACCAATCCCAGCTAACTTTCTTTCATTCAACTCTGACCAATATAATGGGCTTCTGCATTTATGTCTGTATAAGGGTTCGTACGATGCCA
The DNA here is from genome assembly GCA_013677275.1 of Gossypium schwendimanii. Taxonomy (NCBI): domain Eukaryota; kingdom Viridiplantae; phylum Streptophyta; class Magnoliopsida; order Malvales; family Malvaceae; genus Gossypium; species Gossypium schwendimanii. The sequence goes on from CM025248.1 coordinate 19,987,443, forward strand.
TTTTATACTCGACTGATAGTTCTTATTGTAAGCAAATTTGGCCAACAACAAATATTTTAGCTAGCTACCTTAAAATTCAATTATACAACACCGTAACATATCTTCTAGAATTTGAATTACTTATTCATACTGATGGTCTAACTGCGAAAGGAAAGCGATACTAAAATTCAATCTATTACCCAAAGCCTCAGGTAATTTACCCCAAAACCCAGAAGTAAACCTCAGATCATAATAAAAAATAATAGATAATGACACACCATGCAACCTAACAATCTATGAGACACAATTCAGCTAGCTTCTCGAGCGAATAATTAGTTCTGACAGTAATAAAGTGTAAGGATTTCGTTAATCTATCTACAATTACCTAGATCCAAGTCTTTCTTTTTCGGAATCAAAGGCAATCCCAAAATTAAATCCATCGTAACTCGCTCCCATTTCCACTCAAGAATCATCCAGGCTGTAGTAAACTTGATGAAACTTGATGTTCAATTTTCACCTATTGACAAATCAAACATTTAAATATGAATTTAGGTATCTCACATTTCATTCCTGGCCACCAGTAACGTTGCTTCAAACCATTACACATTTTATTGCTTCTAGGGTGAATTGAATAAACACAACTATGAGCTTCATTCAAAATATCTCATTTTAACTCTGAATTATCTGGTATACACAAATGATTATGAAAATACCATTAGTCATCAACATCGATACATAAATCAATCGTTTTTCCATTATCCACTAGTTTCCATTTCATTATCAATCATTTGTAATTCTTGTATCACTGATAATACTGGTTTAACTCTCAGGTCAATAAGAATAGAATCATCGCGTTCTAAAGTCAAACTCTCATTCATAGCCTTCAAAGCAAACAGAGACTTTTGGCTTAAAGCGTTAGCCACCACATTATCTTTTCTCTGATGATAGTCAATCACTACATCATAATCTTTCAATAGCTCAAGCCACTTACGTTCCTGTAAATTCAAGTTGTCCTGAGTCATAGGTACTTTAGACTTTTGTGGTCAGTAAAAACATGAAATTTTTCACCATAGAGATAGTATCTCCAGATTTTCAAACAAAAAGAATTGTTGCTAACTCCAAATCATGCGTTAGATAATTTTTCTCATGAGGTTTCAGTTTTTGTGAGGCATAAGCTATTACTTTTCCATCTTGCATCAGACCGTAGCCCAGACCACTAAGTGAGGCATCACTATAAAAAATAAAGTATTTCCTAGATTCAGGCTGAGTCAGAACTGAAGCTTCAGTTAACATGGTTTTCAACTGTTTGAAACTCTATTGACATTTTTCAGACCATACGAATCTATCATCTTTCTACAATAACTTTGTCATCGGTGATGCTATTATCGAGAAATTATTAACAAAATATCGATAATACCTAGCTAAACCAAAAAACCTACGTACTTCAGAAACATTTCTTAGAGATTTCCAATTCACAATCACAGATATTTTACTAGGATCTACTTAGATGCCATCTACGAAAATCATCTGTCCCAAAAATCCAGCCTCTCGAAGCCAGAACTCATATGTACTAAACTTTGCTTATAATTGTTTCGCGCACAAAGTCTGTAGCACTGTTTTCAAATGTTAAGCTTGATCGGACTCATTCTTCGAATAAATCAGAATATCATCGATAAAAATAAAAACAAATTTGTTTAAGTATGGCTGGAAAATCTAATTCATAAAGTCCATAAACGATGCAATGGTGTTGGTTAGACCAAACGACATCACAAAGAACTCATAATGATCATACCGAGTTCTTAACGCAAATTTTGGCAAATCAGGCTCTTTAACTTGCAACCAATAGTAACCAGACCGGAGATTAATTTTAGAAAATATTGTAGCTCTTGTCAGTAGATCGAATAAGTCGTCAATCTTAGGCAACAGATATTTTTTCTTTGTGGTAACTTTGTTCAACTGCTGATAATCTATACACAATCTCATTGACCCATCTTTCCTTTTCACAAATAACAATGGTGCACCCCAAGGCGACACATTCGGTCGAATAAAATTATGATCTAACAACTCTTGTAACTCAACTGTCAAGTCTTTCAACTCAGTAGGAGTCATTTTGTACGAGGCTTGTAACACCCTCCACTTGACCCGGTCGACTGGATCTCAGTGTTGGGTGTTACACCTAAGGATAGATGTACTTAGACTCTTTCTATTCGCCTATGTACTAGACGAGCAATATCTAATAATATCTCTAAGATCTCTTCTTCTTAAAATCCCTCTTGTATTCTTATTAAGATTAACTTTTTGTACAATATATGTTTGCCTTTACATTTTGAAACAAACTACAGAGATCATTACTTAAGGCTTCTCTTTTCCTATTACATATATTCGAAGTGTTACTTAATATTTTATGTGCGGACTTTAAATTCGCCCAATGGCTTTCTATACGACTTGTACTTTTATACCCTTTTTTGGCGTATGCACATAAGTACAAATCGCTGCTCTGCTGATGTAGCCTTGGCATCGTCCTTTCGTACGAGATTCTATTCAACCTAAAATAGGAAATAACTTATGTAATTTCTTAAGAACTTAGTATTACCTATTTCATTACGTCGTAGCATACTAAACACTTTGCGTATTCTTTGGTAGGTACTTCACTCTACCATTCCTTTTGGTGCAATTCATACAAAATTGACTAAGACTTCCTTAAGAGCATACTACATGCATCATTCATTACTTCTTCATCCTCTTATACATATCGGGTCCTTACTCTTCTCCTTTTTGCCATATATTTCATTCTGGCCCCATTCACCTTATTGACCATTTTTTGTTTTCGTTTATATAGAGTTCGCCTCATCCTTAACATTTAGAACCTCGATGACATAGTTCATTAAATACCTTATCTTTACCTTTCCTTCAAAAAGTCAATTACCCAGACTTTGCCTTGTTGGTGTTCTGTTAATAGATTTCTCCACAAAGATTTCTTTTACCAAAAGACCGCAAAAGTTGTTCTTTGACATAGAAAACTACAAAAGTCTTTCTTGGCCAACAAATAGATAGCCTCAAAGGCATCCAGACACATACACAAAATAGCTATAGAGGCGTCCATATAGATAGATAGCCATAAAGGTGCCAACAATAGACTTTTCCACGAAGGCTCATTTAATAGATACAGCCACAAAGGTTCTTCACATAACAGAATCAGGTATAAGGGCTCACATATAACATGCTTCGCCATGAAGGCACATTCACAAAGTCGACCACTAAGGCTCCATATAATAGAGTATGGCCACAAAGGCTTCCATGTATAACATATTCTGACACAAGGGCTCACATTTAACATAGAACAGCCATAAAGGCTTCCACATATAAGAGAACAGTCACAAAGGCTTCCACATTTTGGTAAATGACATTTTTGATGATAAGGATTTGCCTAAACTAAACGTCTTGAGGTTTTCCCCTTATCGGCTTAGACTTGCCCAACTGTCCTTTATCTTTTTCCCCACATGACACCATAGTCCTAGACTAGGTCTTACACTATGTGATCTTCGTATTCTCATATGATGCCATAGCCCCAGACTAGGTCATACACTATATGGTCTTCTTGCCATGGCCATTGTCTTCCATATTATAATTTGTTTTTACTGTCCTGACATACTCACACACAAGCATACTCGATATGTAGACTCATGCTTGACTTACTCATAACAAACACATCCATGCTTTCAGACGCATTCATGCATGCATACATTTTTCTGCAAAATAGAAACATATCGTCAAACTCATTCTTTTCTTACATATTTGTCATACATGTTCTTCTTTTCATAACAGAGGTATATCTTCATTCAAGCATCTCATGCAAACTCATCAAGCATATATCTTCTACAGACCAGTCTTTTAACATAGAAGAATGAACATGCAAGCGTACATAAAAGAGTCAATTCAAAGACTCACATTTTAACCTCAAAGGCAGTTTAAACTTTAAGAGTGGGCTTCCATTGAGTAACGATAGCTGTAAAATAATACATACTAGCATACAGATGCATTGGCGTAGCTGATAGCTTAACTGATCACGTATTGGCGCATCACGCCTTCTTGGTGACGACTTTATCACTTGATTCCACTATGTGCTTTACTGGGCTTCCTTTCCTAATAGTGTCTTGCATTAGATTTCATTATAATCTACATGCCCACATAAACACCAAAAGTCTTAGTGGGCCGAACAACGCTTTATTTACTTATAAACTCCTGAACTCGCTATACAGCAGGCCTTAAGCTTAACCTAGAGGAGCTTTCCTATCTTCTTTTGGTTCTGCTCTCCCGGGGAGAGATATATAAGATATATTTCTTGCCTTATACATTTTCAGTTGTCCATGGACTTTATTGGGACTCAATGAATGTCACATCAGTCATTTGGTGGTCTTATCAAAAACTCACAAAATCCAAGAAACTAATCAACTGCTTTCCTTTGGTTCTTAACTATTTTGTCCATATCCAGTTAAACTTTAACTATTGTTTACTTATACCTTAACTAACTTAAGGCTATCATTGCTGAATACTCTCTATTGTTGATATAAGCTTTCTATAATAAGGTTCTATTTCTTATTACAGATTTTGCCCAAACTACGCACTCCAACCAAATGCTCTTAGGGCGAATCCTTCCTTACCGGGCTTACTACGTGCTTACCCTAGTGTCCGCCAACATTTCATTACTTCATCCTTTCTATACCCCTCTCATTTTTTCTCAATTACTCATCAAATGGAACTCTATTCATATCTTTAAGTTAAATCATTGAGAAGGTTCAAAGAAAGGGTGGCCCATTGATATTGAATCAATTACAAACCAAAAGGTCCTTCGGGAGGAATTTTTCAAGTAGAAGAAGGAAGGGATTATTGTTAGATGGAATGCTTGCTTGCTGTAAGGGAATCGAAAGCGTGGTAGCTCCTCCTTAGTAGGGGGAGTCGCCTTTCACCACCAGATGAATAATTAGCTTGAGATGGGATCTAAAAAGGGATTTGTCCATTCACAGGAATGGTTTCAGAGATGGCTTATCTTCCCTCAGATGGAGCTTCTTATCTGTAGTTGAAGATGCAATACATGGGGTTCCAAGCTAAGAGGTTCCATGAACATCATAATTCAATTCAAACATGAGCAATTACCATATTTTACAAATCAATCCTTCATTTCCATTTACAAAACATACCTCAATTAACCATTTAACTATACCGACAAACGTAATAAACCTAATACGAACTTACTTAAATGAAGCAGCTACCAATACCACAACGAAGAGTACTCAATAACTTTTCCTTTCCCGTGATTATTATCCAGTTGATCCATTTCTTGATTTATAAATAATAATTTAGCTCAATAACCAATTCAATACCTTAAAATATCTAAATACAAGTTTTGACCCTTTAATGACATTTTACATTATTACCCTAAAATTTTAGCTCTTATCCAATTTACTCCCTAAAATTGAAACTTACACATTATCACAATTAAACCAAAACCAAGCTAACAGAATTCTCCCCATATATTTATAGCCCATAATTATTGAAATTTCACAAGAATTTCATGCTAAATTTCTTATTTCATCATTTTAGTCCCTAAACTTAAAACTAACCAATTTCACTTTACAAAATAGTCCTTTTTAACAACCAAGCTTATAAATCTTTCATTAAACTTCATAAACACCTAGAAACCACCATTGAAAAATTTCAAAACATTTAATGGTTTTACGAAATAGTCCCTAGGCTAGCTAGATTAAGCTACAATGATCTCAAAAACACAAAAATTACTAAAAATGAATAGAAAATTCACTTACTTGCAATCAATTAAGTTTGGCCAATTATTAAAGCTTTCATAACCATGGAGTTTCGGTTTTGGCAAGAAAAAAAATGAAGAGGATGATGGCTTTCTTATTTTGTTTTAGTTTATTTATTACCTAATTACCTTTTTAACCTTTAAAATTAACAAAAATTTCTTAATATACCATACTAAACCGTCCAATGAATATATATATGGTGTAATTACCTTTCAAAGTCGTTAATTCATGCTTCTATATTCATTTAACACATATGAACTAATAGAAATTAACTTTTGTAGCTTTTATGATTTAGTCATTTTTACCTAATTAATTGTCCAAATATAAAAATTATTGGACCAAATTTCAATACGACATTCTAACTACCTTATAAATATTAAATAAATAAAATATTACTGACTCACTAGCTAGAATTGTGGTCTCAAAACCACTGTTTTTGACACCACTAAAAAATGAGTTGTTACACAGACCACTCACCTTTGTAATAATAACTTCATTGATTTGTCGATGCTCCATACAACAACTAGATTTGGATAGTTCGTACACTGACTTATAAAATTCAACATTAATGATAAAACCTTATAGTCAACAAGGTCAATAAAAAAATTAAAAGGATAAATATTTATTTAACTAAAAAGATTCAAAATAAATATATTTAATTATGTAAAAAAGTCGCACAAATAATAATAATCGTAAAAGAAATAATTAAATAATAATCGTAATATTTTTTGCACACTAAAATAAAATAAATTTAATTAAATAAAATTTACAACAATATCTAGCTCGTTCATCTTTCAATTAGTATTATTTTACAGTAATCAATCTAATAAAAATTTCATCGTCGCAATCCTCGGCTACAGTGTCAACAACTTGACCGCCTATAAATGTGTTATCATTTATAGTATAAATATCACACTAAAAATATATAAAACCAAATCACAAGCGTACGAGTCAAATTATAGTATAGTAAAGTTTACAACGAAAGACTGCAAAGTATTCCAAGGATCGTACCCAAGGGATTGCAAATTGGAGAAACTATTACCAAATTAATTAAAGAAAATAATTACTAATCTAATCGAGTCACAAATTAGTAGTGCAAATCCAAATTAATATTTTAATTGAACTAATTAAATTAATTAACCTAAATTAACCTAATGAACTTTCCTATTTCTTATGTCGACATTACGAGCCTCTAGCCTATGATCGATTAAGTCCCTAATTATCTAATTAAATAATTAATTGTCCTAGATTGAGTAATTTATCACCTTTAGCTAAGACTACGGTTCTGGTTCATCTTCACTAAGTATTACTACCTAAGTTACCCTTCCAGTCTCATCCTAGGCATACAAATAGCCTCTCGGTCTCTCCGCCTAGCACAAGTTATGCATGATAGGGTACCCTTCTGGTCTCACCTGTTTCGATATTCCATTAGGGGCGTCACTCCCTAATATACTAAATACTCTTGAAGAAACAACCAATTTCAGATAAATAATCACTTAACAAATAAATTAGTTTATTAACCAAATCATGCAAAATATAAATAAAGCATAATAATCTATTCTAGTATTTATATTACGATTAATCGGCCAAATTAATGATTGATAAACAATAGAAGAGGAAGAGAAGATATAGGAGAATGCTCATGAATATATTAAAACGTGATGCCGGAGCAATCTCCGCTTAAAATTATCTTCACATCAGAATATAAAAGTTCTCACTACACGAACACCAAAAAAATTGAATAGTAAAATTGTTGGTCTGAGTCTACCTACCATTTTGGTGACCCTAAGGTTGCTTATATAGGCAATGGGCTACTTGGTGACCACTCTACCCTAGATAACTTAGATACCAATTACTGTAATATTCTGATAAATGCTAGGGTCCAAATAAAGAAATATCCCAAAAGTGTCATCTAAAGAATCAACCATATTTTGGCATGCCTTTGTCGCCATGTCACAATACCAAGGAATAGGGACGCCACCTCGTCGAGACATGGAAGGTCCTTACCTCGGAATGTCGAGCGTTACTTCAACTTGGGATGCTTCTCGGCGTCATGTTGCACCACAAGATACTTGTGTCACGCAACGACCTTCATTCCTTGCAGTTTTGAACCTGAAATGATTTAATGCACACTTAATTAACCTATTAGAACTTCATGAGGCCTGAGTCAGCCTTACTAATCATCAGAATAATAGAAAATGTGTAAAAACACTTATTTTATTAATATTTAATTCCTAACCTACTAGTACTAAAAATATATTAATTAATTATAAAATGCAAGAAAATAAGCTCGTTAAGTGCAGAAATGACCTAAAATAACTACTACATTTGTCGTTAGGTCACTCTCTCTGTGAACCCTAAAGGTCAAATGAACTGACTGAAATTATCTCTAAACTTCTTTGGCGGAGAATCTAAATTGATCTGGCTGGACCTTGTTTACTAAAATCCCGAGGCTTTACTTCGGACTATTTCTTATCATTCAAAATTTCTTCCATTTTCTGGGCACATTTAGATATAACCACAAATTCTCGTAGTTCTAAAGTTTCAAGTAGCATTCTGATATCATCTTTCAATCTATTATTCAAATCGAGTACACATCTCAGATTCTATTGGAACAATATATGGAACATATTTACTCAAACGAAAAAAATCCCATTCATACTCAGCTACTGATTTGTTTCTATGTTTTAATTCAAGAAACTCCCTATTTTTCTTCTTTAGATACTAATACTTGACATATTTCTTTTTGAATTCAGATCGAAAAAAGTCCCAGTTGACTCGATCCCTCGGAACCGTTACTGTCAACGTATCCCACCATGAATATGCTTTGTCTTTTCATTAATGAAACAACACATTTCAAACTATCCTCAAGCGACACATTAATTCTTCAAAAACTCGTATATTCTCAAGCCAATATTCAACTCTAGCTAGATTGTCATCAGTTTTACCTCTGAATTCCTCAATCCCACATTTATGGTTATGACATCCTAATAATGTCTAACCAATATGCCTCATTGGCGCCATCACAAACAAAATCTAAGAACTTTCAATCCACCCACTCAATTCAATATTCTTATAAACCTTTATTACCACTTCACATAATATCAAAATAGGTTTGCCAAAACTTATCATTACACCTACCAAATTTTGACCATTTAGGCCTCAAACATTGCAATTATCATCTAACATACATGTCTCAAAATTTCATTCAAGCATAACCTACAATCAACCCCTTTCTTGATTCAAAATTATGAACATTTCAACTAAACACATACAAATTAACCATTTCATAAACTTTACAACATCATCACTTGAAACTCAAAAACACATGATCACAACCAAACCTATATACATGCCACATAACCAAGTTAAAAACCAATTCAAAGGTCTGTCGAGATTTACACTTGATAGTATGAGCTTTGGAGAAGATCCAATAGACTTGTTCTACAAAATGCCAACTACAAAAAATAGAAAATGAAATAGAATAAGCTTTAAGTATCTTAGTAAGTTCATAGGTAAACTATATGCACACTTACCTCAAATCAAACATATGAAACTCAAATAGCCCGATGAACTATACCATTATATCGTTATTCATTTATACTCAAATTCAGATAGCCCAATGAACTATATCGAAAGTTACTCAAATACTCGGGTGCCTACACCACACTAGAGAGAAATGTAGTGTTATACAGAGGCATCGAATTGCAAATAGAGGCATCGAAGTGTAATCATGTACAAGCGCGCAATTAACCTTATTGGTATGCCAATCGTATCCTAATCGTTTATTTATTCAAATGGGCATTTATATAGAATTTGGAATATTTACATTGCCAAAGTATTTTCATGTTTCAGAACACATATCATGACCATGTCACATTCATTAAGCATTCCACATGAACCATATTCATCAAGTATGCAAAACTTTACAATTAGGTCCTTAATCAATTTCTCACCTTTTATACTAAAATGTAAACATTGTAAAATTACAATCTAATAATATATATTCACAGTTCAACCATAATCAATACATACAAGTACATAACTATACCCTGTGAACTTATCTAATATAATCAGCTAGTGACTTGGATCGTAGGGATTATTCTGCAAATTTTCTTTTTCCCTGATTATCCTCCAGTTGGTTCAATCCTTGATCTGTATGATAATTAAGTTCAAATTATCAATTTCAAATACCTTATAACACTCAAATACATGCATATTACCTTTTAATTTCATTTTACAAAATTGCCCTAAACTTTTACATTTTATTCAATTTAATCTCTAAAACTAAAACCACGATAACTATCACATTAAGCTTCGGTTTTCAATTTCTCATTGATAATTAATTGAGGTGCAGTCTCGAAGCAATCCCAGTTGGCAATCGTCTTCACATTGGAACAGGAAGAATTCTAACAAAGCGGTCATAAATAAATTACAAAGAAAATTAAAATAAAACTATTTAATTGTCTAGCTATCAACCAACTCTTCTAATGGGTTTATAAGGGTGTATATACAAGCAAAACCTAAGGTAACATTAAGGTAATTTATTCCTAAAATACCCTACTTTAATGAAAAAAATTTGTAGCTTTTAAAATTTTGGTTACGTAGCTACTGATGTCAGCAATTTATCACGATGAAGTCATGATATCGCAATGCCAAGATCCCCACGTCGCGACGTCAACCCTATTTTCAAGTTTTTGATGCTTCAAAGTTTAGTGTCGTGGCGTTGGATGTTGATGTCGTGATATGACCACCGTTCCTTGCATACTTAAGCCCAAATTGATGCCGTACACACTCAACTAACCCATTACTTATACTGGAGGCCCGAGTTGGCCTTACAGGTTGTCAAAATATTAAAAATTGCGTAAAAATTCTTATTTTACTGAAATTAAACCTAAGAAAATAAAAATTGAAAATGAAATAAATACATATAAAACCACTAGAAAAGAAGCGCTTTAAGTTCCAAAAAAACCTTAATTTGCCACAACGAATTGTGGCAGATCACGCGTTCTTCGAAGTAACAATCTACAAGGAAAAGGGAAAAAACTAGTTAAGCGTGTAAAATGCTTTGTAAAATCATAGGCATTAAATAAAAACTTATATTATATTTCAATTCAACACAAACACAATAAGTTATTAAGCTTGGTATAGTTGGCAAATCACTTATCAATAAGTTGATTTTTTACTTGTAAATAAAACATATAATACCACAATCACATATCATGAAAATACATGCCATTTTGATTAACTAGTTCAAAGCTTATCCAATCATGGAATGAAACAATTACATACATGTTACTGTCATTTCTTCAATACCTTGCTCAAGTTCAAATTTAACATTTCATAAATGAATATCAAGATCTTTATGTCTCATTTAAATTTCTCAATTCATGTAATATGTTTCACCCAACGAACTCTAGTAAATGGACTCGGATACACAGGTATCTCCATTACTCTAGTTGCTTGTCTGAGCTAAATATACTTGTTTCAGGTTACTAGTCCAGGCTAAATCTTTATAACAACACATCTGATTGCTTGTCCAACCTGAATATATATCCATGTCAAGTTACCCATCCGAGCTAAACCTTTAGAACAACATTAGGTTACCAGCCCAGGCTAAACCTATGTCACATGTATCTTCGAGTCTGCTACAAATGCTGGATCTGGGTAACATCTATAACCAATCTCGTACAAGCGAACATAAAACCCTATTAGCATGCCAATCGTATCCTAAACTTTACTAAGTTCAAATGGGCATCTACTACACAAATCAACATTTCTTTACAACTAATTCTAACTCTCACTTTTTTACATCAATTTACCACAAATCATCCCACAATCAAAACATACCGACACAAATCAAATATATAAAAATTTAAACACATTTATACCATATGAACTTACTTGGCCAAAGCAGCAAACAGGTTGAACCTTCAAGGACTAATCAATAATTTTGGTTTTTTCCCGATTATCTTCGGTTTGATTTAATTCTTAACCTAAATAATTATTTTAAACAATTCATCAGTACCAAACATTTTTCTATTATTTCAAGATATGTATGAACCTATATAATTTTATTTCTTTGGTACCCCTATGGTTTTATATTCTATTCAATTTAGTCCCTAAAATCGAAATAATTATATCTTTTGATTTTGAGCTATGGTTTGAAAACCAATCTCAATTACATCCCTTAAGGATTCCTTACTATCTATTATTACTAAAATTTCACATTAATTTCAAATTTATTCACTATAGTTTTATGTACAAAACTAATAATTAAGCATTACAACCTAGTCATTTTTCTCATATAAGATTAAAATCTATCAATTTAACACAAATTTTTTAAGAAGCCAACAATGGAAACTTTCAAAAAAAATTTATAATTTTGAAAATTGGTAAATGGGCTAGCTAAATCAAGCTCTCATTACCTCAAAAACATAAAAATTACAAGAAAATGACTTACTTATAATACCTAATTAGTGGTCAAAACTTTGAAACTTCAAATATGGTTTTCTCCTTACTTGAGAGGATAAGACGAAGATGATGAAGATGAGGTCGAAGATGATGAAGATGAGGTTTAACTTTTCCACTAACTTTAATTAACTTAATTAACTTAATTAATTACTAACCCCACTTAGTGCATAAATCCATCATCACCCACTATCACTTATTATATAATAGTTTATTTACCATTTCAAACCCTAGGTTAATTTCAATTTAAGTCCCTTAGTCTTTGGCCAATTAAAATGTAACAACCTGAAAATTAGTGGTTTCAAAAATTATGGTTCTGAAATGTCTTTTTTGTAAACCATGTTCATAAATAGTAATATTTAATATTTAATATTTACAAGGCTGATATAGAAATATATTAAAATTTGGTTTATTAATTTTTTTTAATTTATAATTAATTAAAGTACAAGTGTAATGATTCTAAAGTCAGTGGTATTGGAAAATGTAGTTTTAAGACCCCGTTTTAATTAATCGAGTCCATAAATATTA
>CM025248.1:20024518-20045203 GCA_013677275.1 Gossypium schwendimanii
ATTTCTCTCTCTTCTAATTGACCATTTTGCCCTTTATAATCTTTAAAAATTCCATCCTTAAGTCATCACCTAATTTGATAAAATTGTGATTTAGTCCCTCAAAATTCTTCACCTTTTCAATTTGCTCCTAATTCATCCATTTTCCTTAGTTTCTAGATTATTATACCCTTAAAATATTTACACTATTGGTCCTTTAACTTTTTATATTTACACATTAACCCTCTAATTTTGAGTATTTACTCTTGGGCAACAAAACTTTTCTCACTTTTGCGATTTAATCCTTTCTTGAATTAATATGTCATAATAAAATTCCCAATGTTGCCATAACTCAAAATTTCCATTTTTGTCACTTTATTTCCTTATTTTACTATCAGGGATACCTATTTTCTTACTGTAGTAATTTTCGGGGTATTACAGTAGTACTTTTCGGGATATTACACCGGTCAACAAGTCAAATCAAATTGTTCGAAGCTCCACTTTCCATCATTGAATTTGTAGCTTTTGGATCACTTTGGGTTTTCGAATTGTAGCATGTATATAGGGATTAAATGTTAAAAAAGTAGTCACTATCTTGATCATTTGGTATGTTGGATATTTTTGGCAAATATTGAGTTGTTGAAAAGTTGGTATGTATCAAATGGTGTATGAATTAGGTAAGGTTTGATGTGGATTAGTTGATGGTTTTAAACTTGAATATGTCATTAGATATGCTAAAAGTTGAGTTCTGAAGAAATGTTAAGTTAAATGAATAGATGTGTATATATGCTTAAGTGCTTTAAATGGAAATGAAATGGCATGATTCAATATGACTTGACTTAGGTAAAGATTGATAATTGAATGATTTTATTTGGACTGGTATTTGGTGGAATGTATGGAATTGAATAATTAGTAATATATTGAACCTAGGTTGAAATTGTTGAATGTAAATAGTTAAATGACTTGGTTTGACATGAAATGTTATGTGTTTTGGTATGTTTTGATTCAATTGAGTTTGGTATTTGGTGTAAAAATTGGTTTGTTTGTTTGGAAACATGAAATAGGTACCAAATGACCAAAAATTTCCCAAATACAAGGTCCTCGTCCCGATGAGCATCTTTTCTCGTCACAACATCGGCCGATAGTAAGTGACGTCGCGACGTCGTAGCGTGACATACTGTTTTGGCAATCTCTTGACATGGAATTGATGACGTTATGACATCATCCCTGAACTTTTAAAACCTTACAATTTGGCCCTATTTTGTGCTTGGGTTAATATAAGAGCTTTCGTAAGCTCAATTAAGACTTGAATTTGATTATTTATCATGAATTAAATGTATTTGGCATTAGATTACAAGTGTAAAAGATTAATTACTTTAAATTTGATTATAATTGCTGATTTACTGTAATTTGATGTCAAATTAAGCTCCCTAGTACGCTTAAAGAGCTTGATTTTGAGTAATTTATATGTCTCTTTCATGCTTTTACATAGTTTTAGTTCTTTCCACAAATAAGTGATTAGTGTGTATTTTATGCTATTTTGAGACCTAATATGACTAATTGGCATCTGGGGCGTCTAGCGAGGTTGGTGGATGATGTAGGGAGCCCATGGTGGCCCAAATGGAGCGAGAACATCATCAAAGGGGGTATCACAATATCAAAGCCTTGAAGTCTTGATATCCCTGACCGTGTTGACATAAGGAAGCTTGAGCCACCAATAGTGGTATCATGATAGCAGGCGATAGGGTATTGTGATAGCCAAGACTCATAAGGACCCCTATTTCAAGACTGGAGTTGTTATCGCGATACCAGGTTCTAGGTATCACGATATCACTATTGAGGGAGAGAAAACCGACCATAGGGGCAGTCCTTGTCCAACATGTCCCCCAACTAAAATTAGACATTTAGGGGCAATTTGGTTAATATTTTTGTACATGAACTCAATTGAAACAAGCCAAATTGGCTGAAGCAAATGGCACACTTCATATTTTTAGGTTTTTTAGGATTATTTTGTTCATCTCGTAGGGTTTTGTTTTCTTTTCCATTGTCTAAGGTTTCATTTCTTTCTTATTTTTATAGTGTTTCTTACTTTCTCAACACTCTACCCAAATGATAACTCTTGAAAAGAGTTATATTTCATGCCTTTAGACTTAATTAATTGCCTATACTTAAGTTATTTTAGTTACATTTTAGGATATTGCATTATTATTTTTAAAGCATTGCATTAAAGAGCTTGGATTGTGCTTAAGTGCTATTACATGTTGCTTTGAATTGCCTATTGGAAGGACTTGTTTGGTGGTTGATTGGCAGGTTCAAAGTGTAGGAGAAAGAGTAGAGGGTTGAAGGTTTGACGTGACAAATTTCGGGCAGTTTGCCAACGCAAATGCTATGGCAATACTTGGAAGATGCCTAGCTAGCACTTAATGCATACCATTCTCAGTCCCAGCTGTACTTGTACCAAAAAATCACTTGAAAAGGAGAGAAATGATTATGGGCTGATGGACCTACCCTAGAAGGTCAAACTTATAAAAGCCGAAAGGGGAACCTTAGAAAGTGGAGTTTTTTCGAATAGAAGAAAAAGAGGACTAGCTTTTGATAGGAAATGAGGGAAGGACCAAGAAGATGACTGCATCATCTTTGGCAATTGCAAGACATTGTGTTGTCGGTGTTGAGAGCTAAATAGGCAAAAGCCAACATCTCAAAATTTCTTCTTTGATTCTTATCGCATTTCCTTTAGATCTTAATTGTAAAAGATAATGTTGATTACTGCATTAAACTTTAACTCGATTTACCCAGCTATGAGCTAAATCTCTTAGGCTTGGGATTACTTAGCTGAACCCTTTAATTTCTATTAATGCTCATAATTTAAGTTGGAATTATTCTATTTTTTTATTCAATGGTATTTCATGCTTATTACAGGCTGTGTATTGATGAATATGTAGCAAGTTATTAAGATAACTTAATGCCGATAGGGTTAGGTTATTTGGATAGACATTGGATAATATGAGTAAATGAAAAATTATTTATTCGC
Organism: Gossypium schwendimanii; assembly: GCA_013677275.1. NCBI lineage: Eukaryota > Viridiplantae > Streptophyta > Magnoliopsida > Malvales > Malvaceae > Gossypium > Gossypium schwendimanii. The sequence goes on from CM025248.1 coordinate 20,027,526, forward strand.
CGCAACCTTTAGACATAGAACCTTGCCTCATTCGAAAGAGCATAGACAATATAAGTGGTAGTCGAACTTAAGTATATAAACATATAGTACCTTAGGGAAGGTAGCCCAAGGTTTGCTCTCAAGAGAAGCATACTACTGTAGAAACCTATCGAGCAGTAGAATGTTCAAGACTTTGTTGTGGCATTAATAGTTAGAGAAGGTAGATGCATCAATAATCCCAGCCATCCTAATCAACATTGCAATTACTTAACCTTCTTTGTTATAGTTACTCGGTCGTGACATTCTTGTTTCGTTTACTTGTTTTGTGATCCACCTTTTATACATCATTATTCTTTCATTTTGCCACTACATTCTCACTATTATTTTGCTTTAGCATTAATCCAACCTAACTGTAATAACTCGACCAAATTATACCATTCTAATCCCCAGGGATTGATAATTGGTGAAATTTGGTTTTGTTATTTTCTTAGTTTTAGCTAACTTTGTTGTATTTAATTACTGCATGGTTGCCATCAGTGCATGACTAAAAGCATTCCTGTTGACGAAGAGTATCCTTTTAATCTAGAGATTGAAAGAAATTTGTAAAGTAGAAGAAGGGAATTACGTAATATGGCTAGGGAAAGGAATGATCCTGGTTTGAAAGATGCATTGGATCTAAATGGTTGGGATGTTGATATTTGTATTCATCGTGTGATAGATGACCAAGACAGCCTAATTTGGGAACATGTTGTTCCACTTTTGGATTATTTGAATCCAAGGATAGTAAGACCACACATACAAGCTGAAACCGGTAATGTTTCAGATGTTGCAAATGTAGGGCAGTTCGGGGGATTGCCCACTGAAGATCCAAGACTATATATAAGACTTTTTCTAGAGGTCTGTGACTTATTTAGACAACAGGGTGTTCCTGAAGATGTCTTGTGGCTTAAATTGTTCTCATACTCTTTGAGAGATCATGCAAGAGCATGGCTTAATGCTTTGTTGTCAAGAATAGTGGCATCATGGAATAACTTGTGCCGAAAATTTTTGCTACGGTATAATCTGCTAAACATGAATGCCAAGCTTAGAAATGACATCACATTTTTTTGGCAATCAGAGGGTGAAACACTTTATGAAGTCTGGGAAAGATATAAAGAATTACTTAAAATATGCCCTATCCATGGTTTTCAACACTAGACTCAGATGGAGATGTTTTATAATGGGTTGAAATACAAGGATGCTAGCTGGTGCCTATGCAAATGGTACTTTGTTGGATAAATCATATAATGAAGCATATGAGATTTTGGAATGGATTGCCAATAATGATTATCAATATCCTACCGTGAGAGTTAGAACTGGTAGGAGAGCTGCTGGCACCATTGAACTTGATGCAATCACTCCGTTGATAGCCTATGTATCTTCTTTAGCTAATATGATCAAAATAGTTGTTGCATGTAAATGTGGAATGCAAATGTGCAAGTGTACACGTCGATTCAAGTAATATAATGATGAGTGAGCATCGTCTCTATAGGGATCGCAAATTGATTAGAATTGGTAAGTATTACTGTAGATTTAACTAATGAATCTGCGCAAAAGAAACAAAGTATAAATTGGCGAATGGAATTGACGTATGAACTAATAATATCAATTATAACTGATAAATGAAAAAACAATCTAAATGTCGTGGCAATTGATAAAGAACAAGTAGAGATTATTTCTACTGTTGAATGATAAAGGTTGGAATTACTCAAGGAAATATTTTCATAACATAATAATACCATGGAAAAATTTTGAGTAAACTACTACCCAGAGAATTACTATTGTAATATACTTCTTTCGAGAGTTAGAATTTAGTTATTATTCGGAGTCTGTATATGTCTACAAGACTCACAAATGATAACCACACAACATTATTCACCTGTACAGATCGTACCTTTTATGCCTAGAGTTCTGCGAATATTCTTTCGAGTACTCGCTTGCATCAATCGATTAATAATCTGATGTATTTAATCCTTTCAGATTCAAATCCATCTAGGAGCATAACACACAGTCAACTATGTCTAGGACTTGCATGCATGCATTCCAAATAAACAAGAATCGAATGAAACAGTGACTTTAATTAAAATCATATAATGAGCATTATAGATAATTCAAAATTCACCCAAATAATTCCAACCCAAAGAAAATTAGCTCATAGGTTGGGCAATGAAATACAAAATTAAATCATTCATCAACATTCTTTAAGTTTACGAATCACAGAAATTAAAACCAAGAAAAATAGAACAAAGGCAGAACTACAGGAAGTTCTCACTACACTCCAGCTTCTTCTCAAGATTGTACACAAAACTCAGGGTAAATCTTTCTTCCTCTCTTCGTGTTTGTGATCTCTTCTTTTTAGTTTCTACCCTCTTCTTCTTTTCTAAATTTTGACATAGTTTTCCCATAGGATTCTATTCAGAGAGAGAAACTACCATCTGTCTTTTCTTTTCTCTTCACAAACTGTGTGTCCTTTTTCTCTTCTCTTTCCTCCTTTTATAAGGTAAATCCATCCCTCTCAACACACATGTTTTTCTCCTCTTTTTCAGGGTGATTTATCTGGTACAAGTACAGCTAGCTGAGAGTGACATTGATTGAGTGCTACGTCATATTCCTGGAATTGCTATGGTATTTCTGTTGGCAATCTATCCCACTATTTGTCATGGAAATGTTTCATTTCCTTTGTTCTCTTTTCCTCTTCCTCTTTCCTTCTTCTTGCCTCTTTCATCCTATTTGCACCTACTATCAAAGACAACCAAACCTCTTTTCTAGCAATTAAAAGTAACATAAATTTACAGTTAAAACACAATCCAAGCTTTATTATGTAATGCTCTAGTAATAAGTCTAAAATGCAAACATATTTTCTTAATTACCAGCAAATAATTCAGTTTAAAGGCTTGAAATATAACTTTTTTCAAGAGTTATCACATCCCTAAACCTGAATTTTTACTTGTCTTCAAGCAAATATGTATGAGTATGCATGAATGCAGATATGCATGAGTTTGCCATAACACTTCACTTACATAATATACTACTAAACTATCAGAAATATATTTTATATCTCCATTCTCAACAATCTTCTATCTCAAAAAATTGGTTTAAATTTTATAGGTTTGTATAGCATGCGAAGTGTAGAAAATGTTACCTAAAAATAAAATTTCCTAAATATTTATGCAATTCTTACTATAGCAAGTACCCCCTAATGTACTTAGTTTATCTTTCCACTAAAACGCAGTATCTCTACTCATAAGTAGTTTGTTATTGTATAATTTAATTATATATTTTTCTAGGGAATTCATCTTGTCACATGATTTCTTTACTTAACAATCTCAATGGAGCATACACTAGATTGCCAAGTATTACATTACACCACAATTTGAATGGAGGTCACTCAAGAAGCTACGGCTTTTGACTAAAAAGATAGATGGAGCAAATAACTACCCTCTTAGCTACTCAGCCTACTACTACAGTGGAGTGCCCCTAAACTATTTTCTCTTTTTTTTACTCACTCTTATTTGATTTTTCTTTTTTGATCAATAAAACAGTGGAGCAAATAGAGTATTAGTGACCTGCACAACAATTTCAAACATTGGAGTGCCCCATAACGTCTTTTTAATTTACCCTCAACTTTGCCGTGGTATTTATTATTACACAATGCTAATTTACTGATCTTAGGCTCAAGAATTTCTAAGTATATTAAAACAAACCTACTATAGACTAATTGAAATTATAATTAGGGCGTTCTACTTTTAGGGATCAAATTTCAAACAACTATCCTAAGTTAAACAAACCCAATCAACTGTCACAATTTTCTAAATTTTTTGAAGAGTTATTATCCTCATCGAACATCATAGACAAAAAATACTCAGCAAAGTATGGAAATTATTTAGCAATTGTATGTCATGGAAAAATGAATGACAAGACAACAAATATTAATATACATATCTAATGCAACCTATATGCAGAACACACCCCCTAGACCTAAGGGATGCATTGTCCCCAATGTAAAACAATTTTTTTTTGAAAAATGTCAGAAAACAAAACACATATATACCAATATGAAAATGTAGTGACAAACAAAAATGAGTGCATGAATTAGAAATAAAAGCTTGGACAGAATATTTGTTACTCTTAATTTGGTTTGGTAAACTTCTTGGCTACACATTTGTAATGCGACTGCCTCTCTATTTCACCACTATCACCTAAGACTACTTTTCCAGTAGTTTTCTTATAACGCTTCCTTTCAAGCTGATTAATAGGCACATCTTCCTTATCATCAGAATTTGGTTTCATGAGTTCATCAATTAGTTGATGACTACACGTTTTAGTGCAGTTATAAGTGCTTTAGATCTCAGTGTGGTGGTAGTGGTAGTGTCTGTAGGTGCAGTAGCTTGTGTTACATCATCATCTTCCTTATCAGATTCAACATGGACAAATTCGATTTTCATTTCTTCTCCTTCTTGTTCTGTGGTCTGCTTCTCTGCAGTAGGTTATTCACCCTCGTCATCATCCTCTACAGGCTCTGGCAACAACCCCTTAGGAAAAATAAGGAATGCTAGCATTGGACGAGTAAAGTTCTTTTGAAGGGACTTTTTAATAGCTTTGTCCCTTCGTCTAACATATCCCCAAAATATGGCCATTTCCTCTTGAGCCTTGCTGAGATAAATGGCTATCATCTATTGTTGCTTTTCTAGTTTCTAAAATTATTGCTGTAAGACCTGTAAAGTCTCGATCACCTTCTGCTCAAATGCATTCGTAGAGGCTGATGGAGCAGCATCATTGGGCCTAGGTGAATAAGATGTCGAGGAAGGATTCAGATGCCGTGGCAGTTCCTCGCCAAAAAACTTCAGAGCAATGTGCTTAGTGATAACACCTTTGTTAAGGGTTCAGTCTTCATTGACTTGAAGAAAAACTTTGACCTTCTGACAGAGTGCAGTTATAAATGACGAAAAGTTCAATGTACCAATGTTTTTCTAAGCACAAGGTTGGACCTCTCGAGGGATAAATGTACCAACATTTATCCCTCGTCCCACCATAATTGAAAGGGGTAGCAGTAGACGATCCATTGAGATTGTGGAATTGTGGGTGGACGGAATGAGACAATTTTTGAGGAAATGATACCAAACCCTACAGTGGGGCTTCAAAGTTTCCCTGTCAATGGTGTAACAATCATTCCTTGAGACCGTCCATTTTGTGCCTGATAGTACTAGAAGTAACAAACGTTTTCTTCCTACTTATTGGTTAATTTGTCCCTATTTAATTATCTTTAGCACATATTTTATCATTTTTAGTTTAGTAATTTACATTTTATAACTCATTGGATCTTAACTTAGTTATCCTTAATTTTGTCATGTTTTGGTACTGATGTCACTGCATGAGTATTTTCAGATTGCGCCTAGAATTGTCACTGCACTTGACAGCTGTCTGGATAGGAAAAAAAATGCGTGAGTTGTTCAGTTTGGTACAACTAACTTGTATGTATAGAGGTAGCATGATTCTGATGAAAGGACACCTAAGCTATTTGGGAAAAAATATAAATATTCACATAAAAATAAAAAAGGGAGCTTTTGGATTATCATATTCTTCAACCGATCTTTGAAGCTTTCGGCTATGGCAGCTTAAGTCTCCTACGGGTGAACCGACGTGAAAGGGCTGCAAACCAGCTTCTGACGAGGAGCCTTGAGTGTGACACAAGAGGGAATAGAGAGGTTCAAGTCGAGTTGTCTAGGAATAGTATTCTCCACTTGTTTCTTCTATTTCTCTTTTCTAAACGCTGGTGATTACTTCCTATTTCATGTTAGTACGAAGTACACATGATTTTTGATTTAAATGTTATTTTATTCAATCTTGCTTTTACTGTTTAATCTTTGGGTTTGAATTTTTTTTAGTACGAAAATGTTATTGCAGTCACTGACACTGGAAGGTGCAGTGATAGTTCAAGCTAACAAGCATGACAACGAAAGTTGCTTAAGGATTAGAGGAATTTAATCCACTTATTCTTAATAGTGTTCCATTGCCAGCATCGGAAGGTGGGGTTAATGTGCATGTTTAAGTCTTAGATTAAATATAGAAGTTAAGCTTTATAAGATGTTCATTGCAATTTAATGCATCAATAATTACTTATCCTTTTATACCTTGTGAGCACTTAGCATTCTATTGGATATTCATATTGGGGATCCCGGTTTATCATTATAATAATTTATCTTGTTGTTTTCAAATTATTGCTTCGACATCTACTCTCACAATTTATCTCATTTCCATCCATTTATTGCACTAACATTAATAAACAAAAGACAACAAGTCTCGTCGGATCGATATCCAACAAACTCATATCTGTCTACTATACTTGTATCAACAGTGTATACTTGCACATTATTGTTGTGACATTAAATAGCCAACCAGTGCCTTCAACACAGACATCAATAAGCATGTGGTTTAATTTTTCTACCGTAATTGTCTTGTCAAAATCAGTGTGTTCATTAGGACCATCAGACGACCCGTATTATGTATTTATCGAGTCGACATCAAACAGTACTGAAGCACCCTGCACATATATAAATGCATTTTCAGTGGAGGTAAGTTGAGCGTAGAACTCTTTCAATACTTTGATGCTAATAATTGGAGTATAGTTCAATACTTTGATGCTAATAATTGGAATAGTCTTGTTATGTATCCAACTTCTAACTTTCAAGAGTGTATAAATAGTGATAAGAGTGTAGACAGTGGAAGACTAAGTTTAGCATTGCATAGCACATCTCATCACTCAATTATTCAAGATAATTATATGGAAATATTAAATTAGTATGTACTGCTCCTTATATAATATGATGTTAACTGTCAGTTTGCTTCTCTGCTTATGTTGTAATTAAATGTTCTGATTATTTTGTAATATCAGTGACCCTAATCCAATGACAGACGTGGGTTAGGGGTATTACAAATACTTTAGGTTAGAGGCCTAAAATATAACTCATTTCAAGAGTTATCAACAATCCACGAGATGAAATTAGTCGAATTGTCGTGTGTTTATAGCAGTGAAGACCATGTGTTTGATGAATACCGATCAAAGCTATCATATGTATACACATGGATAATTTTAATCAGAATAATAAACCCTATTCCAACACCTACAATCTAGGGTGGAAGTAGCATCCAAACTTTAGTTGGAATAATCAAGGTGCCTGGAATTTAAATAATGTTGCGAGACAGAATGCTAATAGTGCATCGCCTTGTTATAATCATCCTATGCTGTGGAAAAATATTCAATAGGGTCAAGCATCATCTTCCACCTCCATTGAAGCCTGCTGAAGGAATATATGGCAAAAAATGATGCTGTAATTTAGAGCCAGGCTATGCCCTTCATAGCTCTTGAGAATCAAGTAGGGCAGATAGTGAATGCTTTAAATTCGAGGCCACAAGGAGCATTGCCAAGCAATACCAAGAATTTGAGAACATAAGGGAAGGCACAGTGCAAGGCCATCACTCTCAGAAGTGGGACACAGTTGGATGATGTTATTCAAGGCACCACTATAGAAGAGGACAACTGAAAAGGCTAAACAGAAGACTGTTGTAGCAGATGTTATTCAAGACTGCATGAGTATTTTCAGATTGTGACTAGAATTATCGCCGCATATGACAGCTATCCGGATAGGAACAAAAATGTGTGAGCTATCTAGTCTGGTACAACTAGCTTGTACGTACAAAGGTAGCATGATTCTAATGAAAGGACACCTGGGATATTTGGGAAAAAAATATAAATAATCACATAAAAAGAAAAAAAAAAGAGCTTTTGGATTATCACATTCTTCAACCTATCCTTTGAAGCTTTCAACTATGGCAGCTTAAGTCTCCTAAGGGTAAACCGACACGAAAGAGATGCAAACTAGCTCTTGACGAGGAGCCCTGAGTACGGTATAAGAGGGAATAGAGAGATTCAAGTCGAGTTGTCTAGGAATAGTATTCTCTACTTATTTCTTTTATTTTTCTTTTCTAAACGCTGGTGATTACTTTCTATATCATGTTAGTATGGAAGTAAACGTAATTTCTAGGTTAAATGCTATTTTATTCAATCTTGCTTCTACTATTTAATCTTTAGGTTTGAATGTTTTTAGCATTGAAGTATTATTGCAGTCACTGACACTGGAATGTGTAGTGACATTTCAAGCTAACAAGCATGACAACAAAAGTTGCTTAAGGATTAGAGGAATTTAATCCAGTTGCTCTTAATAGTGTTCCATTTCCAGCATTAGAAGGTGGGGTTAATGTGCATGTTTAAGTCTTAGATTAAATATAGAAGTTAAGTTTGGTAAGATATTCATTGCAATTTAATGCATTGACAATCACCTATCCTTTTATACCTTGTGAGCACTTAACATTCTGTTAAATATTCATGTATGGGATACTAGTTTATCATTATCATACTTTATCTTGTTGTTTTTAAATTATTGCTTCGATACCTACTCTCACAATTTATCTCGTTTCCATCCATTTATTGCACTAACACTAATAAACAAAAGACAACCATCCTCGTGGGATCGATATCCGACAGACTCATATCTGTCTACTTTACTTGCATCGACAGTGTATGCCTGCACATTATTGTTGCAACGTTAAACAACTGATCATCTATTCAAGGCAAGCAATCTATCTAGGAGGTATGAAATGCCACTACAAAATATCCTGGAGATTGAGTTGTTTGGTGTGTGGGGAATAGAATTTATGGGTCCATTTCCACCCTCATTAGGCAACTTATACATACTCATGGCAGTGGATTATGTCTCTAAGTGGGTCGAAGCTATTGCTTTTCCAACTAATGATGTAAAGCTAGTGCTAAAGTTCTTGCACAAGAATATCTTTACAAGGTTTGGAACACCACGAGCCATTATCAGTGATGAAGGATCTCATTTCGATTGCAAGCTAGCAGCTAATGCCTTGTATCAGTATGAGGTGAAACATAATATTGTCACGACATATCATCCCCAAACAAATGGACAAGCTAAGATTTCTAATAGAGAAATTAAAAAGATTCTAGAAAAAGTGGTGAACCCAACTCATAAAGATTGGTTGTCCAGACTGGATGAAGCTTTGTGGGCTTATCGTATGCCATTTAAAACACCGTTGGGGAGGTCACCTTTTAAGCTTGTCTATGGAAAGCCATGTCACCTACCTGTTGAATTGGAGCAAAAGGCATTTTGGACCATTAAAAAGCTGAATCTGGATTGGATCGCTGCTAGACATAAAAGGTTGTTAGAGCTGAATGAAATGGAAGAATTCAGGGCATAGGCATATGAAAATTCTAAACTGTACAAGGAGAAGACCAAGCATTGGCATGGTAATAGATTTATGCCTAGGCAATTTGAACCATGGCAATAGGTGTTGTTGTTCAACTCTAAGCTCAAATTGTTCCCTAGTAAATTAAAATCTCATTGGTCAGGTTCCTTTGAAGTATCTCAAGTATACCTGCATGAAGCTGTTAGTATCAAAGACCTAAAAATGGGGGTTACATTCAAAGTTAATGGACAACGCTTGAAGCACTATTAGGGTGCTCATGTGGTTCGTGACAATCAATCCATTGACCTTCGAGATGTTTGAGTTAGCAATTTTGTGTTTATTTTTCTTTTCTTTAATTGCTTTACTTTCATTTCATTTTTATTATTTGTTATCATTAATTATTTAATGTTGTTTCATTTATGTATTTATCTTTGATTAATGAGCAGTTTTTCTTGATTTTTGAAGACAGAATAAAAGTGTGACATTATCAGTTGTGATACAAAGAGGACCTTACCGTAACATCTCAAAAGGAAATTATGCCATGACAAACTGGGTGAATGAATGTTGAGGTACGAAGTAACATGGGTTGATCGGACAGAAAAGTCCAAGGGAGAGATTTTTGGATAGCTAAGCCCATTCTGTTACTTAGGTAGCCTCAGGGGGAAAAGCTAAAACTTTTATTTTGGGGCTAGGTTAAGTCACATTTCCTCCTGAAAAAGCACATTATTTTCCCTTCTCCACACCACAAAGATTACTCTGCATGTGTCATTGTTCTGAATTGTCAACATTATCTCTTCTACTCACCTCTTTTCAACTACTCACATCTATTATGTTTCCCATAAAGTTTCCATCTTTATCATTTCTTTCTCTTCAACTTCTCCTACATTTCCTCTGACCACATTTTCAAAGATTTCTTTCTGTCCTAATTTAATGATGCTGAGTAAAGACTGCTTCGAAGGCTGCTAAATCATCACGTGCCAACACTACCCAACCTAAAACCTTTTTCAATAGTGTTGTGGCCAAAAAATACAACAATAACATCTCAAAGGTGCCCTTTTTGTTTTTAACAAGGGTTCTTGTTCAAAGATGAACCACACATGGGTTATGATGAGTCTGTGTCCTCCATCGTACAGAAGCACAGGTGGAGTATTTTCTTTTTGCACCCTGAGAACATTTTATGAAAGGTTTTTTGAGAATTTTATGCACATGTTAATTCACCTCATTCTCCTTTTATCTATGTTCGTGGCACTTCATTTCAGTACGATGAAGATCATATTAACGCCCAATTTGGGATCACGGATGTGCAAGATGAACACAGACCCTTCACTAACAATGTCACTACTGATGGATTGACTCAAGTCTTGAATGATTTATGAGTCAAAGGTCCGTGTTAGACTATTTTGAGTTAAGATTGTTATACTATTGAGAAGGCTTCTTTAAAGCCTATTGGGAAAGTGTGGTGCCATTTTCTAAAGAGCTGCCTCATGCCATCAACTCACAATACGATTGTTTTCAAGGAGATAATGCTCTTATTACATTCCATCATCATGGGGAGAAGAATCAATATTGGCTGGATCATTTTTTAGAAGGTGCAATGGTGTGCCGAGAAAAATACCGACAGCCTAAACTTCCCCTCCCTGATTACTTGTTTCTGCCGCACTACTAGAGTCCTTCTCAATGCTAATGAGAATGTCACCCGCAGCAAGGGTGGACTATCCTGACCCATTTTTCCCAAAGTCCAAGGCATTGATGCTACAAAATTAACTCAGCATAGTCAGGCTACAACTTCTACTACTGCACATTTTCCCATGGCAGCACCCTCATCATCTTGTAGCTCTTTCAACAGCAAGTGTTGCACTTCTTAAAGCAACTAGAGCAAAGGATTTCCTTATTTGAGATTTAGTAGTTTCAACTAGCTGAAGAGATGGTCAAGGCCTAGGAGTAGCAGACTCAATATTGGACTTATGTGAGGAGCAGAGATTTGGCTCTAAAAAGATCCTTATAGAAGAAATTTACAGAGCCGATGCCAAAATTTCTTGCTTTCTCCACCTCTTTGCTCCCAATTCCTAAAGCTACAATGTAACACCCCTAACCTGTATCCATCACCAGAATAAGGTTACAGAGCATTCCCGGAGGTTTACAATTCAAAATTATCAATAATTTTAGACATTTAATATCACAACATCAATCATAGAAAAGTCAAACAACAACATAGATATTGTCCCTTATACGAGCCTTCGAGGCCCTAAAAACACGTTAGAAACAAGTCGGGACTAAATTGAAAACATATAGAAAATTTCAGAAAAAGATAAAAATTTTCAAATTGTAGGGGTCACACGACTGTGTGGCCAGGCAGTGTGACTCACACAGCTGAGACATACGCCCGTGGCTCAGGCCATGTAGCATTTGAAGTAGGGACACACGATCATGTCCCAGCCCGTGTCCATGCCCGTGTAACTTTCTGACTTGGGTCACATGGCCAAGCCACACGCTCGTGTGCCAGGCCATATACCTTTAAAAATGGGCTCACACACCCGTTTGCCAGGTCATGTGCTAGGACATGTAATTGCCTAACCTGCAACCCTTTGAAAGCTACAGTGGACACACGACCATGTCACCTAGCTGTGTGTCACACATGGCTGAGACACATGCCCATGTCTCTGGCCGTGTGGAAGAAAAATAGGCTGTTTCGAAGCCATTTTTCTCATCTATTCATGCATCCTAGTACAAACAATTTTCCACATATAAACAAGCATTCAAAAATCCCCAAATAAAGCATCAACAAGCTAGACCAATAAAGTATATATTCACACAACTACTAACTACATTTTTCATACCAAAATGACCATGTTCAACTTCCATCATCTAAGCATCATAAAGACTATAAAGTCATCCATCAAAAGGCAACATACATATCTCAACATATAGACCATTTCAGTCATTCAAAATACTAAATTTACAAGCCAAAACATAATGGCTAAAACATCAACCAAAACACCTATACATACGATTATAACCAAAACTCAGAAACACCAAAATCTACCGATTTAGTCGATGGATAGTGTGAAAGATCTTCGACGACTTTCCAACCTGAACAAGCTTCTGCTTAACTACAAAAAATAGAAAAAAATAAACACAAGGTAAGCATGTTATGCTTAGTAAGTTCGTAATGTATGCAATCTAAACTCATCACTACATTGCACAATCTCAAAACAATATAATTCAATCAAACATAAGAACAGATAATTCTTAAGCTTAAATAAATGAATTCATGCTATTCATTATCATAAAATCACACACTTTTTACCTTCCATCATAATAAAATAAATTGCATTGAAAATTCTTACCGGAGCTCACACGAAGTTATACATTTTTTTACCAATCGATAGTTTTTTTTACCAATCGATAGCCGAAGCTAACTGATTTCATAATTTGATAGCCAAAGCTATCCTTTTTCATAAATTGATGGTCATCACCATCCATTTTCACAATTTGATATTCAAAGCTATCCCTTTTAATAATTCAATAGCAGAAGCTACCCCTTTTCATTGTTCGATGGTCATCACCATCCCTTGTCATTGTTGATGGTCGTCACCATCCCTTTTCATAACTTGATAGCCGAGGCTATCCCTTTTCATTAATTGATAGCCAAAGCTATCCCTTTCCATTAGTTAATGATCGTTGATACGCCGCTGGATTTTCTTTCAAAACATAATTTGATATTATCTAAAATAATATCATTTAAAACATAATTTAAAATGTTATTTAAACGTACAAACTTACCTCGACGATAAATGTAGAAATGGAGTCGATTAATCTGAAGCTTTTTCTTTGCCTCGATTTAGAGCCGTATGTGGTCTATATTTATCTAATTGAATAAATTTGATCAAATTAATAACTATTCTATTCAATTCAATCCAAATTCAAATTTTAGAAAAATCACATTTTTGCCCCTATAATTTTGATTTCATTACAATTTAGTCCGTAGCTCATGAAATGAAAATTCTTACAATTCACCCTTAACCCACCATAGTCGAGTTTTATGTAGGTCCCTAACAAGCCTTAACTAACCATTTTCTTCCATAAAACATCAAAAATCATATACAATCATTCATGGCAAACCCTAACCTTTTAACAGTTTCACAAATTAGTCCCCGGGCTAGCTAGATTAAGCTACAATGATCCCGAGAACATATAAATAATTAAAAACGGGACTAATATGCATACCATGCACACAAAACACCAAGGCTAAACCTAGCAAGCTTCCATGAGTTCTTTTTCTTTGTATTTTTGGTTGATGAAAGAGTAAAAAGATGATACATTGATTTTGTTTTATTTTATTTATCATTATTTACCAAATTACCATTTAATCCTTAAAAATTATTCATAATTTCATTAATACCAAGCCATGTACATCCACTATCTTCATTAATGGTCTATTTAACACATAAGAACTCATACTTTAAGGTTATATAGCCATTTAATACCTTTAGCTACTACAACTTAACTTTTGCACTTTATGCGATTTAGTCATTTTTATCAAATTAAACATGCAAATGGTAAAATTTCTTAACAAAATTTTTATACGGTAATACTATAATGCTGTAGACATTAAAATAATAATAAAATAAATATTTCTATGTCAAATTTGTGGTCTCAAAACCACTGTTTTGATTTCACTAAAAACGGGTAGTTACATGTAGAGGAGCCAACTCAAACTCCTAATGCTAGAGCCGAATCCGCAACTTTGGGAACTAGTGCTAACGAATGGGAAACTGTTGCTGAGGAGCCTAAAAAGATGACATCATTAAATCTTGAGAACAAAGAAGAAGAAGAGAAAGATGAGATTGCCACTGACATTATTGCCATCACGAAAGGTAAGGACCCTGTTCCACCCAGCCTACCAACTTCCACGACTGCACAAGACCGTGACATTGATCATCCTATTGATGAACTCACGGCAACTAATAAGGAGGGGGACAAAATGAACACCATGAATAGGAAGCTACAGTATAAAGTCAGGGCCCAAAAATCCACTCGTAGGGCCAAATGAAGTAACTACACTCCAGCCCAAGCCAATAATGGTTTTTTTCCCTACCTCATGTATTTTATTTCTTTTTCCATGAAATTTTCTGTGCATATCTATATTTTTATTTTTCTGTTACATATCTCTATATGCATTGAGGATAATACATCCATTAGGTTTGGGGGTGTATTATACATTTAGGCTGCATTATATATCTAGTACGTATGGTCATTCTAGTCTCAATAAATTTGTTTTGCCACTGCTATGTAACTACTAAGTATTGTTTTACCTATGCAAAGTACAATCTTCACTTATGATGTTCGATGATGAGATTAATTTTTAATAAATCTAGAGAAATGAGATAGTGGATTAGGCGAATTCATCTTAGGATAGTTTTCCTGAGAATCGACCCCTAAAAATTGAGATATCCTATCTTCTATTGCAATTGGTCTATAGTAAGTTCTTTTAATAAACTTAAAGAATTTTGAAGATAAGCTTAGTAAAATGGCAATACTTAATAATGAAGAAAATGGAAAAGTTTAAGAAAAATCAAGGAAATGCCATAAAACAATCTAATGTTTAGAATTGCCAAATAAGTCAGCAACACTTTGTTTGCTCCATTGTGTTGTTGATTATAAAAATCGAGTTTAGGCAAGAGTGTATAATAAAGAAAAAGAAGTTTAGGAGCACTCTACTGTAGTAATAGGCTGAGTAGCTAAGGAGGTAGTTATTTGCTTTATCCATCTTCTAAGTCCAAAGCCTTAGCTTCATGAGTGAGTTCTATTCAAATTGTGACAAGATTAAGTATCAAGAAATTCAGTGTATGCTCTATTTTGATTGTCGAGTCAAAGAATTATGTGATGATCTGAGCCCCCTGTTCTAATAAGAAAAAAACCAAACTGAGTTTAGATGAAAGATGAGCCAAGTAAATTAGGAGCTATTTGCTATAGTCAAATTGCATACAAGAGTATGTAGAATTTTTGTTCTTAGGGCAATATTTTCTACACTGCCTTTGCTGAATAAACTTATGAAACGTGAACAAACATTTTAGACATAGAAGATTGTTAAGAACTGAAGTATAAAATGCTCTCTATATGGTTTGACAATACAAAAGTGATTATGTGGCCATGGCAATTCTTGTATTCACGCATTCATGAATAGTTTGCTTGAGGGCAAGCAATAACTCAGGTTTGGAGGTGTGATAACTCTTGGAAAGAGTTACATTTCATGCCTTTAGACTTGTTAATTGCCTGTACTCAAGTGATTTAGTTGCATTTTAGGATATTACATTAGTATTTTTAGAGCATTACATTAAAAAGCTTGGATTGTGCTTAAGTTCTATTACATGTTGCTTTTAATTTCCTGTTGGAAGGATGTGTTTGCTGATTGAATGGCAGGTGCACAGTGTAAGAGAAAGATTAGAGGGTTGAAGGTTTGATGTGAAAAATTTTAGGTAGTTTGCCAACACAAATGCTATGGAAATACTCGAGAGATTCCTAGTGAGCACTTAATGCGAACCGTTCTGAGTCCCAACTGTACTTGTACCAAAAAAATTCACTTGAAAAAGAGAGATAGGATTATGGGCTGATAGACCTACCCTAGAAGGTCAAACCTATAAAATCCAAAAGGGGAGTTTTTTCAAATAGAAGAAAAAGAGGAGCAACTTTTGACAGGAAAGGAGGGAAGGAACAAGAAGGAATGTGGCTGAAGAAGGAGAAGATGACTGCATCATCTTTGATAGCTGCAAGACATTATGCTGTCAATGATGAGAGCTGAATAGGTGAAAGCCAAGATCTTGAAATTTCTTCTTTGATTCTTATCACATTTCTTTTAGAACTTAATTGTAAAAGATTATATTGATTACTACATTAAACTTGAACTCGATTTTTCCCAACTATGAGCTAAATCTCTTAGGCTTGGGATTATTTGGCTGAACCCTTTAATTTCTATTAATGTTCACAATTTAGGTTGAAAGTATTTTGTTATTTTATTCAATGGTATTTCATGCTTATTACAGGCTGTGAATTGACAAATATGTAGCAAGTTATTAAGATAACTTAATGTCGATAGGGTTAGGTTATTTGGATAGACATTGGATAATATGAATGAATGAAAAATAATTTATTCACAGCAACCTCTAGGCATAGAGCCTTGCCTCATTCAGAAGAGGGTACAAAATATTAGTGGTAGCCAAACTTAAGTCTATAGACATATAGTACCTTAAGAAAGGTAGCCATAGGTTTACTCTCGAGAGAAGCAGACTACTATAGAAACCTATCGTGCAGTAGAATGTTCAAGACTTTGTTATGGCATTAATAGTTAGAGAAGGTAGATGCATCAGTAATCCCAACCGTCCTAATCAACATTGCAATTACTTAATCTTCTTTTATGTAGTTACTTGGTCATGATATTCTTGTTTCGTTTACTTTTTTTGTGTTGCACACTTTATACATCATCATTCTCTCATTTTTCCACTACATTCCCACTGTTATTTTGCTTCAGCATTAATCCAACCTAACTCTAATAACTCGACAAAATTATACCATTCTAATCCCTGTGGAGACGATCTCACTCATCACTTTATTACTTGTTCGACATGTATACTTGCACAATTAGCACATCATATTCACAAGTGACATCGAACCCCTTATCACCAAACACACTTAATCGTGCATCACTCAAATAAAATAATCGATGCATCCACACACATTTCACTCATAATCTTAAAAAAATCATACTTCTTAACACATGATTTCCCATGCATGCTTACCACACATCATCATATTCATGCGGTGCATCGTACACTTCAGTACATACATACAAATGCTTCACAGAGAACACACACAACCATACATACATTCAAAAAAATTTTAAGAAGATATGCACATCTATATGAACATCGACCATACAAGGAATCATCATAATATAGAGTGTAGAAGTCGAGTCTAGAGACTCACCAGAGACCTACCTTTCCTTCGACATGCACTGTTTGTTTCCATTAGAATCCCCATTTTCAAATAATTTACTAACATTTCAACTACGTGCGTCCTTCATGCAGGGCCTCTATGTAAGAACCTTTTTTTAGTGATGTAAAAAAATGGTTTTTGGACCACAATTCCAATCAATTAGTTAGTATTTTATTATTTATTTAATATCTACAAGGCTATTACAATGTCGTATCAAAATATGGTTAGAAAATTTTAACGTTTAGATAGTTAATTTAGTAAAAATGACTAAATCATAGAAGCTATAAAAGTTAGTTAAGTTTTAGTTTGACTGGTTAATGTTTATGTTTGAATGCTTGTAACACCCCTTACCCGTATTCGATGCTGGAATAGGGTACGAGGTATTACCAGAACATATACACTTT